>JABWTJ010000559.1:0-524680 GCA_016801875.1 Solanum sitiens
TTGCTTTAGATAAGGCTGGTGAAGAAGCTGAATGGCTTCGAAATTTCCTATAGGATATTCCATTTTATCCCAAACCCTTGGACCTATTTGCATACATTGTGATAGTCAAGCAGCAATAGGTAGGGCAGGGAGCGTCATGTACAATGGTAAGTCTCGTCATATACGACGGAGACATAACATCGTAAGACAACTGCTTTCTTGAGGAAATCACAATTGACTATGTGAAGTCAAGTGATAATGTGTCAGATCCACTAACGAAAGGCCTAGTGAAAGAGGCGGTTGAAAGATCATCTAAGGGAATGGGTTTATGCCTTAGGACAAGTCAGCATGAAGATAATTCTATCTAGCAGACTGGAGATCCAAAGAGCTAGATTCAAGGAGAAAAAAACTTGTGATTAACGGTTCAACATTGTCAATCAACTCAATCCATTATCATTATGAAGACAATGTTCAGGAACAAGGTTAAGAATTTTAAGTCTTTTTAATGTGTTAATAAAGATTAAGGTTTTTAATAATTTGCTAAGTTTGGCAGATTTGAACAAAAAGTATATCTACGGGATGGCACAGTTAGAAATCACCTATGTGAGTGAAGTGTAAGGCGATTCAAAGAGAATTTTATGTCAAAAGCCTATTCTCTATACACTCATGAAACCAGGAGGTGTTCATGCCTGAAATGAACACAACCATAAGAACCATAAACAATAAAGGGTTACTTGTGTGACATATGGTTGTCTAAATATACAACAATGCTCGACGGTTCAAAGATATCACATCTACAGATTGACTGAGTATATCTCACATATCTTCACTACGGAAAGTCCAAGGGGAAACCTACTTATCCAGATGCAATTAATCCTTGCCTGTAAAGTACAAATTTGTCCATGCATTCCGATGTTATAACCATTGCCCATTAATGTGGGGGATTATTGGGTATGTAGCAAGAATAATGGGAAATGGAGGGAATGAAAAGAGAGGAACTTGAAAGGTCCTCTTATACTTTAATGAAAAGAAATTTGTCCCTCATCGGTGGCAGAATGAAAAATAGAAAAGTTTAAATGTAGAAACATTTATAGTAATTGTTAAAAGGGTTGGAAAGATGGACCTCCTCCCGCCGTCATCGTCGTCGCTTGCTCGTTCGGCTCGGCTTTGGCTTTGGCTTTGGCTTTAAAAAATTATCGAGAGATTAATTTTTGGACAAAGTTTGTTTTAATTATTTACTTATTTATTTATTTAATTAATTAAATTATGTTAAATGGCCAAAACATGTTCAATTAATTAGTTGGTAACACAAATGTTTTCAATTATTAAGTTGAGATTAACCGAAATGTTTCAACTTTTTAGTTGATTAACCAGACCCGACTCGGATCTGCATGACCCATTTTATTGAAAATCTTTCCCGGTTTTATTTAAATTTCCCACCGTTTACAAATGACTGTTCTGAAATGTTGCAACTTTCAGGAATAGCCAGGACCGTTTTAAAGGTTGCAAACATTCATTAAGAGTCGTGTGGATTCTGAAAGGGTTGCAAACTTTTGGAACCTGTTCCTCTTGCCTATAAATATCATTCATTCTTCAGAATTTTCCCTTACGATTTTCTTATTTCTTCTCCTTCTCCTTCTTCACAATGTTTCTTAGTGTACTTTACTGCTCTTGAGTGGTTCGCTGACACCAGAGTTTTGGGTATCAATACGATGGTGACTAGAATCCTTTTATCCTGGGATGACATATTCCAAATCAAACCTCGGATACTAGAGGTAAATAATTTCCTAGAGGGGATACTGTGCATTTAGTGGGCTTGATCTTTTTCTATTCTTATTTTCCAGATTCTGGTACGTTTACAGATTTTATTTTTTTGTAAATTAATTTTTGTTCATCTTTCTTACTGATTCATTAAAACTTTGATAATTTAGTGTTTCTGCTAAGTTTTGTTGCAATTAGTGATTCTATAATTCTGTTTTAAAACATAGATTGGCAACAATAGAGAGAGGAAGAGTTTGTTGATTCAAAACATGATCACCAACAACAAGTGGAGTAGTATTTAATATAGAAGAAATTGATTCCTCATTTCTCCTTGAGCTTGTAGAAACAACAACAAGAGGAGGGGATGGTGAATAATCAATGAGAAAATCAGCAATATAATTAATATGAATATCCTTAGGAGCTAACATTTAGGATTCACTTTTATTGGATTTTCTATTAGTCGAAGCTCAATTAATTCTTCTCTTTTACTTGAGAATATGTCTCTGATCCCTTACATTTAGTGATCAGGCATTAATATTAATCATTATAAGGAACTGCTATTCAATTCCTTTATATATATATATATATATATATATATATATATATATATATAAGGAATTGAATTACAGTTTTTCCTATTGTTTTAACATAGCTTAGGTCAAAATTTTGTATTGTTATTTTAAGTTTTACCTATAATATGTGAAATTATAAGACTTGAAACTGTGAATTTGAATATAATTTTTTTTAAAATTTAAAAAATTAAATGTGTATAAATTTAAAGACTACAATGAAAAGTACTTCAAATAAACATAGCTAATGAATCAACATATGTTTTATAAAATACTGTTGGACACCGAAAAGAGTAACACTTTAACATAAAATAGTACGGAGGGACTATAAACGTTGTATCCAAAACATAATAAGCTAATTTATTTTCTTTAAGAATACAGAATCCTTATAAAATAAAATGATAGATCCACCTCTACCGTTGTAGTGACATAATTGCTCTTGTCAAGGTCATATAAAACTAGTTTTATTTTTGTACTGCTTCTTGCCACATAATAGTTTTAATTAGCCCAGGTACAAGTTGTTCAAATTTTTAAAAATAAAAATACATTTTTAAAAATTACACTAAAAATATTGCAAGTCAATATAGCGAACAATTGAAAATATTTGATTTTTTGGGGAGAAAACTATAGTTAAAAGAAAATATTATTTAACTCCCCAAATAGTAATCCAGTGTAAAAAGAGACAAAATAAGTATTTAACTTTATCTGTTCCACTTTATGAATACAATTTTTATGCTTTTTCAGTAAAACTTACTTGGTGGAAAATAAAAAATATATATACAACACTATAACTAAAAATTAAAAATATTTTACGTGGAGAATAATATATACGTAATTTTTTGCAAGGGGGCAATACCTAAATCCATACTGCATTACGAATAAATATTCCATTTTTCTTTTTATATGTTACTCGTTATGCATTTCTTGCGAACTATTAAAAAATATTAAACATAAATAAATAAAATTTCATAGAAAATACCCATTAAAAGTTAAAGAAATTTTTCATCTAATGAATTAAAAATAAAAAGTGACAAGAGCAAAAAAATTTTTGAACCATATTAAAACAAATTGATCACACAATAAACTTAACAAATAAATATATAACTAAACCATTTAATCATGAAACCTAATATATACTAAGTTAATTTATAAAAGACACGGAGCACATAAACCTTGAAAATGACAAATTCTATTGGAAAACACGATAACAAAAAAATAAATTAAAATCAAGATCATTAATTCGAAAGGGCAAATGATTTTTCAAAATAACTAATATCAAAAAAGAAATCCCCCAAAATAAAAGATCTAATTTTAAGTTAAAATAAAAACAATGTAAAGAATATTTTAAAACTCACAATTTCAAGATCAAGAAATCACAAATACAAATTATTTATGAACATCACTCAAGCAAAAAAAAAAACCCAAATAACTAACTCTCACCGTTCTATAAACGATTTAGAGTTATGATTCCAACTTTTGTAATGAAGTTTATAGAGACTGAGCTAGGGTTTAGGGTTATATCAACTAATTGACCAACTCATTTCGCTAGCACCACTTTTGGGTATATTAGGTCCAAAATATATTTTTGAAAAACTTTATCAGATTTTGACAAAATCTCCAGATACATGTATTTCGGAATATATATATGAGGTAAGAGTGTGTGTTTGTGTGTGTGTGTGTATATATATATATATATATATATGATAAAGCTTTTCAAAAAAAAATCTTTTGGGCATAATATATCCATACGTGATGCTAGCTAAATGAGTTGGCCTATAAGTTAATGTAACCCTAAACCCTAAGGCAGTCTATATAAACGTCATTAAAAGAGTTGGAAAAACAACTCTAAATCGTCGGGAGAACGGCGAGAACTAGTTATTTGGAGGTTCCTTTTTTGTTTGAGTGATGTTGATAAATTATTTGCATTTGTGATTTCATGATCTTTAATTTGTAAGCTTTTTAATATTCTTTTCATTGTTTCAACTATTATTTAAAATTTGATCTTTTTCTTTTGGGTATTTCTGTAATGACTTGTTCCCGTCGTTATAGAAATGCCAACAGGGGAGAATTGGAGTCGTAATAACGTTTTAGTAGTATTTGGATATTCCCAACCTTGTCCAGATTTGGAGGAAATCGGAGTCACTAAAGAGTAGAGAAATCTTGTAGCAATCGGGTTAACCATTTATGATTTTTATTACATGAGTATTTAGATAACTCGGTAACGAACCCATACAACTTAACATAATTGAATTTGAGTTACTAGATCTCTGGGTATCGAACATAGCATAAAAGGGTATTTTCTAAACATCCTGGGTCAGAGGTGTGTTGTAAAAAATGGATTTCAGAATACTTTAAAAAGCTCTCTGGTTAAGTTTGTCCCGTTGTTGCAGGAGTTTTGTCGCTCTGGCGGGGCTGATACATCTGGTTTTGGGTGTTGTGACGGGTGCGACAGAACTAAAAATTGCCGCTTTGGTTGGAACTTGAGTCGCTTTGGCGCCACCGCTACAGCGGAATGAGGTCCTCTTTGGTGGTCCAGACATGACTCAATGTCGTTTATAAAACCCTAAGCGACCTTCTTTTGTACTTTCTGACTTTTAGAGCTAAGGAATGACCCTAGCTAATTTCTACCTTTCTCCACCATTTTTGAGGTTAAAGGAAAGCTTTGTCACTCCCCGAATCAATTTTTTGATCCGTAGCATATAATAGAATGGGTTAAAAATGATGTGAAACTTTTTTTTATAGATTCTATAGGGGAGAAATCCTAAATTGGTTAGTTGGGATCATGGGTTTGATCTAGGGGCCATAGACTTGTTATAATTTTTGGTAATTAGTGATTGTTTGTTAATTCCCATGCTATTGTGGTTGTGTTAGACCAAGAACAAACAGAACAAATTCGGAAAATAAATGATCAAGTTTCTTAGGGTTTCAAGATTGTTCGAGGTAGGTGATGTTTGTGATTCTATGTTTGTGTGGTGTATGCATTTTCTTGATTAATTGTTATACTTGTATATGTATGAATGTTACAATGTTGATCATACTTGTTGAAAAAGAGATAAATGAATGATGTTGTAATGGAATAATGATGTAAATGTATGATCTTAATGATATTCTTGTGATTGTAATTGTGGTGTGTGTTTGGGATCGGCTTCCACATTCCGGCATAACTAAGTTAGATCGAATTTCTATATTTCGGCAAAACGTTGGATCAAATTTCCACATTCCGACATAACTTTGAATCAGATTTCAATGTTTTGGCATAATATTTTATTGGAGTGCCACGTTCCGACATAAATATGGCATCGGATTACCATGTTCTGGAAGGCGAACTATTTGGGTTGGGGTTCCGTGAGAGGACCAATGATGTGATGATAAGTTTCAAGTGTGTTATTGATTCTTTGTGTTGAAAATGTTGTATATATTTATATAAATGCATGTGATTTTAATGTTGCTTGACTTGTTTATGTTACTCTAGTGGGATAGCCGCGTGATTTTATTAGTATATTGTGATTGTGTACTAATACTGCACTTGCTCCTATTTTTGTTGAGCATACCACATCTTCACGCGACTATTGACAGAGTTTGTTGAGCACGCCACATCTTCACGCGACTATTGACAGACCTCGCTTACATGATCGATAATCGCTGCTTCGAATTCAAGGTGATCCCATTATCTCAGACATCCATGATGTTATCATTTGTCTATGTCCACCATTTCAGGACTTAGACATTTGTTCTAGTTAGTTGAATAGTTCATTATTTTGACGATGTATCCCTTCTTGTTTAGACTTATGGTTCTTGTTAGATTTTTCGGTACATTGACTTTAAGATTCTTAGGCATTTAAATTTGGCACTTGTTTAGTTAATTAACTTGCTTCTACCACTTAGTTGTCTCAATTTTTGTTAGTGATACGCTCAAACTTACTTCTCAAATAAGAAGTAAAGCGGTCGTATCAAGTAAAGAACCCAACTAATGAGGTTGGGATCGATCCCACAAGGAAAATAGTTCAGACTTAACTTTATTGTATTATTACTATTATTTAGCCAACTATTTTCCAAAAAAAAACTAAAAGACAAAAAAGGGGGGTTTTATTTCTAAATTAATGAAAATGATTAACTAAATAAGATCGAACAACTAACAAATTCAACTTTCGAAGTTTAATCAAATTGTAAAAGTAACTAGGGTTTTAGTGTTCCCCACAGGTTCCTAACTTGGTAAATCTAACTTTAACAGTTCTCTCCTGATATCTTGCATGTAAAGTGATAAGTTATGTATCTCTAAATCCTTGGTCCGGCATCTAGAGAATTTCACTCCGCACCTTGGTCCGGCTACGTGTGTTGCTATACTAACTCTTATCTTTACCTGTATTTGACTAAGCTATTAACTCGTACCAACCAATACTAGTCTATTAGATAGTCTACACTAAATCTATGTTGATAATTCTTTTCCTATTATCTACCTCCTTGGTCCGGCAAGTAGCATTAAGGCGAGTTCTAACGTTGGCCACCGTTAAAAAGAATTCTAAACGAAAGAATTATCAATACATGCAAGACACCACTCTAGAAATTGTTAATGAAGTTAGATTACTACCTCGTTATTCACCCATGGTTCCCACAACCCTAGCTATGAGGTTTAGTTACCCATGTTCGTAATTACACAATTCATATAGTTAATGGAAGAATTCATGCACTTACTTTTATGAATACGAATAATTTCCCAGAATTTAACTTGATTAATCAACGAAATCCACAACAATCAATTCCCGGAAAATATCTTAATTCCCAAAATCGAGAGTTTAACAATATAATCGAAGAACTATAAACTAAAAATTATCCAGAAAGTCTAACCTCAAAAACGAGGTTTTTCCAACTATTTATAAGAAAAACAAAACCTAATCAAATAAGGATTCTATTTACTAAAAATCTGTCAAAACGCGTCACGTGACGGACCGTCATGGACACGACGGACCGTCATAGCCTCCGTCGTCCCATACTTAACATCTTCTCATGTTGCTTTCTTCATTCCCCTCGACGGACAGGTATGACGGACCGTTGCAAGCACGACGGCCCGTCGAGGGTCTTCGTTCAAAAACACTTGAACTTTGGAATTTTGGGTACTGGGATTACTCTCTGATAATTACGACGAACATGCAGGACGGACCGTCATAGCTGTGACGGTTCGTCATGGACTTCCGTAATTCCACACTTGTCAGACTTCCCCAACTTTCCTTCAGCAACTTCTTCCTTCACTACGATGCCACCTACGGATCGTCACAGCCGCGACGGACCGTCATAGGCTCCGTAGGTGGTCTCTTCTGCAATTCTTTTTCAAAAACTCCCGCGTTCTTCCTTAGACAGATTTTCTGCAAACAAAGAGAAACTTATATCAAAATCAACACAAAAAGGCTCTCGACACACACTAAACTTAAGGAAAAAGTATTAGAAATACCGTGAAACCACGGTACATTAACACCCTCAACTTAAATTCGTTGTTTGTCCTCAAGTGACGCACTATGACTAACTACAAATTCTTTGTACAAAAGTATCCATATTTTAACTTCCGCAATCATTTGGCTATCAATCTCGATTATTCTCATTATGTTCATGCATGGTCTCACTATTAGGCATTGATTTGTGTAGAATCAAACCATAACCCAGATTTACTACGCAATGATGCCTATCCTCTTCAATTTCTCACCGAGATGCTAATATTTCTGGTATTACAACTCCTGTCCTCAATTCAAATAACATCCTCATTTTTCACACAATGATTTTAGTTTGAGTATAAGGATCACGTTTCGACACTCACTCTCAGAACAAATTCACCACTCATTTATACATATTGCCATAGGCTTGCCCTTATTTTCACTACTTCAAGTTCCTCATACGCACTTGGGATCACAATAGGACTTTTTTTAGATTGTAACATAGGCTCAGGGTCAGGTAGGGTTTATTTAGGTATACTTTAGTGACTTGTTGCCCTCCTTGACATAGTAGCTAAGCAAACCTCCTTTTTATCATTCTTATTTCGCCCTATTACTCAATTTTCTTTTCACTTTGCTGTTTTTTCTTTCTTATCCTTATGTGTAAGTGACTCTTCTCTTTTCTTGTGTTTATTTTGATTTTTATTATATATATATATTTTTTTTAGTCACTTCTGTTTTATTCTTCCTTTCTCTTCATTCTTTCAACCCCACTTTCCGTGGTTTTCCTTATAGCAGCCACCCTCAACTCATGATTTTGCCATGAGTCAAGGTTCACAATACCCATGGTTGGGTCAGGGCCAAAATAAGGTTGCTTTCTGCATTAGCCACCCTCAACTTATGCTTTTGGCATAAACTGAGGTGCACATGTCCAAGGAGGGACCAGGGCCAACACATTATTCCCAGAGAAGATCATTTGGGGTAAAAAAAAAGATCTAGTTTAGGCTCAATTCATTTGATCAAAAAGGGATTAACTTCATTTGGTTTTCTGTTATATTTAGGCTCAAGATTGACTATTTCGAACAAGGGCCTATGATCCTTTCCTAAGTGATTGTTTTGACTCACTTTTAGTAGGACTAACCAGGCAAGTTCTAGCTCAGTATTAATGGTGGTCATTCGAATTCACCTCACACTCACATGACATTCCTTGCATTCCCAGAATATTAGACACCTAGTTCAAATCTTAGATTCAGGATCATGCAGAAGTGTATCCTTGTTTCATGTTTCAAACCACACAATTATCACTTACTTTGCCTAGTCATGCAAATGATTATCGAGATATCACATTTATATTAGCCATCATGCTTCAGATTTATACTGTGTACATAAGATATGACATGTCGGTTCAACAATAAAAGTAATCAGTCTTTTGGGGAAAAAGAACATAGGCAAGAAAACCCCAAAAGAGGATCGTGAACTTGGGCTACTCAGAATTCACCCAAGCGTTCACTTTCCATTTACCCCACCCCCTACAAAAATAAATATGCAATTGTCCCCAATGCATAGAAAAGTTAAACTACGTAAAAGGGTAAGTGAAGCAAACATGAGGCGCTAAGCACCGGTGATCAGCAAGCTGGTGGGTCCGGTTCCCCGGAACCCGCTCCCTGCGTAGTCTGGACATCCTCAGTAATGTCCTCAGCATCCACAGCACCATCAGTAGTGCCTCCCACAGAATCTACAATTTTGGAGCTCGACGCCCCGGCAGCTACTTCTACAGCCCTCAACCTACGGGCCTCCTCATCGGCAATCGAGGCTTTCCTCGCAGATTCCATCTCAGGGCGCTCCTTCTTCCTCGCCCTAGCCTCATCCTCCTCTCGACCCCTGCGTTTCTTGACATGCTCTCGTGGGGGAGGTGGTGGAACATCAGAAGTGGTAAACAGGGCAGCCATCACGGTGTCATCGGTAGGCTCCGCAGAAGGGGCCTCAAACTCGGGCACCCTCGCCTCTAAAATCATATCAAGATCCGCCCGCAGACTCGCAACCGCAGCCTGGAGGGTTGACATGTCCCACAGAGGGGCTGGTCGGGCTAGTACTCGTAATTCAAATGCGTCTAAGCGCTGGTGTACCTCGGCGATCAGCAGCACGGGAGTAGTGTCAGTGTGTGCAGAAGAAGCACGGGAAGCATCATGAGCATGCTCTACGGTGTCGGCCAGGTTCTCACCAAATGGGGCCACCTCTGGACGGGGCCTCTGCGTGGGGCCAACTCATTGGCCTAATACCTGATGAGGCCGATGTCAACATTTCCTGGCGGGGTCTTGAGCTGGTCAATGTGCCAAATAGGCACACCTGCTGATCTGCACAAAGAGAAAATCATGCAAGGGAAAGGGTAAGTCGTGGTGACCTTGAAGGCTCTCTCGTGCATGACCGCTTGGAGAAGCCAAGCGAAATCGACCTCGAACCCTACCATCATTGCAGCCATCAGCACTGCACGATCCCAGGTGACTATGTTATCCGCAGCAGTGGGGGAGAGACAATGGCGGACGATCAACCAGAGAAACTTGGCCGTAAAGGTCAAGTTGGCCTTCTTGATGGCCCCCTTCGGCTCCATCACCCAATCCGCAGCCTCTCCATTAATAGATAGGTGCAGTGCCATCCACCTCTTGGTGGTCTCTCTCAGTGAAGGCTCACGTAAGAACTGGCCCTCTTTAACAATTTGCCACCGGTAATCAAACTCGGCGGTGAGAGGTGTGCTGGTGGAGTCAGAATCTGTGCCGTACAGATATCGGCAGATGGCTGGTAGGGAGATGTCAACCTGGATGCCGCGTACTCGGACGTGCTCAAGTGGGGCCTATTTGGCGGGGGCAGACCGCCTATCGATCTGCGAGCGAAGAGTAGCCACATAAGAGGCATAGAACTCGCGGACTAGCTCCTCACTGTAGCGACCCAAAGAACGAGCCGTCCACTCTAACCGGTGTCTGGTGAAGAGGGTGTGAATATCTGGCATGGTGGGGAGACTTCCCGTGAGGACCCGCCTCTCCAGTGTAAGAGTCCGTGTCATGACGCCTTTGTCATTAAGAACCTTGGCGTCTAAGTATACTTTGTATTGCCCGTCAACACACCACCGGTTGGGCTGATCGGCAACCGGGGCAGGGACTCCTGTTGGTGAGCCAGGGGTGGAGTCAGTGCTGTCAACCTCATCATCAGAAACAGATTGTGTAGCTGTGGCAGGGGCATAGGCTTCTGCAGACCCAGAGGCTTCTTCTGACCACGAAACTCCTAAGGAGCCAGATGCTCCTTCATCTTGGGCAGCTGACCCAGAAGGAGTGCCGGTCAGTGTGCGCTCCTCATCAGACTGGGAGGCAGTGACTACGTCGGGCGCCACCTTCTTGGGCGTGACTCACGGTACACGTGGAGCTCGTGCTGGAGTAGCAGTGCCTGGGGGCACGTATTCTGGATCATGCTCATCATCAGAGCCTATCACCAATCGGGCAGACCGGGTGACAGATTTAGAACGCCCACGTGCATAAACGCGATCTTGTTTAGGTGCCATGATAGGTAGTACCTGTAACGAATCATCATTAGTACTTGAAGGGTGAAACATGACACAAAAAGAAATAAACAATTGAGACAATAATACACAGAAACTCAAACTAGTGATAACAGCTCTGAAGTAGCAGTAGGGCATGACAGACCTGGTGACGGCCCGTCGTGCGTATGACGGACCGTCATGCAGTCCGTCATGTAATACTTGGCAATATAAAGTATCAGAGGGAAAGTCTCAGACCGATACGACGGTTATGCAGGACGGACCATCGTGGGTATGACGGTCCGTCATATGTGTCCGTCAGTGGACACTTAGAAAAAGAGTTGAGACCCTTAGGATAGGGGTCTCTGACCGATACGACGGTTTTGCAGGATGGACCGTCGTGGGTTTGATGGTCCGTCATATGTGTCCGTTAGTGGACACTTAGAAAAAGAGTTGAGACCCTTAGGATAGGGGTCTCTGACCGGCACGACGGTTTTGCAGGACGGACCGTCGTGGGTATGACGGTCCATCACATGTGTCCGTCAGTGGACACTTAGAAACAATGTTGACACCCTTAGGACAGGGGTCTCTGACCGTCACGACGGTTGTGCAGGACGGACCGTCGTGGGTATGACGGTCCATCATATGTGTCCGTTAGTGGACACTTAGAAAAAGTGTTGAGACCCTTAGGACAGGAGTCTCTGACCGTCACAACGGTTGTGCAGGACGGACCATCGTGGGTATGACGGTCCGTCACATGTGTCCGTCAGTGGACACTTGGAAAAAGTGTTGAGACCCTTAGGATAGGGGTCTCTGACCGTCACAACAGTTGTGTAGGACGGACCGTCGTGGGTATGACGGTCCGTCACATGTGTCCGTCAGTGGACACTTGGAAAAAGTGTTGAGACCCTTAGGATAGGGGTCTCTGACCATCACGACGGTTGTGCAGGACGGACCGTCGTAGGTATGACGGTCCGTCATCGGGTTGTCGTGATGTCAAACAGAGACAGAACTGAGGGGTGCCAAATTTACCCCATGTGAGTCGAAACGACAACCCAACAATGTTCTAATACAGATTAGAACCCTAATGGACAAGTTTAAAGCCCTATCAAATTGGCAAGTTTAAAGCCCTAATTTCTCTAGTATTGTCCAGGCATTTTGTGGAATTAAAGGCCTAAGTTAAATAATATCTAGGCAAAAACAGAAACCCATATGCAATTTATAGGGAAAAACAGTAAAACAACCAAAAATAGTAAAAGGGTAGAGTTTCAGGAATACATACCTTGGAAGAGGAGACAACAATGCACAATTTATGGCACTCAAGTTAGAAGACTAAGACACACTGCAGCAGATTCCGACCAAGAGGGAAAATTTTGGGATGAAAAATGGGAGAAGATGGGGAATTTGGGAAGAGAGTGAAGTTGGAAGGGGAGAAAATGGAGGGAAGATTAAATGAAACTGATAATGAAGGGGGGGGGGTTTAAAACGTTTTAAACTTTTAAAATTCTTTAGCCGGGTCGGGTCGAGTAGCCGGGTAATGGCGTGACGAAACCCCGATGACGGTCCGTCACAGTTGTGACGGTCTGTCATACGGTCCGTCGCATGTGCCCTAATTCTTCAAAAATACAAGAAAGCGTACCTGGCACGACAGAGTCCTGCGACGGTCCGTCACAGGCGTGACGGTCCGTCGATGTATCCGCCAGTGACTGATGTAGAGTAACTTGTCTGCATAACTTCCTGTAGATGTGCTACCTGAAAATTTACAACCCATTAATAGAAAATGCTACCGTTACTAGAAAGAAAAAAAAAACTATAAAAGTGGTTAGATGATAACTATTGGGTTGCCTCCCAACCAGCGCCTGATTTAACGTCGCGGCACGACTGAGGACACTTGATTACTCAGACTTCATCAAGATGATATGCCTCAACCACCTCATTCGCCGATTCCGCATGACCAATATAGATTTTGAGACGTTGTCCGTTCACCTTAAACCGCACACCTTCCTTGTTTTCCAACTCAACTGCTCCATGAGGGAATAATTTGGTGATCAAGTACGGTCCAGTCCATTTAGACTTTAGCTTGCCCGGAAACAAGCGCAATCTAGAGTTGAATAAAAGCACCGAATCCCCAATCATAAACTCTCGTTTCTCGATTTTTAGGTCATGGTACTTCTTCATCTTCTCTTTGTAGAGGGCTGAGCTTTCATAAGCCTTAAGGTGAAATTCATCGAGTTCATTTAACCCATTTAATCGTTGTTCTGCAGCTTCGTTCCAGTCCATTTTTAGCTTCTTCATAGCCCACATGGCTTTATGCTCTAATTCAACCGGAAGATGACATGCTTTCCCATATACTAGTTGGTATGGGGACATACCTATGGGAGTCTTATACGCTGTCCGGTAAGCCCAAAGAGCATCATCAAGCCTCCTTGACCAATCTGTTCTACTAGCGTTCACTGTTTTCGATAAAATCTGTTTGATTTCCCTATTTGATACTTCAACTTGCCCACTAGTTTGAGGATGGTAAGGAGTGGCCACATTATGGCGAACCCCATATTTCTCCAATAATCCCTTGAACAATTTGTTGCAAAAGTGGGATCCCCCATCACTAATAATTGCCCGTGGGGTACCAAATCGAGAAAAAATATTCTTTTTCAAGAATGCAGTGACACTCTTCCCTTCATTGTTTGTGAAAGTATATTTTGATAATATATTGGTTTATTCAAAATGTGAAGAATAACATGACAACCATCCTCACACTGTTTTGCATGTTCATGGTAAGTAAAGTTGTATTCTAGATTCTCCAAGTGTGAATTTTTGTTGAAATAAATTGTATTTTTTGGGCATGTAGTTTCAAAAGAAGATGTAATGGTAGATTCTCAAAAAGATTGAGGCTGTTAAGAATTGGGTTCGGCCTAATTCTGTGACAAAATTTAGGAGTTTTGTGGGACTCGTTAGTTGTTATTGTCGATTTATTATGAATTTTGCCTCCATTGCTACTCAGTTGACTATTTTGACTAAGAAGGAGATACCATATGAATGGATTGAAAATGTGAAGAAATTTTCAAAAAGATCAAGACTTTCTTGACCACCACGGCCATTCTAGCATTACTAGTTGAAGGAAAAAAATTAGTTTACTGTGACTCTTCACATTCTAATTTGGGTGTTGTGTTGATGCAAGGTAAGAATGTTATAGGTTATGCCTTGTGTCAATTCAAGGTGCATGAGAAGAATTAGATGCCACATGCTTTAGAGTTGGTAGTGGTAGTGTTTGCTCTTATAAATTGGCGACATTACCTCTATGACATTAAGTGTGAAGTATTTACCGATCATCATAGCTTGCAGTATGTGTTCACCAAAAAGAATCTGAATTTGAGACAGAGAAAATGGAAGGTGTTACTCAAGGATTATGATGTGACCATTCAATTCCATCTGGATAAGGCTATTGTTGTGACAACGCTTTGACTCGAAAAGTTATAAATATGGGTAGCTTAGCCTACTTGAGTGTAACCAAGTGACTTTTGGCCAAAGAAATTCAGACCTTCACATCCAAGTTCATGCACTTTTGCATCTCTGAAAGGGGCGGGGTGTTAGCTAGCATTGAAAGTAAGGCCACATTCATTTAGGTGGTAAAGTCCAAACAATTTAAGGATTAAAATTTGAACGAACTCAAGGATTAAATGGAAATGATAAGGCGCAAGAGGCCACCATTGATGTGTATGGTGAACTCAGTGTTAAGGGGAGTATCTTTGTTCCTCGAGTTGATGACTTGATTCAAAAATTGTTCGTAGAATCTCATAGTTTATGATATTCTATTCATTCATGTGTGACCAAGATATATAGAGATTTGAAGAGAATTTATTGGTGGTCGAGTATGAAGAGAGACCTTAAAGAGTTTGTGTCAAAGCGTCAAAATTACAAACAAGTGATATATGACCATCAAAGGCCGGAAGATTTTCTCCAGATAATGGCTATTTCGGGATGGAAGTGGGAAAGAATAGCCATGGACTTGTTTCGGTATTCGTAAGACTTTGGGAAAGCTTGATTCTATTTGGGTAGTGGTTGATAGATTGACTAAGTCAACCCATTTTATTCCGGTAAGGATTGATGTACTATGGTTTCATGGTACATTCAATGCGTTTTCCTTAAGATTGGTGTGTGTCTAGAGCCTTTTTGTTGAAGTTTTAATATGTTTTTATCTTTGTTTTGCAGGAAAGGTGTCCAAAAAAAAAAAGCAGAAGGCAGCAGAGATTTATTGCATAGGTGACCCACGAAGGCCATCTACGGCCTGTCGTTCCATCGATGGACCGTAGATGGTGACCGTAGACTGAAAGTTCAGGCATCTGGAGAAGGATCGTCGATCAGATCAGAGAAGGTCCCAGTACCCGAAGTTGAAGAAAGTCTAAGTATGGAACGACGAAAGGCATCGACGGACTGTGTTGTTGGTCCGTCGATTGGATAAGATAAGATGCTGGTTGAAGGATAAAAAAGATGATAAGTTTGTAGTTACGGAGGCAGTCGACGGTCCATCATTAGTGGGGATTGTCGATTGAAGCCGCGTTTTTGGACAACTTTCCTTATTTGAATTTCTTTTAATTTAGGACAATACTTTTTATAAATAGGGTGTAAAACCACATTTTTGGGGTTGGATTCTATTACTACTTTCTTAGTTTAGTTCTTGGATATTTGTTTTTGCAACTTGGGCATTAATTCAAATTTCTGAATTTGGTTTCAAGTGATTTTTGTTGTTTCAAGTTGAATTTCTGGTTTTTCTTTGAATTTGTTAAAGGAAGTTCATGATTTATTGTTTATCAACTATGAATTGTGTTCTTCTATGCAAGGGTAACTAAATCCACAACTAGGGTTGTGGGAACCATGGGTGATTAACAAAGTAAACCTAGCTTAATAACAATTCTCAAATAGGTTATTTTCATGCATTGATAATTCTTTCACTTAGAAGTCTTTTTAACGAGTGCACGCGTTAGAACTCTCCTTATTGCTACTTGCCGGACCAAGGGGGTAGTTAATAGGAAAAGAATTATCAACATAGATTTAGTGGGATACTATCTAATAGGCTAGTCTCGATTGGTGCGAAGTAACAACTAAGCAATACATCAAATACGATGCTTAATATGAAGTGAAGCTAAGGGTTAGTGACTTCGACACACGTAGCCGGACCAATGTACGGGGTCAAATTCTCTAAATGTCTGACCAAATATTTAGAGATACCTAACTTATCACTTTGCATGCAAAACACTAGGGAAAATTATTATAGCTAGGAATCCGACGTTATAAACCTATGGGAAACACTTACACCCTAGTTTCTCTCACAACTTGATAAACACCAAAGATTTACTACTGTTACTTGTTTGATTTAGCAATATTATAAGACTTTTGTTTCACAAAACCCCCCCTTTAATTACTAGTTATCGGAAAGGACTTGACTAAATAGAAGTAATCGTACATTGAAGTTAACTCTAAACAATTTTCATTGTGGGATCGACCCCAACCTAATAGTTAGGTTCTTTACTTGATACAACCGCTTATACTTCTTTAAGGGAGATGTAATTTGAGCGTACCAAATTTTGGCGCCACTGCTAGGGAATGTGACATGTAGATTAACTTTAATAACATTACTGAATTTTAGTCAACAATTTTCTAATTTTACTTTTACTTTTGTGTTTGTTTCTCTCAGGTCTTGCTATAGTGTATGCCAAGTACACGGAGCCGAGGAGAACCAACACTTCCATTTGATCCTAAACTTAACCGAACGCTCCGAAGAATGAATAATCAACAAAACCTAGGTGATGGGATCAACCGTCAGCCTCCTCCACCGGTTGATGCTCACAATCAAGTAGTTGTGGAAACTCCAGTTGACGTTGCTTTTAGGATGCAACCTCCCATCCCACGCCCTCAGGAATTCTAAAGGGGCAACATTAATATCACTGATTTTGATGGGCCTCTTGTCCTACCTCCTCTACAGCAGGGTCACAGTTTCGTGGTAACTAGTAGTTTGATGCAGATGCTCACCACGAGGGGTTTGTTTTCATGGCTATAATCTGAGGATCCAAATGCTCACATCACAAAACTGAGGTCGGTGTGAAAGAGTTGTGTAGGGAGGCCAGACTTGAACATGAATGTCATCGGGTTGAGAGTGTTCCCTCTATCACTAAGGGGAGAGGCCGCGACATGGTTTACAGAGTTGCCCTATAATTCTATCTATATTTGGGATCAGTTGAGGGATATGTTCCTAGCAAGGTACTACCCGGTGTCCAAAAAGCTAAACTACAAAGACAGAGAGAATAACTTTGTGGCACTACCTGGGAGTCAGTGAGTATCTCGTGGGATAGATTTACTGCATTCATGAGAGGTGTCCTAAACCACCACATTCATGATGAATCGTTGAAAGAGTACTTCTATCGGGGACAAGATGATAATAATAAGGCAATGCTTGATACTATTGCGGGTGGATCTTATGGTGAGTGCACATATGCAGAGATCGCAAAGAAGTTGGAGAAAATCTCTCATAACAATAAGGCTTGGAGCACTAGAAAGTTGGACACTGATAAATACCTTTGCAGTGCAAGCTACACACAATCCGGCCGCAGATGAGATTCGTGAAGAGATGACTCAAATGAGAACTGAGCTTGGGTTGGTATTGAAACATGTCACTAGAGGGGAAGAGAAGGTAAAAGCGGTGACTTACTTAACTAAACCACCACCGCCAGTGGATGAATACTATTATGAAGAGGATACTTATGCAGTGAATGAGCAGACGGGGGGTTTCCGACCAAACGCCCAAGTCTCCAATCAGGAGAAATTGCGCCAAGGTCAAGGAAATAAAGGTCAGAACTATGGGAATTACAAAATAGAGGGCCAGTATGTTCTAGATGGAAACTAAAACCGCGATAACAACTTCAACCAGGGTAACTATGGTAACAGAAACGATCGAAGTGGGCCCTATGTTCCGCCTCAAAATCGGGAAGTTGCTCCTAGGGATGGTGAAGGTAGTATGGCGCGAGTTGAAGATATGTTGCAGAATATGATAAGAAGGTTTGATGCTAGTGATGAGCACACCAAGGAATTGAGATGTGATTTGGTTAATATCGGGTAAAAGGTGGATGCACATGCGGTCTCGATCAAGAATCTTGAGTTACAAATGGCCCAATTGTCTTCTATTGTAAACCCACATCAACCGGGCACTCTTCCTAGCAATACCATTCAAAATCCTAAAATGATGGACATTGCATGGCAGTCACTACTCGAGGAGGTAAGAAAATCATTGATCAATCTATGCCGTCTGTAGTAGAAGATGAGGTGAGAAATGATGAAGAGGTAGTGGGAATTAATTGTGAATTGGTGGACAAAGCGGTGAAAGAAGCAGAGGTACCCCAAAAAGTGATCCCCATTCCTCGATCACCACCACAATTCCCTCAGAGATTGGTCAAGAATACTGAGGATGGTAAATACCGGTGTTTTATCACTATGTTGAAATAGCTTTCCATCAATGTCCATTTGATAGAAGCTTTGGAGCAAATGCCCGGTCATGCCAAGTTCATGAATGATATGGTTACACAGAAGAGATCACTAAGTTTTGAGGATGATGACCGAATGCAACATTGTAGTGTTATTACTACAAGGTCTCTTGTGCAGAAGAAGGAAGATCCGGGCACTTTCATTATTCCATGTACCATCGACTTATTACACTTTGTTAAAGCACTATATGATCTAGGTGCAAGCATAAATCTCATGCCTCTCTCCATTTATAAGAAATTGAGTTTGGGTGATCCAAATCCCACTGCAATGCGGTTACTGATGACCGATCGAACAGTGAAGAGGCCCATTGGAATACTCCATGATGTGCTCGTGAAGGTGGAGTCGCTTATATTTCCAGCCGATTTTGTGATTCTTGACTGTGAGGTAGACTTTGAGGTGCCTATTATTCTTCGGAGGCCGTTCCTTGCTACTGGTTGCGCCTTGGTTGATATGGAGAAAGGGCAGATAAAGTTTAGGTTGAACAATGAAGAAGCAACATTTAACATTTGTAGCTCTATGATACCATTTTTTCACGACCCAAAAATGGACGTGATGGCACTCGTCTTATCCCACCAAGACAAGTCAGCCTAAAACTCAACTTATTACAGTAAAATGCGAAAATTTACTATCAACTAACATTATACCCCAAAACCTGGTTGTCACGTGTACAAGCCTCTAAAGTATTATAATTGAATCAAAATAAATTATAAGTCTCATATGATATTGTTTCTAGAGTATAACAAGATCATAACTAAGGAGAAATAGAGTCCGCTGAGATGATAAACATTTACCTCACAAATCTCCAAGAAGCCTCGGAAAAGAAGAGAATGACAAGTACAACAAAACCCATGGTCATAACCTACAATAAAATTGTAGAAGCAAGGGGTGAGTGTCAAACTACACGGTACTCAGCAAGTAAATCCCTAAACACAAGCTAAGGGACAAAATACGGGTACTCCTACCACCCAAACCAAACCTCCACAACTATAACTTGCGTAAAAAATCAGCCCAACCAAACAACTCACAACCTACATAGCACATAGCTCAACAACAACACTTAGACAAATTACATATCCTCCACAACAATACTTTGACAAATTACATATGCTCAACAACAACACTTCAACAAATTACATATCCTCCACAACAACACTTTGACAAATTACATATCCTCAACAACAATTCAACAAATTACATATCCTCCACACCAACACTTTGACAAATTACATATCCTGAACAACAACACTTCAACAAATTACATATCCTCAACAACAACTCTTCAACAAATTAATATCCTCAATAACAAGCTCAATATTCATCAATCACAAGTTCCGCAAAAGGCTATCACAAGATTAACAAAACACAATATCAAGTTTAGTAATGATAAGTATGTGCAATGCATTGTAATGCAATATCAAGTATAATGATGCATGTCTGACCTAGTGATACACACCCGCTATCTCTAAGTCCGAGATCCATGGGAGACATATCTGTCCATGCATCTGTCACGGCGCACGACACAACCCTTGATAATAGTAACCATCATGGCACGCGATACGTCCCTCGAAATATAGTATCCATTGCGGCGCGCAATACGTCCCTCGAAATGGTACATCCTCTTTAAGTTCTCATTCTTTCTCAATGCACATAACACTTGCCATAACCATGTCTCAGAATAATGCAAATGACATGTTCACACAAATAATAAGAAGATGATCATTCTCATAATATTGAACAATTCACAGTAACACAAACATGATATCACATCAACAATGATTCGACAAGCCTTCATACTTTTCTCAACACATCGCACATAAACAATTATTCACATTGCCTTTTGTTACCCCTTTTCCATCATTAGAATTAACCAATGTGGACAAGTCATCCCATCACAAAATCTCATTACTCCCAAATATATACCACAAGGAAATACACGTATTCCATACACTTAAACAAGAGTTTAGAAATCCACTTGCCTGAATCAAATAAGAATTTACTACAAACTTGGGCCTTTCCGCTTTGTTGAACTTTCCAATCAATGTCATCTATTCAAATAAATAATCCCAGTAAATTTATGAAACTAACAACACCCATATCACTATACAATTCAAAAATTATAGATCACAAGTCTATGATTAAGTTCTTAACTTTTGATGTTAATTAACATGTCAACTCTTTCAACTTTTCTCAAAGAATTTCAAGCCTAGAATTACGTTCAAATATCTCCAATATCAGGAATCTATTTATTCCATATAATATAATATACTTAATATTTCATTACCTATCTCAATATGTTAATACTTGAATTATAACTTGATTGGTTTTTTAAGTAATGATAACAAAAGAAAGAAGAAAGGAACATAAAGTTACCAGATACCATGTGAACTCGAAAAAAACCAAAATAGGCATTCGTTCTATAATCCCAAACAATACTAGTGATTTGCTAATAATCATCCTTAATAATTATGCATCCATTATCTAATCATTGGACACCAAGGTCCTTTTTTTTTAAAATCACACCGCTACAAACGAAAAATTTACAGATTTAAATTCCAAACATTCAAATTATTTCCTCTCTTTTCCAAGCCTAATTATAATAATACTAGGTAAATATACATATACTCATACATACAAATTTATAGGTTGAGGTATGATTTACCAAATTCACCAAGCGATTCCTCTACACCCGATGCAATGTAGGTAAGTTTTCTGCCTCTTTTTTTTCTCTATAATAATTATGTATTAAAAGTGAAAACCCTAGTAATTTTCTTTTAATATATTAGCTAAAATAAATTATAAACTTGGTTTATTAACCACCAATTAAAATAAAAGAAATTATTTAATAAATACATGTAAGCTAAGTAGCTATAGTTATCAAATAGTTTAAAATTCTCAAATCAACTTCATGGACTGACATAAATAATATGAGGCCACTATTGAGAGTGGAAGACAATATTTTTTTTAACAAAATTTTCCTAAATTGACCTTCCGGGTCATTACATTATCCACCACTAAAATACATGTTCGTCACCGAACATAACGAAGGAGAAAAAACAATAACCGATGTTATCAAAAGCATGAGTTAAGACCTACCAATCAGTGTTCATCTCTCATAGTGAGCTCCTTCTTAAGACCGTTCCATCAAGATCAACTACCAAAAACTAAACTCTCAAATCAAACTTTGGAGCATCTACAAATCAGGAGTGATAATCAAGCCACTGACTAACACATGGCCTCAATCTAAACTTAATCCCATTGGATCTTAGCACAACCATCATGATGAATCTTTTCGCATATAACAAAGATAACATTCTAAATCGATACCGGGTACAATCAGAAGTAAACTTTAATCAACAACCACACACTCATAACCACCACAAACTTGTAATGCTCACCATCACAAATTTTATCACGATTTTTCTTTTCACAAAATAGCCTTTTCACGAGCTTAAGTTATAAAAATATTATTTTTAGACATCGGGTACCCATCAAGGAGAATCAAACTTATCTAACCCAAGGAAGAATAAGATCAAGTAACCACCCAACAAGCGGTACACCCTAAGATGCAGAATCGGATAACTATTACTATTCGCGGAAGCTCTTCTATAAGTTCTCATAAGTAAGGTGGTACATATAAGATTATTGGAATAATTCAACTATCCCAAACAACACAATTTTTTTTCGTAACTGAAATGATCAAATCTGCACAAGGATACCACCCTACATTGAGGACAATTGCAGGATCGGTACACCCGATCCACCACTACGAATTCACCCATGGATATAGAAACATACGTGGCATAGACAGTGAATCTTACTCCAAATAATGTACAATACGAAGAAGGTGGTCACATATAAAAATATACAGAACCAAAGTTGAATAACATAAGATACTCATTTCATAATGCCCATCTCAAGCATTTTCATTCATGTAACTCCATTTCCTTGATTATTAACCACCCACAATGAACCAGTCAGTGCTTATTATAGTCGTACACATACTTCTCACAGTACTCCACTGAAGTCAAGACTTTTAATACTAACAAAACAATATATCAACATCAGTCATTTACTATACTCTCAAACCATCACTAGTACCAAAGTCTTTTAACAAACACATTATCACCTCCAAAATTTGCAAACTATGGCGTTCTCTCATTCCAAATAAGAATTTTATGATAAATACGAGTCTCACTCAAGGTAGATAAAAAAAATTTCAAATTTTATAGTACCTTTACATCGAGATAAAACTATTAAATCACACTCAAATTCAACTCCACATATTCTTTCACATGCCAAGTTTCAATTACCATTCAACCTATCATATACCTCATGTTAAACTTAGAGAAATTCTTGGTCACTCTAATAATTCAGTATACTATAAGCTCATATCTTCTATTCACTATCAAATGTCTATGCAACACATTATAACAGTTTGTATCATCCCATCAACAGAGTAGATTCAATCCCCTCAAAACCTTATTTATTATGTAAAACTATAGGTCCATACTGTTTAACATAAATAAGTTACCTATCATAATTTGAATAATTTAGCTTCACATAAGAACACATAATCTTACACCCCTCACTGTTTTCACCCAAATCGAAACCCTATATTCATAAAAATTGTTGATAAATTCCTATTAAGTCTATACCGAACAAATTCACATCCATAGTCATATTAGAACTTATATATGTAAATTCATACATCCTTCAACTTCGAACCAAGAGTCTATATCAGAGGTCTTATTCCTTCACATCTCTTAAATTCTTTGCATGACACTTATTTCATATACCTTGAAATCTTCAATACATGAGACTTTTGTTCCTTTCTCTAGCTCGCGTATCGATCTTATTCCTTGACCAATAACACCTAACATTTTTACCTTACCCTCAAAATAAGAGCTTTAAATGAAACCCTTCCTTAGGTCCTTTGAAAATCAAAATAACAGACTTTATGACTCAAAACATATACCAATCCTTCCAAATGCTCAATATTCACTATGATCAATCATTTCTTATCTTACCAATCCACACCTTGGAAAAACATACTACCACGAACATAAAATCACCATGAAAACCATAAATTTTGATCCCAACCATGTGACACGATCCTATTATCTATCAACATTTGCCCATACATTGAAGATCTTTATGAATTCACGTATCTTAGCCTATAATTTATTGCCTCTTCATTGATCTTACCATATCCTTCATTAAAAATTCAACCGTACCAGTTATCAAACTCAAAATCATAAGAGAACTTATCATCACACTCGAGTCAAACATGTGTAGAATTCTTTCTCAAATCTTACCCAATTATTTTTAACCAATCTGATGAACTTGTAACACTATTATCATAATAAGAGAAAAAAAAATATAGAACCACGTATATCTGAACTCGATTCTCAAATCTCAAAAGATAATCTTTGTCCCTTGCAATTAGGGTAAATATCTTTTTTCTCAATTGTCTCTTTCCAATGACTAGAATGCATTCCACCAATTCTTTCATTTGTGACCCTGGTTCCATTAAATTCTATTTGAGCGGTGTCCCAACATCTCCTAGAACTTTTCATACAACCAAGTACTAACAAAGTAGTATAAAATCACAACCATACATACTAACTGTCATTATTACTATACAAAATTCGATTAAACAACAATCGTTATTATATAGTTGCATCTCAACCACAATCCATCACAAACTCTTATTACCATCATGCTCAATATATTAGCTCTTGTTATCATTATAAAGTCATTTTTTTCATCAATATGACACCTTAAATTCAATTATACCAACAAAAAGCATTGGACTAACCCAATCTTATATGCACTTTCTTACTAAAATCTTCAATTACCTTCACACAAGTATACTCTTTGAGACTTCCTTTACCCATAAGCTTTTCATTCTGGTATCTATCCAATCCCTTGGATCTTAAGATGAAATCACCAGTCCTCATTTATAATTCTTGAAATGTACTTCACCACCTAAACGCATTGATATTGTACAAAAGATCCACCACTAAAAGTTACTTATAAATAAAGCTTAACCCAAACGTTATAGTAACAAATCAATTTGTTTCTCTTATGTGAATGCAACATCAGGTACTACAACTAATAACCCTTAAGAAGTTAGTATTTGCACTTGATAATCTACATATTCATTTTCATATATCATTAGTATCACATCGTCAATGCCCGTTAGATTCACCACTAGAACACATCATACCCCTTGAGAAGATCATATTCAAATATGTCACACATTTTTACTCATCAAATAGCTGTAAAATATTACAAAATTAGTTATGTATCTAGCCCAAGCTATATTTATTCTTTCGTAGGTCAGGTCAATATCAAAAGTAACATAAATAATAACTCTAACCAAGTAAGCCTCAATACAATTGTAGTTTCCAAAGTTACATGTCCATTATCTAACCATCCCTTTGATCATTCCACCTCCAATTGTTAAACCACACTAAATATTGTATATACCAACAAGTACTATTCACTTAGGTAACTAACCTTACATAAGCCCTTCAAATTTTTAAACATTCTTATTAATCTAACCACACATTCCAATCTAACACTCAAAGCGTATACGACATCAACTACTCATGTGAGGAAACAGACACGACTCATCACTATATGTGACAAAGAATAGAATGAAAGGATACAAATCAAGACAAACAAATGATGCCCGATAGAGATTAAAAAAGTGAATATTTTTCTTAAAAGTTAATATAGCTTCTCGTAGATAAGTACAGACGTCTCCGTACCAATCGTCGAGGCTCTACTTAGACTATTACTGTACACACATGAGACCTATCAATTTGGTGCTCTGGTACCATTTTGTCACGACCCAAAAATGTACGTGATGACAATCGTCTTATCCCACCAAGACAAGTCAGCCTAAAACTCAACTTATTACAATAAAATGCGGAAAATTTACTATCAACTTACATTATACCCAAAAACCTGGTTGTCACGTGTACAAGCCTCTAAAGTATTACAATTGAATCAAAATAAAATATAAGTCTTATATGATATTATTTCTAGAGTAGAACAACATCATAACTAAGGAGAAAGAGAGTCCGCTGAGATGACAAACAGCTACCTCACAAATCTCCAAGAAGCCTCGGAAAAGAAGAGAATGACAAGTACAACAAAATCCGGGCTCATAACCTACAAAAAAATTGTAGAAGCGAGGGGTGAGTACCAAACCACACTGTACTCAACAAGTAAATCCCTAAAAACAAGCTAAGAAAACAAAATACGGGTACTCCTACCATCCCAACCGAACCTCCACAACTACAACCTGCATAAAAAATCAGCCCTACCTAATAGCTCATAGTTTACATAGCACATAGCTCAACAACAACACTTAGACAAATTACATATCCTTCACAACAACACTTTGACAAATTACATATCCTCAACAACAACACTTCAACAAATTACATATCCTCCACAACAACACTTTGACAAATTACATATCCTCAACAACAACACTTCAACAAATTACATATCCTCAATAATAACACTTCAACAAATTAAATATCCTCAATAACAAGCTCAATATTCATAAATCACAAGTTCCTCGAAAGGCAATCACAAGATCAATAAAACACAATATAATATTCAGTAATGATAAGTATGTGCAATGGAATGCAATGTCAAGTATAATGATGCATGTCTTACCTAGTGATACACACTCGCTGTCTCTCAGTCCGGGACCCATTGGGGACATATCTGTCCATGCATCTATCGTGGCGCACGACACGACTCTTGATAATAGTAACCATCACAGCGCGCGACATGTCCCTCAAAATGGTACATCCTCTTTAAGTTCTCATTCTTTCTTAATGCACATAACACTTGTGCCAACCATGTCTCAGAATAATGCAAATGACATGTTCACACAAATAATAATAAGATGACCATTCTCATAATATTGAACAATTCACAGCAACGCAAACATTATATCACATCAACAATGATTCGACAAGCCTTCATACTTTTCTCAACACATCGCACATAAAAAAATTAATGACATTGCCTTTTGTTATCCCTTTTTCATCATTAGAATTAATCAATGTGGACAATTCATCCCATCACCAAATCCCATTACTCCCAAACATATACCACAAGGAAATACACACATTTCATACACTTAACAAGAGTTTAGAAATCCACTTGCTTGAATCAAATAAGAATTTACTCTGAACTTGGGCCTTTCCCTTTTGTTGAACTTCCAAATCAATGCAATCTATTCAAATAAATAATCCCAATAAATTTATGAAACTAACAACACCCATATCACTATACAATCCAGAAATCATAGATCACAAGTCTATGATTAAATTCTTAACTTTTGATGTTAATTATCATGTCAACTCTTTCAACTTTCTCAAAAATTTTCAAGCCTAGAATTACGTTCAAATATCGCCAATATCAGGAATCTATTTATTTCATATAATATAATATACTTAATATTTAATTACCTATATCAATATGTCAAGACTTGAATTATAACTTGATAATTTTTTGTAAGTAACGATAATAAAAGAAAGAAGAAAGGAACATAAAGTTACTAGATACTATGTGAACTCGAAAAAACCAAAATAGGCATTCGTTGTATACTTCCAAACGATATCAGTGATTTTCTAATAATCATCCTTAATAATTATGCATCCATTATCTAATCATTGGACACCAAAGTCCTTTTTTTTCAAATCACACTGCTACAAATGATAAATTTACAGATTTAAATTCCAAACTTCAAATTATTTCCTCTCTTTTCCAAGCATAATAATAATAATAATAATAATAATAATAATAGGTGAATATACATATACTCATACATACAAAATTATAGGTTGAGGTATGGTTTACCTAATTAACCATGCGATTCCTCTACACCAGATCCAATGTAGGTAAGTTTTCTGCCTCCCTTTTTTTTCTATATTAATTATGTATTAAATGTGAAAATCATAGTAATTTGTTTTTAATATATTAGCTAAAATAAATTATAAACTTGGTTTATTAACCACCAATTAAATTAAAAGAAATTATTTAATGACTACATGTAAGCTAAGTAGCTATAGTTTCGAATAGTTTAAGATTCTCAAATCAACTTCACCGACTGACATAAATAGCCTGAGGCAACTATTGAGAGGGGAAGACAATATTTTTTTAAATAAAATTTACCTAAAATGACCTTCCGGGTCATTACACAAAGTGGTGAGCTCCAATAGCTATCTGCTATACCTTACAGGGTTAAGAGTACGTCTGAGCTACAAATTGAAGAGCGCCATGGTTTTGAGGCACCAGCGACAGTGATCATGAATTTTGAGAGTGATAGTATTGAATATTATGTGTCTTTGGTTGCGACACTTGAACGAGGCAAATATCAGTCCCAACCAAAGAAATTGGAGTTAGATGTGAAGCATTATGAGTCTCCACCCGTGAGACAATCTATTGAGGAGGCCCCAAAATTATAGCTTAAGTTTCCACCACCTCACCTGAGATATGTATTCTTGGGAAGAGATGACATTTTGCCGGTAATCATTGCATCGAATTTGAATGTCCAACAAGTAGAGTATTTGGTAGAAGTGTTGAAGAGGTTCAAATGAGCCATTGGTTGGACAATTGGGGACACTATTGAGATTCCTCCTAGTATTTGTTCACACAAAATCCAACTCATACCCGATCACAGGCCAAGTATTGAGCACCAGAGACGGTTGAATCCACCTTTGCAAGAGGTTGTGAAGAAGGAGATCATTAAGTGGTTAGATGCCGGAGTCATATATCCTATTGCAGATAGTAGTTGGGTATACCCTATTCAGTGTGTGCCCATAAAGGGGAGAATGACAGTAGTGGGCAATGAGAGGAACGAGCTTGTTCCAATGAGGCGGTGACTGGATGTAGAGTTTGTGTGATTACAGGAAACTAAAATCATTGACTGAGAAGGACCATTTCCCGATTCCCTTCATCGAACAGATGTTAGATAGACTCGAAGGAAAATGATGGTATTGTTTTCTTGATGTGTATTCGGGTTGTTATCAAATCTCTATTGCCCCGGAGGATCAAGAGAAGACCACCTTTACTTGCCCTTATGGGACGTTCGCATTCAAGAGGATGCCTTTTGGGTTATTTAATGCACCATCCACTTTCAAGAGATGTATGATGTCGATATTATCCGATATGGTGGAGAACACTATTGAGGTGTTTATGGATGACTTTTCAGTGGTTGGCGATTCCTCTGATCGGTGTTTGAGTCACATGGCCGTGGTTCTCAAAAATATGTGAAGATTGCAATCTATTGCTAAACTGGGAAAAATGTCACTTTATGGTGAAAGAAGGTATAGTATTGGACCATCACATCTCGGAGAAGGGATAGAGGTTGATCGAGCAAAAGTTGAAGTTATAGAGAGACTTCCTGCACCCATCTCTGTAAAAGGTGTGAGAAGTTTCCTGGGACATGTGGGCTTCTACCGGAGGTTTATTAAAGATTTCTCAAAAAATGAACATCCTCTGTGCAAATTACTTGAGAAGGAATGTAAATTCTATTTTGATGAATCTTGTATGAAGGAGTTTGGAGAGTTAAAGGAGAAGTTGGTGTCTGCGCCCATAATTAATTTCCCACATTGGAGTAAACCATTTGAGGTGATATGTGAGGCTAGTGCGGTTGCTCTTGTTATGGTATTGGGACAAAAAAGGGATAAAATCCTTCACCCCATCTATTATGCAAGTAAAGACCTAAATAAAGCAGAAAAGAACTACACTGTGACTGAACAAGAGATCCTTGCGGTGGCATTTGCTTTCAAAAAATTTCGCTCCTATTTTCTTGGCACGAGAGTCATAGGGCATACTGACCACTCCGCTTTAAGGTATTTGATGGCAAAGAAGGATGTGAAAACAAGGGTGATTAGATGGGTGCTACTAATGCAAGAGTTTGATTTTGAGGTGAAAGATAGAAAAGGGACTGAAAGGTGCCGATCACTTGTCCAGATGGGAGGATGAATCTATGCGAGAGTTGGGTGATTAGGCTGAAATTGATGATACCTTACCTGATGATCATGTATTGGCCGCTTCTCACGATTTGATTCCATGGTTTTCCAATTTTGTAAATTATCTGGCTAGTGATATAGTCCCGTCGGACTTGTCCTTCCATTAGAGGAAGAAGGTCACGCATGATGTGAAAAAGTTCTTTTGGGATGAGTCTTACTTATACGGTAGTTGTGCTGATGGGCTTATTCGACATTGCATGCCAGAAGTGGAGATGCTAAGTGTTTTGGAGGCATGCCACTCCTCACCTGTCGGTGGGCATTATAGTGGTATTCAGACTGCCGACATGATTTTGCAGTGTGGGTACTATTGTCCAATAATTCACCAAGATGCTCATGAGTTCGCTAAGTCATGTGATAGGTGCCAAAGAGATGGAGGAATTTCGAAGAGGCAACAACTCCCATTAAATCTCATTCTAGTGATTGAGTTGTTTGATGAATGGGGCATTGATTTTATAGGTCCGTTTTTGAGTTCTCATGGGATGAAATATGTAGTGTCAGTGGACTACGTGTCAAAATGGGTGGAAGCCATAGCTCTTTCAAACAATGAATGGAAGATTGTCACCGCGTTCTTGAAAAAGAACATCTTCTCAACATTTGGCACACCTAGGGCCATTATTAGTGATGGGGGATCTCACTTTGGCAATAAGTTGTTCAAAGGGCTATTGGAGAAATATGGGGTTCACCACAATGTGGCTACTCTGTACCATCCACAAACTAGTGGGCAAGTTGAGGTGTCCAATCGAGACATCAAGCAAATCTTGTCGAAAACGGTAAATTCTAATAGAACAGATTGGTTAAGGAGTCTTGATGATGCTCTTTGGGCCTACCGGACTGCATATAAAACCCACATAGGTATGTCTCCATACCATCTTGTATATAGGAAGGATTGTCACTTGTCAGTTGAGTTAGAGCACAAGGCCATGTGGGGATGAAGAAACTGAAGAATGGACTGGAATGAAGCAGTGGAACAGAGACTTGACGGAATGAATAAGCTTGATGAGTTTCGCCTAAAAGCATCTGAAAGTTCAGCCATCTACAAAGAGAATATGAAGAAGTACCATGGCCAAAAGATTGAAAAGCGAGAATTTGCGGTTGGGGACTTGGTGTTTCTATTCAACTCTAGGCTACGCTTGTTTTCGGGCAAATTCAAGTCCAAGTGGACTGTGCCATTCCTTATTACTGAAGTGTTCCCACATGGAGCGGTTGAGTTGGAGAACAATGAGGGTGCAAAGTTCACGGTCAACTATTAAGTCTTAATCATTTTACTCGTTCGATTGACACCAACCTAATAGTTGGGTTCTTTACTTGATACAACCACTTATACATCTTTAAGGTAGGTGTAATTTGAGCGTATCAAGGACATACTATAATGCTGAATAGTTGGCTAAGGTGTATGTGAAAGAGATAGGGAGGCTGCATGAAGTGCACCTTTTTATCATCTCAGATCGTGGTACCCAATTCACTTCAATGTTTTTGAGGAAATTGCATGATGAATTGGAAACTCAACTCACTTTTAATAAAACCATTCATCCAAAGACGTGTGGACAATCATAAAGGACCATTCAAGTATTGGATGATATGTTGAGAATGTGTGATTGATTTTGGAGGACATTGGGATAATTTCTTATCATTGTGTTAATTTTCTTATAATAATTGTTATCACTCAATCATCGATATGGCACCATGATAAGACACGTATCTTTCGTACTTATTCAATGAGGAAGAAGTGAATAAAGATAGGAGAAGATATTGATTTGCATCTTCTAAAATTACTTTAGGTTTCACCCATGGAGCACTGAGCATTTTCTTACTGTTATTAGGAGTTATCTATCCTTATTCTAAATAGTTATAAGGTAGTTATTATTTATCTATTATATAATAGAAGATTCAGAAAATAAGTAGAGATATGGTAATATATTTTTAAATGCAAAAAAGGTTGTTCTAAGAGATACGAGATAGTTGTTTCTCTTTGTATTTTTTATTGTTATACGAGATATGAGATACTTGTGTCTGTCTTTGTATTTTCTGTTACTTTTAATCAGTGAAAATCTCGGTTTCTATCATTGGTATCAGAGCCAGGTTAGATCTGCCATGGTTAACACAATAATCAATGCTTCCCACAATGAACATATCATGTCTAGTCCTGATCATATTGGCCAGTAATTAAATACAATTTCAGCAAAATTAGAGCCATTGACGCTTTGGCTACTGATGTGGCTGTATTAAAAGCACAAAACCTGCAAAATCAGCATTGAAAATCTAAAGATTTTTAGGAAGAGGGTGAGGTTGATAGCACTTGGAGGCATCAAGAAACTTATCGATGTTTGCACACAAAGATGGAATTTCCTAAGTATGAGGGAGGAAATCCTAGAGGTTGGATTTTGAAAGAAGAGAAGTATTTTCAAAATTATCAAACACCTAATGGTTGCAAGGTTGATGTGGATTCAATGTATTTGAAGGATATGCATTGGATCTTTTTGCTTGGATCAAAAGTGAAAGAACCATTTATTACTCGGATGAGTTGGTGAAAGTTATGAAGGAAAATTACGGACTCGCTGAGTTTCAAAATCCAGATGAACATCTGTGTAGTATCTAACAAACTGGATCAGTGTTTGAGTATAGACATGAATTTTCAAAACGGGCAGCACGTTTGCAAACTTGGCCTGAACATTGTTTGCTTGGAGTTTTCCTTAGCAGACTTAAAGAAGACCTTCGTGTGGCCATTAGGATTCACAAGCCTCGATCAGTGTATAAGGCAATGAGTTTGGCCTTAGAATATGAAGGAAAACAAGGACTAAATCAGTCTAGAACTTCATCATTTGGAACTTCCTCTCCGACGACTCGAGAATCCTTTAATTTTCAATAATCCTGCCAACTCGTTACACGACCTTTTCAACCGTCATCTCTTCCAAACACTATCCCACTAAATTGTGAACAACAAATTCGGCGAGAAAAGGGCTTATGCTATCGTTGTGGAGACAAGTTTACCCCTGGTCATCACTGCAAACCTGGGACTTTTGTACATTTGAAGTTAATGCAAGAGGAAAACCATGTGCAAAATGTTGACGATAATCAGAATGAAAACATAGCCCCTACTGATTTGGGGGAAATCTATCTTCATGCAATTTTTGGCAAAGAATCTGCTTCAACTTTGAAACATCAGGGCACTCTTTGCGGTCATAAAGTGTTGATGTTTGTAGATAGTGGTTTCTCATAAAACACTCACACCAACATCATTACAATAAGACCTTGAAGAACAGGTATTGCCTAGAGATGCAATGTTAAACCTTATGAAGGACGATTATAAGCACATATGCCTCTTTTCTAATGTTTTTTATTCTTCTGTTTACATCTTCAGCCATTTGGCCAAAAATCTTTGTTACCTGCAAAGTTTCCAGATTTTCGCATTGAGGACAAGTCGTCTTTCAAGGAGGGGTGTACTTATAAGAAACGTATCTTCCATACTTATTCAAGGAGGAAGAAGTGAAGTAAGATAGGAGAAGATACTAATTTGCATCTTCTCAAATTACTGTAGGTTTCACCCATGGAGCACTGAGCAGTTTCTTACTGTTATTAGGAGTTATGATAGTTTCTTACTGTTGTTAGGAGTTATCTATCCTTATCTTAAATAGTTATAAAGTAGTTATTATATTTCTTATTATGCAATAGCAGATCTAGAAAATAAGTAGAGATATGGTAATATATGTTTAAATGCAGAAAAGGTTGTTCTAAGAGATATGAGATGCTTGTTTCTCTTTGTATTTTTTACTATTCTACGATATATGAGATACTTGGGTATCTCTTTGTATTTTCTATTACTTTTAATCAGTAAAAACCTCACTTTCTTTCACACCATTTGAGGAATTATGTGGGAGGTCATGTAGATCACTCATAGGTTGGTTTGAGGCTGAAGATGTGAAACTTTTGGGGTTGATTTAGTGAAGGATGCTCAAGATAAATTTTGGACTATTCAAGCTAAGATTGTAGCAGCCAAGAGTAGACAAAATAAGTATGCGGATCATAAGGTAAGAGATATGAAAATTCAGACTGGAGAGAACCTTCTTCTTAAGGTATCACCCATGAAAGAGGTGATGACATTGTAAGAAGGGTAATCTATGTCCTAGATACATTTGCCTATTTGAGATTCTTGAATATGTGGCACCGGTAGCGTATAGGTTGGCCTTACCTACTAATTAATCAAGACTTCATTCGGTATTCCATATATTCATGTTGAAGAGGTGTCATGGTTATGGGGATTATATCATAAGTACGACTCTATTGTGCAGGACAAGGACCTCAAATATGAGGAGTAACTGATTGCAATTCTTTATCACGATGTGTGGAAATTGAGGAACAAAAAGATTAAGTCCGTGAAGGTTAAATGGAACCATCGTTCTGATGAGGAATCTATTTGAGCTACATGCGAGACTAGTATTCTCAAATGCTCGTCGAACTAGGTACTACCTCCTTCCTTTCTTAGCCTTTTCTTTAAAGTTTTTTCACTGTAGGACTAGTGAAAGGTAAATTGGTATCTATCAAAATAACCTATTATTTTTGTCATAGAAATGCCACCAAGGTGAAATTGGGGCCGAAATTTTTTTTAAGTAGTATTTGGATTTTCCCAACCATGTCGAGATTTGGAGGAAATCAGAGTCACTAAAGTCTAGAGAAATCTTGTTGCTACTGGGTGAAACATTTATGATTTTGATTATATGAGTAGTTAGATAACTCATTAACGAACCCGTATTAATTTAAGGAATTGAAATTGAGTGAGTAGATCTATAATAATCAAACTTAGAGTATATGGTATTTTCTGAGTGTCCTAGGTTAAAGGTGTGTCGCAAAAAGAGGATGTTGGAATCCTTTAAAAGCATCTCTGGCTCAGCTTGTTCCGTTGAGGTGGGAGTTTTGTCCCTCTGGCGGGGCTTCTACAGCGGGATTTGGGCGCTGTGGCGGGTGCAACGGAACAAACAATTAAAGATGAAAGATGAAGAGGCCACTTGTTTAAAAGTGTCATTTTGAAGGGCACTTGAGTTGCTATGGCGCCGTGGCTAAAGCGGGACGAGGGCCGCTGTGGCGGGCCACATGCGACTCAATGTCGTTAATAAACCTCTAAATGACCTTATTTGGAACCTTTTGACTATTAGAGCTAAGGAATGATCCGCATGTGATTTATTTTTATTTTTCACCATACTTGAGGCTAAAGGTAAGCTTCTCACTCGCTGAATCCGTTTTTCAATCCATAGAATGTAATAGAATTGGTGGATAATGATGTGGAAAGATTTTGTTATGAATTTTATGCTGGACACAACCCTAAATTAGTTGGTTGGGATCATGGGTTTAATCTAGGGTTAATAAAATCGTTATAGTTTGGGGAAATTAGTGATTGTTGTTGATTACTTTGTTACTATGATTGTTTGTAGACGAAGAACAAGCTAAACGAATCCGTAAAGAAAAGGATCAAGTTTCTTAGTGTTTCAAGCTTGTTTCGAGGTAGGTGATAGTTGTGATTCTGTGTTTGTAGAATTTATGCATGTTCTTTTTTCATTGTGATACTTGTACTTGTATTAATGTTTAAATATTGATCAAATTTGAAACTTGAGTCTGAAAAACAAAGTTAAAACGTTGCTAAAGACACTTGAAAACTTTTACGAACTTTGTTTTCACTTTCTTCTTAACTGTTAGACATGACTCTTGACTTCTTTGACTTTGATCTTTACTTTCCAAAAATTTAATTATGGATCAAGGCCCAAGATATCAAGTTTATGGATAATTTCATGATGTTTAGATGTACCATAGAGTGTTAAAATCAACTAGGAAACATAGGAACATCACTAGGGATCTAGTACAGAAAGATTGGGGAAGAATCGGGAAAACTGGGGACCCTGGTGCTCTGATAGATGTGGGGTGCAAGCCCTCAAACATTAGAGATTTGGGTGGGCATCTCTGGCTTGTATAGCTCCCCAAAGGCCAACGGACAAATACTTACCTTTAGGGCTTTGGTTGGCGCGACACACGTGGGCTATTCCCAGGTGTTATCCAACTTTTCTCTTTCGTTTTTTAACTCTAAACCCTCTAAACATCCATGTTTCTTTGCTCATACACTTAGGATCATTAGTACTATCAATATACAATATAGTCACCCCAAAATTACACCCGAAAACATGATTCAAACAATCAAGAAACTTCAACATCACAACCATCAAGAACTCAACAAAACTTTCAACAATGTTCTTCAAGAGCAAAATTTCTTAACATTCAAAGCTTGAATTCTCTGAATTAAAACATGGTTAGTGTGTGGCTGAACTAACCCAAGTCTATGTGATCTCACATATCTTTTTAGGGATAACCTCTCACGAATTCCACAGGCAAAGCTTGAGCGTTATTGGCGATTCTTGATTTCTCTCCCCTTTTCTCTTCTTTTCTCTCTCCTCCAAGCCCTAGAGTGAATTTTATTTTTTCTAAACCGAAAAATGATATGGTTGTACCCCAATAAATTCCTAAAAATAAATTTATTTAATTAGGTAAGAAAAAAACAATTTTTTCCTTCCCAAATTCGGACCGGTCTTTCCTTAATCGAACAACTCAATTTATGAAAGGCATAACTAATTCATCCGAACTGGGAATCGCTCAAACTCAGGGGCGATGGAATGAATACCCTAAGGGCTTTGTAACCATATATGTAACTACATGTAACTCAACCTGATGTTGGAGTTTATGTTCGTTTGAAGTTTACCAAAACACACTTTTTAACTTAAAATTTTTAGATTTTCTTGTTCTTTCAAAAATAAGTATTATTAGATTTTAATGTAACTCATCCTGATGTATGAGTTATGGTCATTTAAACTCTTTTCTATTTCTTTCTGGCTGCGAGATGTTAAAATATCTCTCCCTTAGAAACATTCGCCCTCAAATGAGGTTACACTTACTACACTTAGGGAATCAACATTCAGTTCATACACCCACAAGCAATTGCAACAAAATAACATGCTTACTGAAAATTGAGATTGTACTAAGAAGTAACTTAGTTCCTTGGTGTGGATTTTCTCTGGACTCAAACAGATGCAGATATCTCTTCTTCACATCCTCTTCAGCTTCCCAAGTAGTTTCTTCAACAAATTTGCTCCTTAAAAGTATCTTGAATGATGCTACCTCTTTTGTTCGGAACTTGTGAACATGGCGATCTAAGATTTGCACTGGAATCTCCTTTAGACAAGTTATCTTTGATCTCAATATTCTCAGTTGGAATGATAGAAGAAGGATCACCCATGCACTTCTTCAACACGGAGGCATGGAACACCGAATGAACCGCCGCTAAGTCTTGGATAGCCGCAACTCATAAGCTACTTTCCAATCCTATTGGAAATTCTATATGGACCAACATATCGGGGACTAAGTCACTACAACAAAAAAGGATATAGCGGCAATTAAAAATGGCATTAGCGTACATAAATATGGCCGCTATAGAAATAACCAGCCAATGCCCTTTGGCCACTATATCAAGGGTCGGAAAAAGTTTCGCAGCCATTTTGACAAAATCTTGTAAAGTCAAGCTCTTTTCCTGCTAAAACTTATTTGATTGAGAGGCAATTGGTTGCGGCAGTTAAAAAGGCGACAAAATCCATTCGAAAGTGGTTTCATGTAGCGTCCATTTATATAGCAAGTATAACAAACTAACTTATCGCTAAAACACATTTGTTCCAGTGGCAATTGCTTGTGGAAATTATGGATGTTAAATCCAATAAAAATAGAAGCTATGCATTTGTAGTGTCCATTTTTATATCCGGTAAATCCTACTAAATTGCAACTAAAACACATTAGTTCTAGTGGCAATAAAGATAGTTTTTAAATAAAATTAAATACGACAATCATGTTCATGTAGCGTCTATTTTCATAGCTGGTAAATTCGATAAAAATGCCGCTAAAAGTTCATATCTTTAACGACAATGGTTTGGTGGTAATTATAAAGGCCATAGTATCAGAAGTTTAAAACTAAATTTATATTAATAACTATAGTATCATTATATAACAAATCCAATAAAATTGTGTCTTCAATGAGTTTTCACAATGGTTCGCCATATTTAAACATTTGATAGGAATTATTTTTGAAAATCATACCGCATGACCTGAAATAATAAAATAAATGTGTCAAAAGATGAGATATTGATAAAATATCACGAGATCAAATAAGTTCTCATATTCTAACAAAATATTTACTTAGCCAAATGCTACATTAAAAAGCTATGTGAAAATACCAATGACCCTAGTATGTAAAATATATTTCAGTATGAAAAGATTCACAGCCTAGACAACAACCAAAGAAAAAGCAAAAGCACATTCATAGCCTCATCGACAAACCATGAAAGAATGGAAGCACATTAATAACCTGAGTAGCAAACAAAGAAAAACAGTTCAAAGGACAAAAACAATGAGGAGAATTCCACCTGAAGCAATCTGCCCAGATGTGGACTGTTGAATGTACAATACATAAACCCTATGCTTCAAGTAGCAAACATACTTCAAGAAAAATAATGATAAAAACTTAGAAGACCGGATGTACAATACATATACATACACACATACATTAATTTCCGTCTAAAAATCCCTATTCAGTAGGGGCTAAGAACCGATCAAATTTACATCAGTATTGAACACTCAAATCCTATTTAAGGTATACAAAATCCAATCAATACAAACAAGTAGCAAGCCTGAGAATGATAGCAACAGAAAGTTCATACATAGGAGGCAAAAATCAGTGCACAATAAAGTTTCAGTAATTTGACCACTAATATACAACTAAACCAACAAATCGTATAGTTAAAAGTAACCATACTTCCTGGAATCGGCGCCATTTTGATGCTTCAATATGTGTATCTTTTATATTTTTGATCAATGACACTTACCTACATTTTGAGTGTCTACAAATCAAAGCTAGTAAAGTAACTCAACTAACAGTTGAGATCGTGTCCCAAGGGAGTGGTAGTGAAAGTAGTAGCTACTTAGAATTTCATTATAAATGTTCTAACTCAAGGCATTTTCGAGTTAAGCACAAATTAGATTCAATTTTTTTCACCAAAGTATCAAATATGATGAACAAGGGTTTTTTGTCACAAGTAGTAGAATAGCAAAGATAAAGGAGAAAACAAGAATAGAAGAGAGTTCTTGGGGTGTGACCGTAAGATATGTTGACACAAACTAATGGGTACATGCTTTTGATATGAAAATTGCAAGACAATGGTGACTAGGCTAAGCTTTAGCTGAAAGTAAGTTCCCTCTCAAGCAACTTACCCCATATCAAATGGGTTCCTCTCGGACAATACTCGTCTAAACTAACCACCTACATAATACCTACATCCTGACCATTCGATAGAGGATGCTTGGATATGGGACTAGGGCTCACACTCTCGGCCTGAACCTCATGTCGAACCAATCCTTAGGCCATCAGTCTCGTTGTCTTGGTTTCGTGACCTCCCTCTCGGGAAAGCCGAAAATACATGGGTGGTTTTATATTTTCTACTACAAAATCATTAAATTAAACCACAACCATTACGTGAAATCACCATTAAAATGCATCTAATCCTATCAGCAAGTAAGGCCCAACAGTAATATCAACACACATTTTCTAAATCACACCCCAAGAATGAGGTTTTTTAGCCACACATCAAGCAATAATCAAATATACTTAAAATGATAAAGGAATCGAATGGGTATAAGAGATTATACCTTAAAGTAGCAAAGAAAGGTAAATGGAGAAGACCCACTTCTAAGATTAGAAGAAGAACTTTATTCAAGCTTCTTAAAAACCCTATCCAAACTTGAGAAAAACTTAAGAACAATGTTTCTAAAATAAAATATTAAGTGTGTATATTTTACTCTCTAAATGTTTCTTCGAAACAATGAAAGAGCTCAGTATTCATAGACTTCAGATTTAGTTCTTGTGGATCCATTAGGCGTCTTTAGTCGTGAATCGCCAAACGATTCGACGACTCGCCCTTTCTCTCGTTCGTCGTCGTTTGTTCCTTGCCTTAATATCCATGCATGCACTATCGTTAGGCGGAATAACTCTACTTCGTGGAACTATTTGGCAAAACGTCGACTAATTCTTTTCGTCGCATTTTGATCTACTTCCTTCAAGGCTGACTTGTTAAAACAGAAGGTAAAACTTTTCTTTACGGCATATCGCCAAATGTGCTTGGCGATGCACACTGTGAATCTTTAGCTGTTTTCTTCTGTTTTGCTTCCATTTTGCGCTTGAGTGTCCAAGCTTCTACCAAATACCTGAAACTTTAGGACACAATAGAGGACACTATTTGGATTAAAATAAGACCCTACATGAGTTCAATTCGAGCACTCATCAAACCGAAACCCAAACAAATAGCATACCAGAACGTGTTACCCGATCCCATAATTACGCCGGAATGTGGCAATGTGATCCCAGTTTAGTTATGTCGTAGTCTGATCCCATCTTTATGTTGGAACGTGGCAATCCGATTCTATTTAGTTGTGCCAGAACATGGAAATCTGATCCTTCAACACACCACAATCACAAACACAGGTACACTATCAAGTTATACAATCAAGAAGTGATTCATGCATATTGTCATTCATCTATGTCAATTACAACAAGTGTGATAAAATGCAAGATTCATATACATACAAGTGTTATAATGAAGTATGAACATACATACATTACACAATCATAGAATCACAACCATCACCTACCTAGAATCTAAGTTTGAATCCCCTAAAGAACTTGAATCATTCGTTTTCGGATTCTTTCCGCTTGTTCTAGATCTACAAATAATTAATTTACGCCAGGATCAACAAACAATATCCAATTACCCGGATTATAAGCAATAATATCAACCATGGTTCAACCCTTCATCTCATGTATCAAAAGTAGGGCTTTTCCCACCATGGTTTTTGATTTGAAACCCTCCCCCATTGATAATAACCCAAGAAAATAGATTCCACGGATCAAAAAACGGGTTTGGAAGGTGAAAAGCTTACTTTTAGCCTCAAGAACGGAGGAAAACTGTCAAGAAATCGTATGGGGTCATTTTTTTGCTCTCAAAGTCAAAAAGTGCAGAATAAATACATTTGAGGGTTTATTTACAACATTAAGTCTTGTCTGGACCGCCACAGTGGCACCCACCACGCTACAGATGCCCCGCCAGAGCCACCAAATTTGGCACCTGAGTTTCTTGCACGAAACAATGAGACATTTAATTAACTCTAAGACCACCATTTCACAACAACCTCTAAACAATGACACTCAGAAAATACTGTATACGCTAAGATTAATTCTGGGAGTTCTACTCGTCCGAATTAAATTTTGTAAACTCATACCGGTTTTTTAACGACTTATCTAGCTACTCATGTAATCAAAATCATAAATAAATCCTATTAGATTTCCTTACACCTTAATGACTCCGAATTCGACCAAACCTAGACTAGCTAAAGAAAACTTTTCAAGCCCCAATTCTTTTCCCATTGGCTTTTCCCTAACGACAAAAATCAGGTCGTTAAGAGTGCAATCTTATAAATGGGGCCCGGAAATGATAGTATGTATGTACACTTATCCCTATAAGGTAGAGGTTGTTTCCGGTAGACCTTCGATTTAAGTAAAGTCAACTCTTCTTAAAAGATGCAAAGAATATCTCTCCTCTTTCTACTTTCCACTTTTAAGGTTATTATAGGAAACTTGAATTGAAAACATTAGCTAGCTAAAAATAGTGATCGTTTTTCTAAGGTGCATTAAACTTTGAAAGTTGAATGGTTGAGGTAATGTCACACATGTTTGGAGATTATAATATAGCATAGATAAACTGTAAAAATGGAAAAATAAAAAAAGACAATTTATTAGGAAGTAACTGAGAAGTAGTATTACATTAGTACTGATCACCTTTGTTTGACATTTTATTAATAGAAAGAAATTTAAAAACAAAACAAAACAAAAGGCTACTCAAACATTGAATATATGTCAAATAGCTTGTATTAGATAGTATATCTGTGTTTTTTCGCATATCATTCAATGCATACTTAGAAAAGTAGGAAAAAAAATTCAAGATAAGGATGATCATAGTTCAACAGGTATCAAGAAAAAGAAATGAAGTCTTTGTTTATTTGTGGGATCTAAGGAACACTCAAGCAAGGCTATAAAAAGTAAGAAAAGTGAAGTTTTCTGCGCATGTCGAATCTTTACATCATCTCCTCTTTGGCTCTCAAAGTGGCCATTTTATTACTTGATTTAATCTCTATTGCAGGGAGATATCAATAACATTGGAGTAAACTCTTTCTTTTTCTTGTGGGTGGAGATTAGTTATTTGATGTAATTGAAGTCATTGTTTTCTGTTGTATTGTGGAAACCATTACTTGTCTATTTACTTATATGTAATTTTGAAATATTTGATTTGTCTTCCACTAGTAAATGTCACCATATCATTATTAATAATTCTCAGTATAATAAAGTTTTTGGCTCTGAATTTACCGGTGATACATCGTTCATGCTTTGAAATGTATAGCCTTATCAATTTGAAACCACGTTGGAAGATGCTAAAGTTTTTCTTTCTGAAACTGGGGTTGACGTCTCTCACTTTGGTCCCCTATCTCTTGGTTGTGAGAATCGAATCTCGTCCATATTGTAGCTACCACTATGGTTCCAAGAAACGACTCTCTTAGGAAAATCTCTAACAGAGTTATATTTGTTGTTTACTGTCTGCTGAAGAAGATAAATATAAACTGGGCTCCGTGGGTCTGCGAATACATGGTTGAATGTTTTGAGGATTTGAACTCCTCTGCAAGCTTACCCTATGAACTGCTTATTTCTAGGATTATTGTCTATTCTCTTCTGGATCTCTCTAACTATGCACTAAATTGATTTATGCTACATATGATACTCGAACATTTTCTAGCATGGATTATGTGTTGATTAACGAGAAATTGTATAAGAAGGAGTTTGTCCAATCCAGGGATGATACACCCCGGGATACTCGAATCTCTGCTGACTCTGCAGCTTTGCTTCTCAACGAGGCTGAACACATAAAGGTAAGGTTCGATGGTCTTGAATGTTAGGTGTTAATAGGTGTGAATGAAAAATGAAGAGTCGCGACTTTTATGAAATTTTATTATTATTGTGAAAAGTTTTGACTTTATGTAAAGTTGTGACTTTCATTAAAGGTTGTGATCTTTTTTAATGATTGTCACTTTTCCAAAGGTTTGTCACCTCTATGGCAAAGCACAATAAGAACTTTTTCACACTACTTTTTTTTTCTATAAATTGAGGGATTTCCTCTCATTTAAAAAAGAATTTCTAGACTTCTTCTACTACTACTAAATCTAGTTTAGTAAGTGTACTATGTTTTCGTTGAGTGGCTCATTGACACCACCATTTAGGGTATCAATACAGTGGTGATTGAGATTATTCTAGCATGAGAGGACATATTCCAAATCAAACCTCGGAACTAGAGGGGAATGTTTTCCTTAAGGGGATAGTGTGCATTCAATGGGCTTGATCTTCTTTTTTGTTTTTCCAGATTCTTGTATGTGTTACAGATTTAGATTTGTGAATTAATTTTTATTCTTACGTTCTTCAATGGTTCATTAAACTTTGGTAACTTCGTGTTTCTACAAAGTTTGTTGGAATAAGAAAGATTCTTTAAACACAGATTGACAACAATCTTATTTAAGAAAAATATTTCCTGTATTTTTTAAATTTGTTTCTGATTCTAGTTTCTCTACTAGTTTTAACATTCTAGTTGTGAAAATATTCTTAAATTTTTTTGTTTCTTACCGAATTCTTCAAAGTTTTGTTCTAAGTATCTTAGAATACATGATGAACAACAATCTTCAGGAAATTCTTCTAGTGTTGGTATTTTTTGTATTATACTGATTAAGAGAAATAGATCATCGAAGAAAAAGATTAATGCATTACTTCTCCAGAATTCAGTGGATTGTTTAGCAATGTCAAAGTGACAATGTACAGAAAAAGTTTGTGGTATTTTAGTTAAAGATTACACCAAGTAACCTTCTTATTATTTATCCAAGGAGCAAAATAGTTTCTAAGAGTTAATAGTTTTGATTTTTTATCATATGTAGCTTTGGAAAAAGATCTTCAAACTATATGTTGTGTAATGAATTTTGCTTCTCAAATAGTATTGCCTTTAAAATTTTTTAGCTTGCAAAAAGAGAGATGCACATTTTTATTTTTTGATAAAATAGAATGTACAAATTTTATACTTTGAAGACCATTTTAAAAGAAAAACATTTCTATGTGATAATCTAAGAATATGTTTAATTCTCTTTGGAGAAACTTTTTTTTGTAGTTTTTTTCTCCTTGTTAATTTGATTTTGTCTGATTGTTGTGAACTAAAAACTTTTGTAGTTTTCTACTCTGAATTAATTGGACTATGCAATTGATTTTAAGAATATGAAAACTTCATCTACAAAGTCTGTGTTGTAATTTTGGTTTTCTATAAACTTCATTATTATATAAAAATAATCTAAACACTAAGTGGTATGTCTATTTGTGATAGAGGAAAAAGACCAGCGACCTAGAGTTTGTGATTTTGTGCCTCTATGGAATGAACTTTGACATTATGTAAAAATTGTCAAATGGAATTGAAGCACTTCAATTCTTTTTTAAAATAGTATTTTCAAAAGTGCTTTCATGTTCACAATGACACATTCATAGCATGGGAAACAAATTTGAAAAAATTATTTTCAAATACTTAAAAACCCATTTTTGAGATAAGTTTTAAAAAGTGGGGGTTCTTTACTTATGATAAAGTCTAATTTTATTTTGGAGCAAATGATATGAAATTCACCACCTACAGACCATCGATTGAACGACGGGCCGTTATGGCCTTCGTAGGTCATCTTTTGCACTTTTTTTCAGTTGCATTCTGCGTTTTAAACCTGAACATCTTTCCTTAAAAGCAAACCAAAAAACTTGTTAAAACTACTACAAAAATGCTCTAGACACACACAAATCTTAAGAAAAATGCATTGAAAGTATCGTGAAACCACGGTAGTACAAAAACCTCAATTTAAATTCGTTGTTTTTCCTCAAGCGACGTACTATACTCAAAACAACATTTGTACAAAAGTATACTCTTTTAAGCTTTCAGAATGACATGACTATCAATCCCGAATCTTTTTTTTATTTAGTGCAGGCTTACTCTCTCGGGTTCGACAAGGTAACTCATGTGGATCACATCTTGACACAAACTCACCATGCATAGACACCTCTACTGTTTTGCCTCTCACAAAGGTACAAACGTTTTGACACCGCAACTAGTGCCCTCACTTCAAAAGAAATCCTCATTTTTCACACAGTGATTATAAGTTTGGTACAAGGATATTTCTTCAACACTCACGCTCAAGAATAAGTTCAAATACATTTAGTACTCGTCGACATAGGCTTGTCCTTATTTTCACTGCTTAGGTTAACCATACTAGACTCTAGGATCACTATAGGACTTTCTTGGCTTGTAACGTCAGCTCAAGGTCAGGTATGGTACATTTGGGTACATTTTTAGTTACTTTTTCCCTCCTTGACATTAACGCTAAGCTTCCTACCTCTTTTCATTGCCTTCGACACCCTATTTTTCTTCTCTGTTCATCTTTGCCTTTCTAACCTTTTTTGGATGTGAATCTTACTTCTTTTGCATCTTTTTCTCTTCAAACTCTTTTCGTTCTTTTATTTTTCTTTTTTTTTTCGTTTCAATCAATTGATAATTTCATCGAGTCATATCTATTGATAACTTTCTCTTTTTCTTTAACATCCAACTCTTTTCATACCCATTTATGGGTCCTCATTCATAATAGTCACCCTCAACTCATGGCTTTTCCATGAGTTAAGTGCATAATACCCATAGTCGGGTCAGGGCCAAGACGAGGTTATTTATTGCATTAGCCACCCTCAACTTAGGATTTTTGGCCTATGTCGAGGTGCACATGTCCAAGGAGGGACTGGGGCCAAAACATTAGACCCTGGGAAGGTTAGTCGATTGAATTTTTTTTGTCTATTACAGGCTCAACATATTTGGATCAAAAGGGTAAATTCTTTCATTTGGTCAACTTCTTTTAGTATAGATGTTTGCTAATTCGAACAAGGGCCAATTATCCTTTCCTAGATTCTAACGCAGATTCCCTACACAGAACTAACCGTGCAAGTTCTAGCTAGGTACCAACTGTTGAACACTCAAATCTCCTCACACTCTCTTGGAACCTCATATCACTATCAGATTATCAATTTTACCAGTTTAGGTGTTAGTTGAAGGTCATGCACTAGGTGCATATCTATGTCATGCTTAGAGCCAACACATTGAACTTGGTTTCACCTATACATGCTTGCACTATCCAGGAAAGGGTATCATTTTAACAACCATTATTCTTCATTTTTCATGCTTTTCTAGTTTGTACAAATTACGACATGCCGGTTCAACACAAAATTAAATAGTCCTTTGGGGAAAAATAACGCAAACAAGAAAACCCCAAGAGAGGATTGTGAGTTGGGATACCTAGACTTCACCCTATCACTGACATTCCATTTACCCTACCCCAAAAAATGAACATGCCATTGCCCTTTATGTATTGAAAAAATAATAAGTACAGGGGGTAGGTAAAGCAAACCTGAGGCGCATAGCGCCGATGAACTATCAACATGTGGGTGGGTCTAGTTTTCAGGAACACACAACAACATCACTTGGGTCACCCTCAGTGGTGCCCATATTAATCTCTGCACCATTAGTGGTGCTCCTCTCACCGGTCATTGGTATTGATATAGATGCGGCAACAGCAACCTCTCGTTCCCGTATCTGGCAGGCCTCTTCATCCAATAGAGAAGCCCTCCTAGCCAACTACAAGACAGTCCTCACTCTCTTCTTTGCACGAGTCTCATCACCGGCCTTAGTAGTGCGGCTGGAGCGGTGCCTGTTAGCACGAACATGTGGCTCAGACGGTGGCTGAACAGAGGGCTTGAACAAGGCGTCTAGAACTGTGTCCTTTGCAAGATCGATGGGTTCACTCTCAAACTCAGTCTTCCTCATTTACATGATAACATCCACCTCAACTCGCAAATTAGCAACTGCAGCCTAAATAGTAGTGAGGTCTATGGTAGGTGTTGGTCGTGCTAGCACACGCAGCTCGAAGGCGTTGAGGCGTTGGTGAACAACCCAAATTTTCTACTTGGTCTACTGCACCACCATCTTCTCTATTCAGTGCTCAACCTTAGTGATGGATTTATGCATCCAAGGCTGCATGTAGTGTTGTAGGGTGGCCATCTGGGCCTCTAACTTCTGGAGTCGTGGTAAAGGGACCAATGCACCAAATAGGGGCGTGGATCGGGATGAGCTGGGGCCTGACTAGAAGCATGGGTGGAATCAGTTGGGGTGGTGTCAGGAGGTTCTAAAGTGGCAGGGTCATCCCCTTGGGCTAATTCCACAGTGTCCGCCAAATTCTTGCCCAATGGAGGCATTTCAATCCTGGGTCCTCTCCCTGGTACCGCTATATAGGACTTATCCTTTATGAGGCCTATATCGACTGTCCTCGCCAGGCTATGGAGTGTGTCACAGTGCCAAATCGGCACTGCAGCTTCCCTGCACAACTGGAAGATAAGACAAGCAAAGGGGTAAGTAGTAGAGGTCTTAAAAGCCCTCTCATAGATCACTGTTATCAGCACCCGAGCGAAGTCTATCTCCAACCCGGATACCATGGATGCAACCAACACCACTCTATCCCAGGTAAGGGCATTATCAGCAGTTGTGGTCGATAGTCGATGTCGGACCAGAAACAAAAAGAACTTGGGCACAAAGGTGAGGGTCGTCTTCTTGATCAACCCTTCAGGATCTAACACCCAGTCTGCCCTCTCACCATTGGTCACCATATATTGCGCCAACCATTCGTAACTGACTCTCGCTGCTCTGCGGGCCTCTGAAGTATGCCACTATTCAGAGTCTCCCACCTGCAGTCGAATTCTCAAGTAGTTGGGGCCCATTATTGTCCAGTGGTGGAGACGAATAGGAACCGGCGGATGGTGGCCTCATGGATATCAACCCGGCAGCCCCAGACGATACAGAGGATAGAGTTTCTATTTTGCAGGTTTCGCTTTCCTGTCAATGGAACCCTAGAGAGAAGCTACATAGGAGGCGTAGAACTCCCTGACTATCTCCTCATTATAGGTGCCCAGACTCCGAGCAATCCAGTAGAACTTGTGCAGGTTAAATAGTATGTGCACCTTCGGGACCGAGTGCAAACTCCCCGTGAGAACTCGATGCTCCACTATCACCAATTGGTTCATTACCCCCTTTTCATTCAACATTTTTGCATCCCTGTATAGCTGGTGCTGACTTTCGACGCACCACTGATTTGGTTCCTCAACAAAAGGTGTAGGTTCATCTGCTCAGGGTGCAGGTGAAGACTCTGAGCTGGTAGCCTCATGAGACAAGGCTTGGTTGTCGTGGCCCTCCGACCTAGTTATTGCCTGAGAGGCGAAACTAGTGGCAGTGGCTATTTTTGACCCAGAGGATTGTGCCGACCCTGAGGTGGAAACAGATTCGGATCCTGATGCTGAGCCTCCTTCAAAACTAGAGGTAGCCCCGGATGGTGAACCGGTTAGCATGCTCTCCTCATCAGACTGGGAGGTAGTGACTACACCGGGAACCACCTTCCGGGAGGTACCCCTTTTTACCCGTGCAACAGCAGTTGGGATTGTGGCACCCGGAGGGACGTTGGTCGGGTCTTGCTCGTTGTCTCACTCTACGATCATCCAAAAAAATGGGGCAGCGGACTTGGATTTGCCTCTTGGTGCATAGAAGATATCCTTCTTGTTGGTAGCTGTAGAGTAATTGTTAGTCCCAACTCAGCATTACTAGACACTCCAAACACCCCAGGTAAATTCAATTTGAAAAATAAACAACACAGTTTTGTTCTACAAATTTAGATCGACGGGCACCATCGACGGTCCGTCGAGCAACCGACGGTCCATCGATGGGGTCCGTTGTCTAACACTTAGAATTATTCAATTGGTGAAAAAATCAGACTTCTAGATAGAAAAGACGGACGTGCAGAATGGTCCGTCGATTGATCTATGGACCGTAGTCCACCTCAGTCGTCTAACACTTAGATTTATTTTAGAAGTTAGTGAAAATAGGTTCTGTGATAGGAACGATGGGCGTGCAGAACGGTCTGTCGATCAATCGATAGACCGTAGTCCACTTTCTTCCTTTAAGACTTAGACATTTTTAAGTTGATGCACTCGACGGACCCTATCGACGGCCCGTAGATGCGGTCTCGTACTATTGGCCCGAGGTAGATTTCAAGCCATTTTTTTGGAAGGTCCAATTTTTAGACAACTGTTTACACAATCAAGTTTAGACATGTAATTTTAACATACTCAAGACAAGTTCGTCATTCCTAGGGTTTCGATTTCATACAATTATTATTCTAATTCAGTCACAGTAAGAAACCGTAAGTTGGAAATTAGACAGACACCCACTTGTTAGTTACACCTAATAGACTACACAACCACAATCTATCACTCCGAGGGACATCACTACAGAAGTTTTAATATGCAATATTAGTTAATTTAGTCCCAATGTCAAGACGCACTTTCGCATTTCTGTAAACAACTATAAACAAGAACTTAAAGATAAGGAAAATCAAAATACCTTTAGTTGGGAGTTGTGTGGTTGTGTAAAGAACATTAAAGCAGTAGCCTATGTGCCCGAACTCGATCACCGGCCTAAGAAAAAAGGAAGAACAAATAATTTGACAAAGATGGGAAGTAAGGATTCTTATTTGGGAGTGATGTGAGGATTGAAAAGGTAGATTATGAATGAAATAGGAAGGAAATAAAGAAAAAAAATGGTTACGGCAAGGAATTTTAAAATAAATGGAAGAGGGAATGAATTTAAAAGGTTATGTCTTTCAATGGCCGGGTCGGGTCACTGCAAGATTTGAACTTACGAGACCCCGTCGACTCGGACCGTCGAATACTTCTAGACTTAGAAAAATTAAGAAACATACGAGGGATCTACGGACAGCATCGATGGTCTGTCGATGGAACGACGACCTGTCGATGGGGTCTGAAGACCTCTGCACTAGCCCATTTTCTGTAGATTTTTGTTTTGGTCAATGACGTGTAACACCCATTAGGCCATTCTTTTTGTGTTTTTATAGACACTTTCTGTAGCAAACACTAGTACACAAACAAAAATGAAATATGACCAAAAACAAAACAAAACAAAAATATGAATGTTCCTTCAAGGAAAGCAAAACCTATCGTTGGCTAGAGGATACACCTTGGTTTGCCTCCCAAGAAGCGCTTGATTTAACGTCGCTTCACTACACATGCCCCTTGATTACTAAGACTTCATCAAGATGCTAGGCCTCAACAAGTTCATGAACACTCTCTGCATGCCCCAGGTAGATATTTATCCATTGCCCGTCGACTATGAACATTGTACCCTCCTTATTCTCCAACTCGGCCTCTACATGTGGAAACACTTTATTGATGAGGAATGGCCCTGTCAACTTGGACTTGAGTTTGCCTAGAAAGAAGCGTAGCCTAGAGTGAATAGGCACTAAATCACCAACGACAAACTCTCTTTTTTCAATTCTTTTGTCGTGATACTTCTTCATCTTCTCTTTGTAGATGGATGAACTTTCATAGGCCTTGAGGCAAAACTGATCAAGCTCATTCAACCGATTTAGTCTTTGTTCTGCCGCTTCAGTCCAATTCATCTTCAGTTTCTTCATTGCCCACATTGCATTGTGCTCCAACTCAATCGGCAAGTGACAAGCCTTCCCATATACAAGTTGGTATGGAGACATACCTATAGGAGTCTTGTATGTAGTGCGTAGGCCCAAAGAGCATTATCAAGCCTCCTTGACCAATCCTTTCTATTAGCATTCACTGTTTTCGCAGGAATTTGCTTGATCTCACGATTGGACACGTCAACTTGCCCGCTAGTGTGTGGATGGTAAAGAGTAGCCACATTATGGCAAACACAATATTTCTCCAATAGCACTTTGAACAATTTATTAGAGAAGTGAGAGCCACCATCACTAATAATGGCCCTAGGTGTGCCAAATTTAGAGAATATATTCTTCTTCAAGAACGATGTGACACTCTTTCCTTCATTGTTAGGAAGCGCAATTGCTTCCACCCATTTTGACACGTATTCGACCGCTACAAGTATATACTTCATCCTATGAGAACTCACAAATGGTCCCATAAAATCAATGCCCCATACATCAAACAACTCAATCACCAGAATAGGATTTAAGGGAACTTCTTGCCTCTTTGAAATTCCTCCATCTCGTTGGCACCGATCACATGATTTGGCAAACTCGTGAACATCCTTGTGAATGGTTGGCCAATATTACTCACACAGCAATATATTATGCACTGTCCGAATACCACTATGGTGCCCACTCACAGGCGAGGAGTGAAGTGCCTCTAAAACACTCAACATCTCAACCTCTGGTATAAAACGACGAATAATCCAATCGGCACAACTCCGGTATATGTAAGACTTATCCCAAAAGAATTTTTTCACATGATGCATGAACTTTTTATTCTGATGGAATGTCAAGTCCGACGGAACCAAGTCACTCGCCAGATAATTCACAAAGTCTGCGAACCATGGGATCAGATCCTGAGAGTCTGCCAATACATGTTCATCTTGGAATGCATCATCAATTTCACCCTTTTTCTCCCAATTCCTGCATAGATTCATCCTCCAATAAAGACAAATTGTCTGCCACTTGATTCTCAGTCCCCTTTCTATCTTTCACCTCGAAATCTAACTCTTGCTGCAACAATACCCATCTAATCAACCTTGGCTTCGCATCCTTCTTTTCCATCAAGTACCTCAACGCAGAATGGTCTGTATGCACTATAAACCTCCTGCCAAGCAAATAGGAGCAAAATTTTTCGAATGCAAACACCACTGCAAGAAGATCTTGTTCATTTACTGTGTAGTTCTTGTGAGCTTCATTTATGGGTTTACTGGCATAGTAAATTGGTCTGTGTGCACTATAATCCTCCTCCCAAGCAAATAGGAGTGAAATTTTTCGAATGCAAACACCACTGCAAGAAGCTCCTATTCAGTAACTATGTAGTTCTTCTGAGCTTCATTTAGGGGTTTACTAGCATAGTAAACTAGGTGAAGGATTTTATCCCTTCTTTGTCCCAATACCATCCCAAATGCAACTCCACTTGCATCACTTATTACCTCAAATGGCTCACTCCAATACGGTGAAATAAAATGGGCGCGGACACCAACATATCCTTCAACTCTCCAAATGCTTTGAGACTGGATTTATCAAAATAGAACTTACATTCCTTCTCGTGCAGTTTGCACAAAGGGTGTGCAATTTTTGAGAAATCCTTAATAAACCTCCGGTAAAAGCCCACATGTCCAAGAAAACTTCTCACACCTTTTACATAGATGGGTGGAGGAATCCTCTCGATCACTTCCACTTTAGTTCGATCAACCTCTATCCCCTTCTCCGAGATGCGATGGACACCACTATACCTTCCTTCACCATAAAGTGGCATTTTTCCCAATTTAGCAACAGATTACCATCTTCACATCTCTTGAGCACCTCAGCCATATTACTCAAACACAGATCAAAAAAGTCGCCAACCACAGAAAAGTCATCCATGAACACCTCAATAGTTTCCTCCACCATATCATAGAATATCGACATCATACAACACTGAAAGGTGGTCGGTGCATGACGTAACCCAAACAACATCCTTTTGAAGGCAAATGTACCATAAGGGGAAGTGAAAGTGGTCTTTTCTTGATCCTCGGGGGCAATAGAGATTTGATTGTTGCCCGAATAGCCATCAAGAAAGCAATACCACCCTTTGCCTGCGAGTTTGTCTAAAATATGATTCATAAATGGCATGGGGAAATGGTCCTTTTTAGTCCAAGCATTAAAATTCCGGTAGTCCATACAAACTCTCCATCCAGTCACTGGCCGCATTGGAACAAGCTTGTTCCTCTCATTAGGCACCACTGTCATCCCACCCTTTTTTGGTACACACTGAACATGATAGTCCCAACTATTGTCTGCAATAGGATAAATGACTCCAACATCTAACCACTTGATGATCTCCATTTTCACTACCTCTTACATAAGTGGATTCAACCTTCTTTGGTTCTCAATACATTGTTTGTGATTAGGCATGAGTTGGATTTTATGTGAACAGATACCGAGGGGATTCGAATAATGTCCACAGTAGTACAACCAATGGCTCGTTTGAACCTCTTCAAAACCGCCACTAAACCCTCTACAAGTCATTCATTCAAATCTACTGCAATGATCACCGAAAAAGTGTCATATCTACCCAAGAACACATACCTTAGATGAGCTGGTAGAGCCTTAAGCTCTAATTTTGGGGACTCCTCAATAGATGGTTTCACGGGGGGAGACTCGCTATGCTTCATATCCAACGCTAATTTCTTTGGTTTTGACCTATATTCGTTTCATTCAAGAGTATCCACCAGAGACCCATACTCTTCAGTACCATTACTGTCAAAATTCATGATCACTGCCGCTAGTGCCTTGACACCTAGTCTCTCTTCAATTTGTACCTCAAATACACTCTAAACCTTGTAGGATATAGCAGATACCGTTTAGAGCTCACCACTTTGTTTCATTGACCTAGATATGTTGATTGTTGCTTCTTCATTATTCAACCTAAACTTCTTTTCCCATTTTTCCATATCAACCAATGCACGTATGATACCTCACAGTCAAGAATCAAAAAATCAACCGAAAATATAAATGACTCCACTTTCACAATTACATTATGGAGTATACCAATGGGCCTCTTCATCGTTCGATCGACCATTAGTAACCAAATCGTAGTGTGCATTGGGTCATCCAAGATTAACTTCTTTTGAATGGAAAGAGGCACGAGATTTATTCTTGCACCAAGATCACATAGTGTATTATCAAAATGAAGTAACCCGATTATACATAGAATAGTGAAAGCGCAAAGATCTTCCTTCTTCTGCACAAGAGACCTTGTAGCAATAGCAGTACAATGTTGCATTATGTCATCATCCTCAAAACCTACTGATCTCTTCTTTGTCACCATATCCTTCATAAAATTAGCATAACCCGAAATTTGTTACAAATCTTCCATCAAAGTTACAATGATAGAAAACTTTTTAAAATAGTGACAAATCGCCGGTATTTACCATCCACAGTCTTCTTCACTAATCTCTAACGGAATGGTGGTGAAGGTCTAGGAATGGGGACCACTTTCTGAGATACCTCTGCTTCTTTCACCGTGTTGTCCATCGATTCTCCACTAGCTTCTGCTATCTCTTCATCTTTTCTCATATCATCTTCTACTACAGACGGCATAGGTGGATCTATAGTCTGCTTACCCCCTCCAGTAGTGATTGCCATGCAATGACCATCATTTTTAGGATTTTGGATAGTGTTGCTAGGAAAAGTGCCAGGTTGGCATGGGTTCACAGTAGTAGATAACTGTCCCATCTGTAACTCAAGGTGCTTAATCGAAACCGCATGTGCATCCACCTTTTTCCCATTGTTAGCTAAGTCAGCTCTCATCTCCTTGACATTCTCATCACTAGCATCAAACCTCATCATCATCTTCTGCAACATATCTTCAACTCGTGTCATACTACCTCCACCGTCCCTAGGAACATAGGGCTCACTCTTATCATTTTTGTTACCATAGTTACCCCCGTTGATGTTTTTTTTCGAGGTTGAGTTCCCATCTCGGACATATTGACCCTATAGATTGTAGTTACCATAGTTCCAACCTTGATTACCTTTACCTTGGCGCAAATTCTCCTGATTGTAGCCTTGGGTATTTGGTCGGAAACCCCCCTTCTGATTATTCAATATATAAACATCCTCTTCATAATAATACTCATCTACAGGCGGTGGTGGTTTACTTAAATACTTCACCGTATTTACATTTTCTGCACCTTCTCTCACATGTTTCAAAACCAACCCTAGCTAAGTTCTCATTTGCGCCATCTCATCACGAATTTCATCTGCAAATGGGTTGTTTGTTTATTGAACCGCAAAAGGGTTTCTTCCTATGTCCGTCTTTCTAGTGCTCCAAGTCTTGTTGTTGCGAGAAATCTTCATTAACTTTTCTACAATCTCAACATATGTGCATTCTCCATAGGAACCACCCACAATAGTATCGAGAACTGCCTTTTTATTATCATCTTGACCTCTGTAGAAGTACTCTTTTAGCGACTCATCATCAATGCAGTGATTTGGGACGCCTCTTACAAACACAGTAAACCTGTCCAAAGAGCTACTCAAAGACTCTTCAGGTAATGCCGCAACGTTGTTCACCTTATCCTTGTGGCTGAGCTTCTTAGACACTAGGTAATACCTTGCTAGTAACACATCTCTGAACTGATCCCAAGTGTAGATGGAGTTGTAGGGTAGCTCAATTAATGATATGGCGGCATCTCCTGTCAGTGATAGAGGAAATATTCGCAATCCAATCACATCCATATTCAAGTCTAGTCTACTCACGTAAATTTGCATATAGACCTCGGTTTAGCTATATGGACATGTGGACCCTCCGATAACAGTCTCGAGAATAAAATTCTCACGGTGAGCATCTGTATCAAGCTACTCGTCAGTACGAATGTATGACCAGGTGGCAGAGGGGGTGATACAAGAGGTCTATCAGAATCTACAATATTCACGTTGTCCCTATAGTAATCCTGAAGTCGTGGGGCTATTTGAGGTTGCATTCTCACAACCTCTCTCGGTTGGTTCTCAGCTCGTGCCTGATTGTGTGCCTCAACTAGTAATGGAGGCTAGTGGTCTGCTCCATCACCCCCATTGGCTGGGATCAATGGATTTTCCATCCTTATTAATGTGCGGTTATGTTTTTTATCGAATGGAGTGAGTGGTTCTCCTCTCCTCGGCTACATGTTCTTGGAACACACTAAAGCTAGACTTGAAAGAAACAAAAAGAAAAAGAAAAAGTAAAATCAGGAAATCATTGACTAAATGTCAATAATGTAATTAATATTAATCTAAAAGCCAAGATCCCCGGCAGCGGCGCCAAAATTTGATATAGTCAAATTACACCTCCCTAAAGAAGTATAAGCGGTCGTAATCAAGTAGAGAACCCAACTAGTAGGTTGGGTAGATCCCACGAGAAAAAATGGTTTAGACTTAACTTCAATTCACAAGTATGTCTACTTAGTCAAGGTCTTCCCGAAAACAAGAAATTAAAGTGGGGGGGGGGGGTGGATTTATGAAGCAAGTTTCTTAATCAATTCTAAGTTACCAAGTAATCAAAAATAAATATTGAGTTTTTATCAAGTTTTGAGACTAACTAGGGTATATGTGTTCCCCGTAGGTTCATAACGCCGTATTCCTAGCAATAGCAATTCTTCCCTAGTGTTTTGCATGTAGAGTGAAAAGTTATGTATCTCTAAATCCTTGGTCCGGAATCTAGAGAATTTCACCCCATAACTTTGTACGACTACGTGCGTATAAGCTACTAACCCTTACCTTTACCTCATATTAGACATTATAATCGATGTATGACTTAGTTATTACTTCGCACCAATCGACACTAGCCTATTAGATAGTATCCTACTAAATCTATGTTGATAATTCTTTTCTTGTTAACTACCTCCTTGGTCCGGCAAGTAGAAACAAGGCAAGTTTTAACGTGTGTACTCATTAAAAACACTTCTAAGCGAAAGAATTATCAATACATGCAAGAGCCTATTTGAGAATTGCTTATTTGCTAGGTTTACGTTGTTAATCACCCATGGTTCCCACAACCCTAGTTGTGGATTTAGTTATCCATGCAAGAAAAATCACAATTCATGGTTTTTAAGAAAGAATTCATGAACTTACTTAAAAATAAGAAGAAACCCAAAAATTCAACTTGAAATTGCACGAAAATTCTTCAACATGAATCCAGAAATTAATTAATTGCTAAAAGTTTGCAATGAGTAATTGCCAACAAAAAATAGAACAATACCAAGAGTATATAACCCCAAAAACGAGGTTTTATTCCCCTATTTATATTAAACATAGTCCTTAAGAAAAACGAATTTAAATAAGGAAAGTTTGTTCGGTTGACGCGGCTTCAATAGACTACGACGGTCCGTGGACTTCCTCCGTCAGTTCAGACATAGAATTATTTTTCTTCACCAGCGAGCACCTTCTTTGAATGAAACGACGGACCTGCAGTACGGTCTATCGACTCATCCACGGTCCATTGATGCTCCTCCGTCGTTCCACACTTATATTCTTGAAAAGTACTGGAACCTTCTCTAAACAAATCGACGGTTCACCAATACGGTCCATCGATCAATCGACGGTTAACCAATATGGTCTGTCGATCAATCGACAGACCGTCGTTTGATTCTGTGGTTCCACACTTTTTCAGATTTCCCTGCTCTTCTCACTTAGCCTGAACTGCACATCTATGGTCACCACCTACAGACTATCGATTGAATGACGGGCCGTCTATAGCGTTCGTAGGACATCTTCTACATTTTCTTTCAGCTGACTTGTGTGTTTTTAGCCTGAACATCTTTCCTTCTAAACAAACCCAAAAAACTTGTTAAAACTACTACAAAAAGGCTCTAGACACACACAACTCTTAAGAAAAATGCATTGAAAGTGCCATGAAACCACGATACATCATGAATCTAGGATTGGATTTCTTCATTTATTTCTCCATCATTTTCATTGGATTTCTCCAATTAAGTTATTGTTATTTCATCCGTGATTCTCATTTCATTCAAGTAGCCAATTCCAAAAGCTTTTCAAAGATGTTCCGATACATAGAAATCCTATTTTGAATTCTAAGCATTGGTTCTTGCATGAACAGGTTTAAATCAATGTTTTATGAAGTAATTGATGTTAATTGGTTGTTTAAGATCAAAACTTCCATGAACCCATGTATTCCTTGAATTCCTAATTTTTGCTCTAAATTGGGTGAATTGATCATGGCTTAATCTTATTGAATTCAAGTTTAGATTTTATTGGGCTATCGTCACATCCGGAGAGCACCCCCCACATGCGACCGGCATCGTCGTCCTCACAGAGGACTTAGACAAGCCCCTAGCATTTGTCATAACATGTCATCAGTTAAAAATTCAGAAAAATTTAAAACTTTCGCATACTATGTGAAATGTACCTAGACTTGATGCTTAACATATATTGAGGTATACATAGACGTCTTACATAGAAGCTTACTTAGGCTTCTCTTTTAACAACTTGATAACATACATACGATATTCTAAAACTTGTCTCACATAAAAACCATCTAAAGAGTACGAGTTGGAATTAGCCAATAAAATGGCAATACCCCATATAAGTCTTACTACAATGAAATCAAAAGAACATAAAACGGAAGAAAGAGTACTCCTAAATCTACTAATGTCCTCATAAGCTAGAATAAAGAAAGGATAGTATCCCAGAACGTGAGGACCTACCAACACTTGGAGAAAGAGTTCCAAGCTTCTTCAATCGACCTTCTTAATCTTCAACTGTCAGACCATACATTTATAGTAATATAAGTAAGGGGTTAGTACGCCACATGTACTAAGTATGGGTATATGCATATAAGCATTTAAGTACATGCATGAAAAGGAACATCTCTTTAGAAATCATGCTAAGTCATTTGAAAGCCTTTAATGCACATACAAGAGAGCATATACAAGATAAGGATCACAACAACATAAAGCATGATCATAACCAAAGACATCATCATAATGTGATATTAACATTTCATGTTCATTAGATCATATAACATAACATACAAGAAACTTACCAATGATCTCGTCCCAAGCCTACAAGTGCAATGATCATGTGAAGCCCTATAGCCCTACATAATCAAGTAAACATGATAGGAGAGCATAAGTAAAGCTTTGATTCATACAAATTATATAATAGGTAGTCATCACCACATATAGTAATATAGACCAATAACATGTTAATTAACATAACCAACATCATATAAGAGTAACATCATATATAATAAGCATTATACATTTCATGTTATCATATTACATAAGAACAATCTCGTAGGACTTCCCTTAGAGTCAACTTGTGCAATTTCTAGGTAGAGTCCAATATTCCTACCGATACTAAGTAGGCTCCTCAAGTTACCCTAGTCAATGTATATTTACTTGCCTTCTTTTTTACTTGAGGAAATAGTCGATTTAACCGACAGTAGACCATGTGAGATAAACATGAAATCCGGTGTCATGAAATCCCACACCAATAAGGTGGTCTACAGGACAACGTAGAACAAAAACATGAACATAACATTCTAGGTGGATCCACTAGCTAGTATTCCTATGGTGGCAACATAGTTCAAGAACTAGGAGATATATTAGAGATCTATAGTTCCAAATTACATGGCAACCTATATCTCATGAAAGTCATTGTGAACCAACATTCCAAATAGGGAAGGGATACCTATCATATCTAGTTCACTGGATGCTAAGCTAAAGTCCCTAGTTGGACAACATTTAGGTTATCATTTATTCATAAATCTTATCATAAGTCATAGGAGCTTAACTCCTTGTATAAACATGATAACAAGCTCTTTAGGATTAGGATGAGAATTTCCTTTCATCACAACCCTTCATTTGTGATATTAACATATCATAATCAGAGTGTGTAAGGCATACAAGATAAACATCATCAACTTGTATTATCATATCCTTACCATAATCCCACATTTTACATATTCATAGCCCAACTTATATACATAGAAACATCATACATACTTCAATTGCATAGCAACATCATTTATAGGCTAACATAAACATAATAGAGTACTCACGACTTTACAAGACTTACCTATTGCTTCCAAGAACCTTCATCAAGAACATACTTCCAATTTACAGCAATCATCCAACAACATAGTGAAATAATCAATAACATAACAAATACCAACCCTTCAAGTCATATACAAGACCAATTTGTAGTTAAGGATAAGGCAAAGGGTCATTAAAGAGTTCATTCAAGCTATAGTTCCAGTCTCAATTTTTACATGTTATTAAGTGATAAATATAACCCAATCAAAGCCATTATTTAAAGAAGGAACATGTTTCACACAAAAATCAAACATTACAAACCAATTACCTAACAATACATACTTAATTAACAAAAAAAATTGTTATTTTTCATCATTAGTCATAAATCTTGAGTTAGGAAGAAAACCCATTTTGTAGAGTAAAAACCATAGGAGTTGAATTCTTGAAAATTATCTTTCAAAGGACCTCTTGGGGAAAGGAATCCCAAGAGTGAAGAACCCATACCTTATTGACGAATATTCCACGAATTTCGACTGAAAATCTTGAAGTCTTCGTCTTCCTCCATTAGCTTTTCTTGTTCTTCAATGGTGTTTGAAAAGAGAGAGTTTTTGAGAGAGATGAGAGGGATTTGAAATTTCTGATTTGTAGTGCGTGAATGTGGTCTAAAACTGACTTAAAACATTGTACACTCGTCCCAAAAAATACCAAAAAGACCCCTCACTTAAACGGGTCTTTTTGAAGTTAAATTGACTTTAAAACGCCGCGGACGAATTGGGAAGAAAGACTTTGGCAGCCTGCTCCCCCATGTTCGGGTCCTCCTCAAGGACCCTTCGGGGTCCTTGGGGAATAGTTACCGGACGCTTGGACCCTTTGTAATACACACTACCTATATAAAGTCTTTTTACAAGTTTTGGACTTCATTTGACACTCCCAAACCTTCACCAAACATAGGGACGTCTACTAGTTCAAATTAGCTAGTTTTCGGACGTCAAGGTCTTTCTTTATCGTTTTGGCTCTAACCTTTTTTAATTGAGTTCATTACATTAATATAGGTTTGGAAACCTTATTTTAATCATTTTTCTTCAATAGTCTAAGCTCTAGTCAAAGTCATGAAACTTCCAGAGTGTTACAACTATTAAATTATGTATTGATCCATGTTTGAATTGTTCATATATTGCCTTTTATGTTGATATATATATTGAGTGTTGTGATATCATCGATATAGATGAATTGTTGGCTTTGTCTTGTTTATATTATCGTCGATATAGATGAATTGTTCATACCCTGCCTTAATTGTGGATTAATTGGAAAGGATAAGGAATTGTGATGACGGCTTTGGGAAGGTGGTGAGTTGACCTAATTCCTTTGTATAATATTTAATTGATATTGAATTGTTAATTATTAGTATGGTAAACTTATGGTGGCAGTGTTTATGAGTTATATATGTTATGAACAAGGCCTTGTCTGCATTATTATGGGAATTATGGTTTTATCATGTTATATCTTGTATAGATGAACAATGTGAAGAATTATATGGTACGTGTGTATGTGTGGGGTGAGAGTATTATCCCTATTAGTGATGGTATGATGATGTTGTGTCTTTATTGGTAGACTTAGGTCCTTCTACTTGATATATTAATGGTATGTGAATGTGATCTCTTGACTTGGTAGGCTTAGGCACCTTTTTCATGTATGTGTATGAATGAATGAAAGAATGAAGTCTAGGATTGGTAGACCTAATGCAAGTACTCTTCGATATAAGACTTATATGGAACCTTAAATATGAAAAGAAGGTTAAGAATGAGCTATCTATGAAAACAATATTATGAGTTTGTAGAACTTAGTAATGGTACCTTCTGTAATACATATAGGAAATGAATTACTCTCTGAGAATAAAGGCAAAGCACCGAGAGGATATGTTCGTGGAGTAGCTCTACTTAAGAATGAGAATAGAGTACAAAGAAGTACTTAAAATCCCTTAACCATGTTCCAACATGGGATGAGTCTTCGTTCTACCTTTGGCAACTAGAACACCTTCCAAGGCTGGGTCCCTATGACAACGGACTCCGTACCAAGCTAGAATGCTCTAATTCGGACAATGCCTAATCTCATCAAATGGGATATACACTCTAGTATTGGATAGGTTCTACAATTCTTTGGTAGTAAAATGGGATGTTATCTATACATGGCAGGAGTAGGCGTTGAAGGTGCTAGGATAAGTTCCCTATGTCTTCCAATACAATTATGTGAAGTCCTCTAATTGTTTGATTGTCTCTAAAATGGCTTAATGGTTAATGTTGATTCAATTAATGTATGCTGGATATAAAGGTTCTTATCTAGAGTAGATTTGACGATGGATTAGGTAGGCTTAAAGAGAGTGTATGGGAGGTCTCTTCATGTCTTACTTATGTTAGTATTATAGTAACTCTAGGAGGAGAGTCGAAATGATGAAAAGGGAATAATCTTACTTTGGGAAGTCTTGAGAATCACTTAGGTGGATGTGAAGGGGTTGTATGGGCGGTTTCTTCATATCTTACTCAGGTAGGATCTTAGGATAACTCTTGGTAGGAGGTTGAAAGGATTAAGTGTATTCTAAGTTACTACAGTTGTGTTTTATGGATTACTTGAATATGTCTTATATATGAATATTGACATGAAGATGGTTCTTATACTTGTTTTATGAGGTTTCTATCAAAAGATCATGAAAAGTTTGTTTTAAAGTAAATGTTTATTTTAACTTGGTTTTCTTGCATGTTCACCATACTTAGTGCATTCAATGTGCTAATTCAATAAGTTTTTCTATTTCTACAAGTGTAGGTGGCAAGTGAGGATTCTCTTAGATTTTTAAGCTTGATATATAACATTCTCTCAAAATTGGTAAGTCCTTATATGTTTGAGGACATGGCTTATGTTTTAGTTTCAATTTATAGAACACTTTGTAATAGACTATAGTTTTCGTTTCAATTGATTAAGGGTTGTGACCCTAATCTTTATATGTGTCTATGATGGCTTTGACGAGGCTTAGTACTTTCTTATACTCTATAAAGATTTTGATTATTGTTGTGAAAAGTTTTAATTTCGCACTACTTTTCATATATATGCAATGAATGATGTCTAAGGGCTTGTATAAGACCTCAGAAGTTCGAATACGTCGTGTAACTTTTATGGTGTACCCTCTGGTCGTTAGAAAAAGATAGTGTGAACAACTGTTTATTGTGTCTTATTAGAAAGATTACATCTATTTGGAAAAGTTACAACCCTTCATAAAGTTCACAACATTTCACTAAAGTCCCAACTTTTCATAAAGTTACAACTCTTCATTAAAGTCGCAACTTTTCATAAAAATCCAACTCTTCATTATGATTACAACATTTCATAAAAGTCACAACTTTTAAATAAAAGTGGCAATTTTTACTAAAGTCACATCTTTTCATGAAAGAGGAAGCCTGATTTTGGAAATAAATAAAGTTAAAAGGAAATTATTGCTTGTGGTGGCGCCACCTAGGTGGTCCGAGGGCTCTCTTTTATATAAATATATGATTATAGTATATATTGTATTTTAATTTGATATCATCTCTTTAATTTTCCTCAAAATCATTTAAATCTTAGCCTATTTTATTCTAATTTCTTTCAATTCTAGTCTATTAAATTCCAATTGTACTTCAATCATATCCACAATTCCGTTCCAATTCTAGCTAATTTGTATTGCAATTTTGGTCATTCATATTCAATCCAATGTGATTTTAAGATTTCATTTTATAACCTGGGGCATCCATTTTTTGATATTGAATCTCAGCCCTCATCTCTTTAATAATTAATGGTTCTGATTCACCCATCCGTTCTTTCCTTTTTGATATCAAAAGACCCAAACCCTGACTATTCCATTTTTATACTCTTCCTCTCCTCCATCTCTAGCCGCCCTCTCTCCCACCTTTTCTCTCCACCGACTAATCTGTCTCTCCCCTAGCCTATTCTCCTCTATCCTCCCTTCTCTCTCTTTCCGACGATGGACAACAGCCAGGTGAGGAAAACAGCAGCTATGGAGAGATGTCCCTATTCTTTATTACCTCCAATAATGCCATTTAATTCCTTTAATTGATGTAATTTTACTTGTAGTAGTGGTAATAATTTTGTATGATAATGGGGACCTACTTGAGTTTAGATTGATCCTCGATATATTTTTCTTTTTTTTGTTGTGAATATATTATATTAAGAATGTGTAAATATATACTTCTTGACTTGTGTTTTCTTCCTTTAATATAATTATTATGTCGTTGCTTAAAATGTATTAATTGATACTAAGATGATTTTTATGGTATTGTGCTAATTTGGACAGATTTTGTGTCTCTTGGGTAAGGTAAATTTTGCTAATTATTTTTTTTATTAATATTAATTGATCATAATTGGCTTAGTTAAAATTGTATCGATTCTCACTTGTTATATTTTCGTAAAACTATATTTGATTGAGCCAAAAATAATATAAAATAATATTACTGATTTGTTTTTTTCTGTAAATAAGGAAAATAATGTGTTATTCATCCTAAATATTTTCTTGCCATATATTACATGCCCTCTCCTCCACTATATAAAGAGATTCCATCATTCTCATTAAGGTAGGCTTTAACCTTGAGAAAAAGACTTTGAGGCTTACATTTAGGAATTATCAAAAACTCTCTCTACTATAAAAGAAAAGAATTAAAACAAAATTCTTGTGAACTCTATGAGGGATCTCCAATCGGTTTTGGTGTGTCCGGGTCGATTAGTTGATGGAGTATGTTATGGATATTTTGTCAATATATATATGTGTTACATCATCCCTTCTAGCATGTTATGAACTTATAGTTCATGTAGAAGAGTCGCCTAGAACAGAATTCCTGACAGAGCTATATTGCTTATTTTAATGTTGTATATTTTATTCATTTGTTCTTTATTTTTTCTTGTTATATGTGTATAACTCTAACTCTCTATTATATATGAAATATATTAGGATCGTTCAAGGGGAAGGGGAAGGGGAAGGGGAAATTACGTGCTAATTGTTTCTCATTTATTTTATTTTATTAGGTGTGATTGCAATAAAATCTGCCTATGAGTAAATTACTTGAAGAATGCAAAAATATTATAATATCTCTTAAATAATCATCTAAATAAACCATTGGTTAGTATTTGTCATATGTAATATCTAGGGGGTGTAATAAATGTTCCCTATAAGAGAAAAATGTAGTAAATATTTGTTTATTGATAAAATTAGATTCAATGCATCTACGACCTAATGTTGCATAAATTTTGATACTTTGTTCACTTAAGAATCGTCCTGTGTGTTAGTTTGTTTACATATCTTGTTTAGGATGTATCAATTAATTTTGAGAACTCATTTAAGGGCATATTTTGGATATAATATTAGCATGTTAACTGAACTGATTAGTCATCATGGCTTTAGGAATTATGAAATATGTGTGAACTTTCAATCATTTAGAATGATGTTCTTAGGTATTATTATATAATTTCAGCATGTTTAAAATTATGATATTTCTCAGCGTATTTTCTTCTCACTCGTAACTATTTTTGTATTACAATTGTTTTCGGCCACTTAAAATAAATAAATTATTTTCTAGCATGTTAAATATTTGAGTTACTATTATGAATTTTTCTGCCACCATACCACAACATTTTATATAAAAGATAAAAATTAATTACTCATCTTTCCCTCTTGCATGCTAGTTTCCTTGGTAAATAAACTGTCCTCAAATCTGAAAATAATTTAATCCTTTTCTGTGAATATGCTAGTTTTAAATTCTCGCCACTTAAAATCAGATGCTGAATTTTTCTGTACATGCTCATCTGCCCTGTTCAAATATGTCAATAAACAAATTCTGCATTTTGAATAATGTTTTACCATTTAAAACCAGCTAATAAATAACTGCCGGTATGAAACTGTCATGTTTCCTATTAAAATTAAATTATATTAATCTTTGCCCCCGGTAATATTCTGCTAGTTAATATTATTTTATTACTTTTTATTTAGTCTTTATTATTATGTTTTGCCTTTGCACAAAAACCTTGCATGAGACCTTCACAACTATGTGCGTTTTAAAGCATTTTAAATAAAATTTAGAGGTGAATGTGAGATTTATGAGCTAACTGCTCGTCCTATTTGTTTGAATTGATGTCTATGGGGCCTATTAGGAGCATGTTTTTTTCTTTCAGTCCAAAACCACCTTAATAGTAGCAATGCCTCTATGACATTAAGCGGGGGCGCTAGGCACCTTTTAGGACGTTATGCATGCGGTGGTGGGGTAGGGATACTTTAAGCCCTATGGAGATGATGACATTGTCTTGAGTCATAAAAGACAAACATCTATTTTTTCTGTCCCTATACAGAAGCCGAGCGTTGATCCGTAATGTCTTTTAGAGCCTCCCTTTCGTTTTCCTTTTTCATGTGTTGTAATTATATTTATTTGGGGTGGTTTATTAAATAAAATAAAATTTTGCTTTGGACTATTTAATTATGTAATTTCTGTCTCCTCGCTTTTCCCTTTATTATTTGCTTAGTGTTTGTTATGTTTTATATTATGTTATCACCTAGTCTCGCATGCTTAAATAATTAATTAAAATAATAAACGGTTTAATATTACTCATCACCTAGCTGACATGTTCAAAATAAATAACTAAATGAAGTGACCATAATTGCTACTTTTAAACCCCCACATAAGTTGCATGATATACAATTGAGATCTACATTTGTGGACCTCGATGGATGTGTAACACCTTCCCTCGAGGTAATTTGAATTTTTACCCTGATATCTGGTTCGTTGACCGTAGTTTGATTTAGCTAGGTTAGATAATAGCCCTAACGCGCATCAATTCGTTAGATGGTGACTCTTCAAAGCATTTAAAAGTCTCAAAAGAGTTGTTAGGTCGTGACTAAAACCCGTTTTGTAAAAATGGAGCTCGACAATGATTTCATTTGGCCCTAGTCATTAACACTACTATATTTTTATGTATAATTAGTTTTGTATTTTATAATTAAAAGAGGTGTGTTTTTTAATATGGTTCAACATTTTTCTCTTTTCTTTCTTTTCACCTTTTATTTCTTAATTAATTATATATTATATTTTGATAAAAATAATAATTATTGTATATCAATTTTTTTAATGGAATTTGATTAATTTATTTTAATATTTTTTTTTACAGTTTGCAAGAATTGCATAATCAGGAAGGTAAAAGAAGAGAAATTGAAAGTTTGTCCAGAATGCAATACACATTTAGGCAGAAGCGAACCCACGATTTGATGACTTTGGGTGAAGCAACATAAACATAGCTCAAATAAAATAAAAATATGCTTAAGTGGGATTTGAACACTTGTCTACAGGGTGGTATCTCTAGCTTCTACCAATTGCACAAGGGCACTTCTATAATTTTTATGGGTGCACTATTAAGTGTATTTTAATTTATACCAGTTTTTCAAAATAGACATACATATATACATATAATTTTTTCGTAAGGTATCGGTTTAACGTGCACCCCCACCGTATAGTGTAGGTATGCCCTTGGATTTAGGTATTGTCCCCTCGCAAAAAATCAGGTATATCCTCTAATTTTGATTTTTTATATTGTCTTTTAAATATTTTTGAATTAGTATATATTGTGATTTATCTCCTTTTTTTTACTTATAATAAGTAAATTTTATTTGAAAAGACACGAAAATTGTATCAAATAAGGTAGAACTGAGAGAGTTATATTGTTCTTTTGTCCTATTTTATGTGAATGTGTTATTGTTTAGAGAGTCAAACAATTTTTTTCTTTGATTGAAGTTTTCACAAAAAAAAATTCCATTCTTTTTTGAACAATTCTTTATCTTGACTTACAATATTTTTCTAATACATAATTATTTTTTAAAAAAAGGTTTGAAGAATTGTACCCGAATTAATAGTGAAATTACGTATTTTGACTTTGTTATGTTGACTATAGGCCTAAATTGTAAGAACAAAAAGACAATTCTAATGCAACCATAGGTTATTCTTCTAAATGTTTATGGTGATTAGAGTTCTTTTTATTCCTATGTTGAATAAAACAAGTTAAGGTTGTCTCAAAATTTACCTAGACACCGCTCTTTTCCAAAATATAAAACGGCCATTGTCGTTTGATATTGGCTATATTTTTCCATTTGGTTTATGTTATATGGATTAATTATTTATATTATGTTCATCCTATTACATGTTATGGTGTTATTATTTGAGGAATCAAACAATATCTTTTAAAAATATTTTGATTCATTCTCTATGTTGATTTGTAGCACTTTTTGTGTATACATTTTTTATTTTAAAAAGTTGAAAATTTTATGTGCAAATTCCTAGTCAAACTAAGATGTTTTAATCTTCGTACTCCATACCTTTTCACATAATTCGAGATAAAGAGAGAACATAAAAGTAAAATTTTCAAATAAAAGTACAAGATTTTGACTCTAGGTTTATGTCAAATAAGTAGACAGAACTGTAATTTCATTCATTGTACATATAAATGTGTGTGAAAAATAATTGATATAACTTCATAAAATGCTTTATTTTTAGGCCTGATCACCAAGTGTAAGGGACCAGAGACATATTCTATACTAAAAGAAGATAATTTATTGAGCGTGAACTAATGAAAAAATAAAAAAAGGCAAACCCCAAAAATTTGCTCATGAGGATATTACTATGAATAAGAGTCCTGACATTCACTTTTATTGGATTTTTCTATTAGTCCAAGCTTAGTTAATTCTCCTCTTTTACTTGACAATATATCTCTGATCCCTTACATTTGGTGATCAGGCACTAAATTAATCATTATAATGAACGTTATTCGGTTCCTTTTTATATATATATAAGGAATTGAATTACATATTTTCCTATTGGTCAACATAGCTTAGAGTCAAAATTTTGTACTTGTATTTGAAAATTTACTTATAATATGTGAAATTATAAAGCTCGAAACAATGAATTTGGATATCAATTCTTTAATTATAAAAATGAAATGTTTATGGATTTAAAGACTACACAAAAAGTACTCCAAATAAACATATCTAATGAATCAACATTTATTTTATAAATAAAATTTGGACTGCAAAAAGAGTAACACTTTAACATAAAATAGTACCGAGAGAGTATAAATATTGTATCTATAACTTAATCAACTAATTTGTTTTTCTTTTAGTATTTAGAATCCTTAAATTTAAAATAATAGCTCCACCTCTACCGTCGTTGTGACATAAGTGATCTTGTCAAAAACATATAACTTGTTTTCACATTATTGTTTTAATTAGCTCAGGTACAAATCGTTTAAATTTTTAAAAATAAAATTACATATTTGAAGACTACAACAAAAATATTGCAAGTCAATATAGTGAATGAATTAAAATATTTGACTTTTTGGGAGACAACTATAGTTAAAAGAAAATATTATTTGACTCTCCAAATAGTAACGCATCTATTGTAAAAAGAGACAAAAGAAGTATTTAACTTTATCCACTCAACTTTATGATTACGATTTTTATTCTTTTTCAACAAAACTTACTTGGTGGAAGCTATATATATATATATATATATATTAATATATATATATATATATATATGTCACTATAACTAACAATTCAAAATATTTTAAGTGGACAGTAATATATACCTGATTTTCTGCAAGGGGGCAATACCTAAATTCATATTGCATTATGGACAAACATCCCATTTTTCTTTTGATATGTTACTCATTATGCATTTCTTGCGAACTGTTAAAAATATTAATAATAAATTAATCAAATTTCATAGAAAAAACCCATTAAAAAAGAAATTTGTCATGTAATGAATTCAAAATAAAAAGTGAAGAGCAAAAAAAAGAAAAATGTTAAACCATATTGAAACAAATTGATCACACAAGAAAGTTAATAAGTAAATAAACTGTTTAATCAAGATACATGATATCTACTAAGTTCATATATAAAATACATGGATCATATAAACCTTGAAAATGACAAATTCTATTGGAAAGAACGATAACAAAAAAATTAAAATCAAGATCATTAATTCGCAAGGGCAAATGATTATTCAAATCACTAATATCAAAAAAGAAATCCCCAAAAAAAAAGATCAAATTTTAAATTAAAACAAAAACAATGTAAAGAATATTTAAAAACACACAAATTCAAGGTCATGAAATCACAAATTGAAATTATTTATCAACAACACTTAGGAAAAGAACGCACCCCAAATAAGTAGTTCTCATCAGTCTCTAAATGATTTAGAGTTATTTTTCTTACTCTTTTAATGGCATTTATATAGATTGAGTTAGGGTTTAGGGTTATATTAACTAATGGACCAACTCATTTAGCTAGCACCCTTTATGGTTATATTAGGTCCAAAAGATATTTTTTGAAAAAATAATCAAATTTTGACAAAATCTTCAAATACATGTATCTCTGAATATGTATATGATGTCAAACTGTGTGTGTATATATATATATATATATTTGATAAAGTTTTTCAAAAAATTATATTTTTGGCCTAATATATCCATAAGGGATGTTAGATAAATGAGTTGGCTCATTAGTTAACGTAACCCTAAACCCTAACTCTGTCTATGTAAACATCATTAAAAGAGTTGGAAAAACAACTCCAAATCGTCAAGAGAACGGCGAGAACTACTTATTTGGCGGTTAATTATTTGTTTGGGTGATGTTGCTAAATAATTTGTATTTGTGATTTTATGATTTTGAATTTGTGAGCTTTTTAATATTATTTTCATTATTTCTATTGTAATTTAAAATTTTATCTTTTGTGTTCGGGATTTCTGTAATGACCTATTCTCGTCATTATAGAAATGCCAACACGGGAAAATTGGAGATGGAAAAACTTTTTAGTAGTATTTGGATTTCCCCAACCTTGTCAAGATTTGGAGGAAATCGGAGTCAATAAAATATAAAGAAATACGCTAGCAACCGGGTGTACCATTTACGATTATGATTACAGGAGTAGTTAGATAATTTGTTAACGAACCCATACAACTTAAAGTAATTGAATTTTAGTGAGTAGATCTTCGGGAATCGAATTTAAAGTAAAAGGTATTTTCTAAGCGTCGTGGGTTTAGAGGTGTGTTGTATGAAAGGTATTTAGGAATTCTTTAAAAAGAACTCTGCTTCAGTTTGTGCCATTGTGGTGGGAGTTTTGTCGCTTTGGAGGGGCTGCTACAATGGGATTTGGGTTCTATGGCGGGTGTAACGAAACAAAAAATCAAAGATGAAAGATGAAGTGGTCACTCGTTCAAAAGTGCCACTTTGGTAGGCACTTGAGCTGCTCTGGTGCTTCTTCAACAGTGGGATGAGGGTCGCTGAGGTGGGCCAGACATAACTCTGTGGCATTAATAAATCCCTACACGAACTTCTTTGAAACTTTTTGACTTTAGAGTTCTGTAACGATCCTAGGCGATTTATACTCATTTTTCACCATTTGTGAGGCTATATGTAAGATTTTGCACTCCCCAAATCAATATTTCGATCCGTAGAACATAATAGAATGTATTAATAATGATTGGGAAGGGTTTTGTTATGAATTCTATGGGGGAGAAAATATTTAATTGGTTAGTTGGAATCATAGGTTTGATCTAGGGCTCATAGAATTGTTATAATTTCAAGTAATTAAGGATTGTTTGTGGATTCCGTTGTTATTGTGATTTTTTGTCGACCAAGAACAAGCGAAATGAATCTGAAAAGGAAAGGATCAAGTTTCTTAGGGTTTCAAGCTCTTTTCGAGGTAGGTGATGTTTGTGATTCTATGTATGTGTTGTGTATGCATGTTCTTGATTCATTATGATACTTGTATACGTATGCATGTTGCAATATTGATCACACTTGTTGAAAATGAGATAGATGAATTATGTTGCTATAAAATCATGATGTAAATGTATCATCTTGATGATATACTTGCAATTGTGATTGTGGTGTTTGTTTGGGATCGGTTTCCACGTATTGGCATAAGTAACTTAGAACAGACTGTCACATTCCGACAAAACTTTGGATCGGATTGCCACGTTCTGATATATTTTTAGATTAGATTGCCATGTTTTCGCATAGTATTTTATTGTATTGCCATTTTCTGACATAAACATGGTGTGACATCTCGTAGGTCTAAATAGCTAGGAATGAACTAAGAAACAAAATTTATCACTTTTGGAAATGTTTGGAAAATTTGGAAATTTCCTAAATTTAAGAAATTTGAGTTTTGGTCATTTTCAAATGACCATAACTCCGAGATCAGGATGAGTTAGAGTCGATTATTTACATGGTTGGAAAGACCTTTCCAACGGCGCTGAGTTTGCACGATTTCAATATCATATGAGGAAGATACGCCTTTAGAATGCTGGGTTGTTGAAGAAGGGAAAATCTCATTCCGAATTTAAGTAAGGGCAAACTAGTCTTTTCACCAAACTATTTCCTAATTCATTTTAAGAGTTTAATTAGGGTGAAAATAAGCCTTAAGTCAGTTTTCGAATATCTATTCACGCTTATGCTTGGGAGAAAAGAGAAGAAAAGAAGAACAAGAATAAGGGAGAAAGATAAAGATTTCGCAAAGAGCGCAAAGAGATTGTAGTGGAATTCGTCGAGAGTGATCCCTATTCGTGTTGGAATAATTCATCCGCACACAAATCTTGCTTCATTACTAAAGTTTTGAAGTTGTTTACATGATTAAAAGTGTGTTCTTGATAAATGTTTTCATATCCCTTTATATTGAGTTGATTAAATACCCATTGATATTGATTAGTAGTTTCCGATTTTGTTTTTGAGTTAGATGGGTTGGGTATTGATAGTATTGGTGATCCTAAAGGTTTGGGAATTGAACTATGGAGGTTTAGGAGAATTAGGATAAGAAGACGAAGAGAGAAGTTCGTCAACCACACCTGAGCAGCAACAGGTGCGGCGCGCCCCACCAGCTCCAGGGGGCCTCGGGAAGCACGCCTGTAATGCGCTAGGATGGGGCCTCTTACCAAGAAGCCTCATGCGGTGCGCCCAAAATGCGCCCAACTAGCATTTTTCATCCAGTTTTTGTAATTTAGTCCTTCTAAGTCCTTCCAAGGTACATTAAAATCTTCTATTAATTCTAATTACTTTAAATGATTTCTAAAAACCTAAAAATTATTAAAGAACACAAACGATAACCTTGAATCCATATTTCAATTCAAGAAAAGTTAATATCAAAGTCAATGAAGTTAAGAAGTAAAGTTCTTAAAGGCTTTCAACAGTCTTAGTTAAACATTTTAATTATGTTTTAAGACTCAAGTTTCAAGCTAAGTAAAGAGTTAAGTTGAAGTTCTTTTCTTCAAGGGTAGATGGGGACTAAGTATTCCCAAGGAGACTTAAAATAATTTTCACATGTAAAAAAGTAAGGAAACTTTGATTTCCAAGGGGCCTTAGGACGAGTTTTCATAAAAGAACTAGAGCTTTATAATAGAAAAAGCAGAGAAGCTACGATTTCCAAGATAGCCTTTGCTATAAGTATTTCTGAGAACTAATCTCAAGCCACATAATCAGTATGTGTATAAAACATAAGAGCCACAATATTTCTGGGATTAGTGTTGACCACCGATATGAGGGAAAGTTCAGACAAGTCACATCCTCCATAAGCCATGTAGCCACCATGGATAAAAAGGGGGTTATAATTTTTGGATGAAGCCTTTCCACATTATACTAGTGGATCCATTAGGGAGTTCAGGTCTTTTATCTTTGTCCAAGTATAAGATGCGCTGGCAGCGTGAGGTAGATCTTTTTATCATCAATGTAGCTCTTAAGTGATGGTTGTTGATTAGAGAAACTCCCACAGAAGTTATTGTATTCTTATATACATCAGTTTACTTGTATTTTACATACATACAAAGTTAATTGCATTTTTGTATGCATTCAGAATTTACAATATGTTTTTCAGATAGCTTTCTTTATGTTGCACTTGCTTTTAAATTGTGTTATATTGAAATGAGTTAGTTATTTATAAGTTGAGTAGAGTCAAGGTAAGTGTTCATTCTTACTCCTTTTCAAGCTTAAGTGTTGTTATCATTCCAACTCGCATACTTGTACATCAATGTACTGATGTCAGTTGGCTTTGATTTTTAACATCTAGAAAAGGGAAATGTATCACTTTTGACAAAAAAAAAGGGAAAATCTAGAAAATTTCCTATCTTTTTTTCAAAATTGAGTTAGGGCCATTTTCATACAGCTATAAATTCTAGCTAATGATGAGTTAGAGGTAGTTGTAACTATGATTGGAAATCCCATGGAGAGATCTTTCCAACGACGCCAAGTTTGTGAAATTTCTATATCGTGTGAGGGAGCTATGCCTTTTGGCAGTTGGACTGTTGAATTAAGAAGTCCAATCCGGATATTAGGAAGGGCAAACTAGTCATTTTACCCATTTATTGCCTAGTTTGTTTTATGGGTTTAATTGGGGTAAAAAATAAATTTTAGATCAGATTAGAAAATATTTTCACGCTTAGGGCTTGGCAGAAAAGAGAAGAAAAGAAGAAGAAGGGAGAAAGATCAAGATTTCGCCAAGAATGCCCAGGGATTCTAGTGGACTTCGTCAGGGTGATCCATACTAAGGTAAGTGAGATCATTTGTGTTTGATTAATTCATCCACACACCAATCTTGCTTCTTCTCTGTAATTTTGGAGTTGTTTACATGATTTGAATGAGTTCTTTATCAATCTTGTCGAATCTCTTTTGGTTGAGTTGAATGAATACCCATAGATCTTATTTAGTAGCTTCTGAGGTTGTTTTTGAGTTAGATTTGTTGGGTATTGATAGTGTTGATGAAACTAAGGATTTGGGGATTTAACTATGGAGGTTTAGGCGTTTTAGGATTAGAAAAAGAATTGAAAAATATGTCAGACGCACCTGTGCAAGACAGGCGCGTCGCGCCTGCAGTGCACCACAAAGTGGCTTCAATAAACTGGGCCCTGGTGCAGTGCACCACCACTGTGCCAGAACCAAGCCTCAATAAATTGAGAGTGGTGCGGCGCGCCACCAGTTTTCTCGGATCGGCCTTTTTCACCCATCTTTTGTAGTTTAGCCCTCGTAAGTTCTTCCAAGGTAAATTAACATCTTTCGATGATTCTAATTACTTCAAATAATTTCTAAACACCTAGAAATAATTAAAAAACTCAAATCATAACTTTGTATCCATAATTCAATTCAAGGAACGTTAAGACCAAAGTCAAGGAAGTTGAGAGTCACATAAAAATTTAAAAAGTAAGTCAAAGTAAAGTTCTTAAAGGTTTTCAAGAGTCTTATTTAAACATTTTAAATTTTTTTAAGGCTCATTTTCAAGCTAAGTAAGGAGTTGAATTGAAGTTATTTTCTTCAAAGGTATATGGGGACTATGTATTCCCAAAGAGACTTAAAATATTTTAACATTTAAACTAGTAACGAAAATTTATTTCCAAATAACCTTAGGCCTAGTTTTAAGAAAAGCACTATAGCTTTATAAAAGAAGCAAGAAGGGAAACAATGACTTCCAAGACAGCTTTGAGCTACGTATTTTGAGCACTAATCTCAAAACCATAGGATCAACATGTTTTTAAAATATAAGATCCTACATATTTTTGGGAGTAGTATTGATCACCGATATGGGAATAGAGTTTAGAAAACTCACAACCCCTATAAACCATGTAGCCACCATGGGTAGAAAAGGGTCATACTTTTTAGATACCCCTTTTCAAAGTAGACTAGTGGATCCATTAGCAAATTTTGGTCATATACCTTTGGCAGGGTATAGTATGTGCTGACAGCGTGAGGTAAATCATTGTATCATCAATGTAACTCTTATGTGATGGTTGTCCGTTGGAGTAACTCCCATAGAAGTTATTGTATTTTTATACACATCAGTTGACTTGTATTTTTATATACATACCAGAGTTAATTTTATCCTTGTATACATTAAAAGCTTAAAACATGTTTACAGATAGCTTTTCTTTAGATTGCATTTGCTTTTTAAATTGCTTTATATTGAAATGAGTTAGTTATTCATGAGTTTAGAAGAGCCAAGGTAAGTGTTCCTTACTCCTTTTCAAGCTTAAGTGTTGTTAGCATTCCAACTTGCATACTCGTACATTCAATATATTATTATGATGCAGATGTAGGTAACTAGGATTAGCATTCGTCGCACCGTTGATCTAGTGAGCAGCTCAAATTCAGTTGGTGAGCCTCCTTTCATTTCGGAAGACGTCTTTAGCTTTTAGTTAATTGCATTATCATTCAGTTGTTAGGATGATTGGGGATCCTTTCCCAATATCCATTTCTATTTTAAAGGGTTCATAGGCAGATGTTAGCAGTTTTCTTAGTCTTTTCCTTTCCTTTGTAATTGACTAAGAAATTGGGTTGTCATTTTTGCTAATTATTACTTTTAAGCTATTTTCTTTAGTTATATTTTATGTTTAGGTCTTCCGCTGATTTAAGTAATCCAGGGCAAGGGTTCCCTCAAGGACATCAATGGTCATTGGGTGCCGGCCACGTCCAGGGTGTAGGATCGGGGCGTGAAAGTAAGGTATCATGATGCAGAGAACTAGGATCAACATTCGGTGTATCGTAGATCTAATGAGCATCTCAAAGTAAGTTAGTGAGACTTCCTTCATTCCTGAGCACATCTTTAGCATTCAATTTTTTGTCTTAGTTTTTAGTTGTTCGGATGATTGGGGGTTCTGTTCCAACATCCCTCGTTAATTTAGAGGCTTCATATATAGATGGTATTAGTATCCTTAGTATTTTCCTTTCACTTGTAATCAACTATGACATCGATTGCCACATTGGATAATTACTATCTTTAAAGCTAATTGTTGAGTTATATCTTATGTTTAAATCTTCCGCAGAGTTAAGTAAGCCAGGCCAAGGTCCCGCTTTAGGCTAGGAATGGTCATTGGGTGTCGGCCATGTTTAGGATGTAGGATAGGGGAGTTACAAACTTGGTATTAGAGCAAGACTTCAAGTGTCCTACAGATTCTATGAAGATGTATCTGTAGGGTCTTAGTCATCGGTGTTAAGTATGTCACATCTATGATTATAAGGCTACACCATTTAGGAATTTCTCACTTCTTTCTTATTCCTTTTTGTGTGTTAGAGTTTATCGCTAAAAATCTCTTTCTAAATCATGGTTGCGCGTGTTTCAGATAACCGTGCATCTACGAAGAGCACCAAGATGTCATCCAGCTAGGAGGAATGTTGAACCTTAGGAATAAGAGTTACCCAATGCACCTGAAGTGCAACCTCAAGGGGTAGTTACCAACTCTGAGTTCCGTGAGGTTATTAGGATGATGATTCAAGTTGTGACTGACCAGGTTGGTCAAGAAAGAGGAGCTTGACAAGAAGGGGCTGACACTTCGAGGATTCGGGAATTCTTGAAGATGAATCCCCCAAACTTCACTGATTCAGGCACTACAAATGATATAGAGAACTTCTCTGAGGAACTGAAAAAGGTGTTCGAGGTGAAGCATGTTGTTGACACTTAGAGAGTGGAGCTAGTCGCTTATCGAATCAAGGCATTGAAAGAACTTGCTTAGATCAGTGGAAAGAGGGTAGAGATAAAGATGCACGATCAGCGAGTTGGGCTTGTTTTGATAGGCCTTCTTGAGGAGTTTCTTTCCCTAAGAACAGAGAGTGGCCAAGGTACGTGAGTTCCTCATCCTTAAGCAGTATTCGCTAAGTGTGCATGTGTATGGGTTGAAATTCAACCAACTATCTCGTTATGCTCCAGAGATGTTTAAGGACATGAGGAGTAGGATCAGTTTGTTCGTTACCGGATTGGGTCGCTCTTAAAGAAAGAGGGTCGGGCTACAATGCTTATTAGAGACATGGACATTTCAAGGTTGATAATTTACGTATAGGGGGTAGAGAAGGAAAAGCTGAGAGACCGAGAGGAATATGGAAACAAGAAAGCTAAGAATGGGAATGAGTCTAGACTGCAGAAAGGTGGTTCGAATCCGCCACGTTTTCTGAAACAAAAGGGGCCTACACCATCATTTGCTAGTGCACCTGCGCCTAGAGACATAGTTGAGCAACATGGTCAGAACTTAATACGCTCAAATTAGACCTCCCTAAAGAAGTATAAGCGGTCATATCAAGTAAAGAACCCAACTACTAGGTTGGGGTCGATACTACGAGGAAAATGGTTTAGATTTAACTTCAATGTACAATTACTTTTATTTAGTCAAGTTCTTTCTGAAAATAGGTAATTAAATGGGGGGGGATTTTATGAAACAAACTTCTTTAATATCTCTAAGTAAAACAAGTAATAGGAGTAAAGATTTAGATTTTAACAAGTTGTGAGAGAAACTAGGGTGTATGTGTTCCCCGTAGGTTCAGAATGTCGTATTCCTAGCTATAACAATTTTTCCCTAGTGTTTTGCATGCAAAGTGATAAGTTAGGTATCTCTAAATCCTCTGTCCTGCATTTAGAGAATTTCATTATGTACCTTGGTCTGGCTACGTTTGTATAAACTACTAACCCTTACCTTTACTTTATATAAAGCATCATATTCGATGTATGACTTAGTTATTACTTTGCACCAATAAAGACTAGCCTATTAGATAGTATCCAACTAAATCTATGTTGATATTTCTTTTCTAATTAACTACCTCTTTGGTCCGGCAAGTAGCAACAAGGCGAGTTCTAACGCGTGCACTTGTTAAAAAGACTTCTAAGCGAAGAATTATCAATACATGCAAGAACGTATTTGAGAATTGTTATTAAGCTAGGTTTACTTTGTTAATCACCCATGGTTCCCACAACCCTAGTTGTGGTGTTAGTTACCCATGCATATAAGAACACAATTCATAGTTGTTAAACAATAAAACATGAACTTACTTTGACAATTCGAAGAAAATCCAGAAAACTAACTTGAAATAAAAATATAACACTTGAAAACAAAATCTGGAAATTGAATTAATCCTAAAGTTGCAAAACCCAATCTCCAAACACAAACTAAGAACAATAAGAATAATGTCTAACCCCAAAAACGAGGTTTTAAATCCTATTTATATAAAACATTGTCTTAAATTAAAAGAAATTTAAATAAGGAAAGTTTTTCCAAAAAACGCGACTGTAATCGACGACCCCTACAGATAGACCATCGATAAAATGAACGACTGTCGACTGTCTTCGTCAGTCCATACTTAGAATCTGTTTTCGTCCTTCAGATGGCTTCATCTTTTAATCAATAGACGGACCAACAAGACGGTCCGTCGATGCATCTACGGTTCATCGATGCCTTCTGTTGATCCATACATATAATTTCTCAAACTTCAGGTATTGGGACTATCTATGAACTCATCGATGATTCAATAGAGTGGTCCGTCGATCAATCGACGGACCGTGGATCCTTTCAGTGGTCTCACACTTGCTAAGATTTCCCCAAGTTTCTCCATTTTCCTGAAGTTCAATCGACAGTCACCATCTACGTAACGTCGATGGAACAACGGATTGTCGATGGCCTTCGTGGGACGCCTCTGCAAAAATTTTCAGCTGCCTTTTGCGTTTTGGTTCTGGACATCTTTCTTGCAAAACAAAGATGAAAACATGTTTAAACTACTATAAAAAGGCTCGAGACACACAAAACTTTTAAGGAAAAAGCATTGAAAACACTGTGAAACCACGGACATCAACACTCTCAACTTAAATTCGTTGTTTGTCCTCAAGTGACGCACTATGACTCAAAACAACACTTTGTACAAAAGTATATTCTTTTAACCTTTTGCAATCACATGGCTTTCAATCCCAGATTTTTCTTTGCTTTAGTGCATTCTTACGCTCTTAGGTTCAAAAATCTAACTCATGTGGATTAGACCATGACACAAACTCACCATGCACCGATATCTCTACTATTTTTTCTCTCACCAAGGTACTAACTTTCCGACATTGCAACTAGTGCCATCACTTCAAATGAAATCCTTCTTTTTCTCACAGTAATTTTAACTTTGGGTACAAGGATCTGTATTCAACGCTCACTCTCAAAAACAAGTTCATACATAGCTATTACTTGTCGACATAGGCTTTCCCTTATTTTCACTGCTCAAGTTCACCACACTAGACGTCTAGGATCACGATAGGACTTTCTTGGCTTGTAATGTAGGTTCAGGGTCAGGTATGGTGCATATGGGTACATTTTAGTGACTGTTTGCCCTCCTTGACATTACGGCCAATCTTCCTACCTCTTTCATTGTCTTTTATGCCCCACTTTTCTCCTCTTTTCATTTTTGTCTTGCCTTTCCCTTTCTTTTTTGTGGGTATGACTCTTACCTCATTTTATTCACTTCTTTTCTTTCTTTTCTCTACTTTTTCCATTTCAACTCATTATTTTTTTTATTTTTTTTAGCAATTGATAAGTTTACCGAGTCACATGTTGTGCTCACTTTCTCTTTTCTTTTCCACACTAAAGTCTTTTCATGCCCAATTTTGGGTCATCACTCATAATAGCCACCCTCAACCTATGGTTTTGCCATGAGTCGACGTACACAATACCTAAGGTTGGGTCAGGGTCAATACGATGTCAGTTTCTGTATTAGTCACCCTAAACTTAGAGTTTTGGTCTAAGTTGAGGTGCACAAGTCCAAGGAGGGATCAGGGCCAACACATTAAACCCAGGGGAGGTGAGTTAGTGAAGAAAAGAAAGGTTTATTATAAGCTCAACATATTTGGATTAACACGGATAAAGCTTTCATTTGGTTCACATCATTTTAGGCCAGATGTTTGCTAATTCAAACAAGGTCCTATGATCCTTTCCTAATCGTCTAACACAGATTCCTTTTGCAGGACCAACCTGGCAAGTTCTAGCTCGGTACAAATAGTTGAACACTCAAACTCCTCATACTCTCTTGAAACTTTATTACCCTATAAGATTATTAGATTTCCTAGTTTAGGTGTTAGTTTGAGGGTCATGCAGTGGGTGTCTGTCTATGTCATTATTAGAGCTAACACATTCAACTCCTTTTCACCTATTCATGCAAGCATTTTCTTAGGACGGGATATCATTCATACTTAGCCATCGTGCTTCATATTATATGCTTTTATACTTTGTACAAGTTACGACATGCCGGTTCAACAGTAAAGTAATCAGTCTCTTGGGGCAAAAGAACACAGGCAATAAAATCCTGAAGAGAGGATCGTGAGTTGGGCTACTCAGACTTCACCCTAACACTCACTTTCCATTTACCCCACCCCCAACAAAATATCATGCAATTGTCCCCAATGCATAAGAAATATAAAGAAATGGTTGTAGGTGAAGCAAACCTTAGGCGCATAGCGTCGACGATCAATAAGTAGGCGGGTCCGGTTTCTCGGAACCGAAAACATCTGAAGTAAGGCCACCCTCAGTGGTGCCCACAACAATCTCAACACCATCAGTGGTGCTCCTATCACAAGCCTCCGGTCTGGAACTAGACACCCCAGCATCTATCTCTCGATCCCTCATCTGATGGGTCTCCTCTTCTATCAAAGAGGCTCTCCTCGCAGCCTCAAGGTATGTCCGCTCTTTCTTCCCCGCATGGGCATCCTCTTCCTCAGTAGTGAGTCTAGAATGAATCCTCTTGGCATGACCACGTGGCTCAGGCACCATCTTAGTAGGGGTTTCGAATAGTGCAGTAAGCACAGTGTCCTCCGCTAGCTTAAAGGGTGCAGTCTCGGGCTCAGTCCCTCTTATCTCCAGCGTGCTGTCTACATATGCCCGCAAACTCGCCACAGCCTCATGAAAAGTAGTCAAGTCAATGATGGGGGTTGGCCATGCAAGAACCCGCAACTCAAATACATCAACGCGCTGGTGAACCGCCTGAATCTTTTGCTCTATCTGTTGGGCCACCCTCTTCTCAATCTGGTCTCAGCCTCGGCGATGGACCTTTGCATCCAAGGCTGCATGTGATGCAGCAGGCGGCCATATGGGCCTCTAACTTCTGGACCCTCGCTAAAGGGACCAGTGCTGCATATGGTGGAGTAGACCGGGAGGAATAGGGATCTCTACTAGCGGCATGGGCGGACTCAGAAGGAGTGGTGTCAGCGGGCTTTGAAGTGGCAGGGTCAGCCCCTTGGGATAACTCTACAGTGTACGCCAAGTTCTAACTAAGTGGCTGCAAATCAACTCTGGGTCCTCTCCGAGGTGCAGCTATATTGGCCTCATCCCTGATGAGACCTATATCAACTGTGCCACATGGAGTACGGAGTGTATCACTGCGCGAAATGGGAACTCCGGCTTCCCTGCATAGATGGAAGATCAGACACGCGAATGGATAAGTGGTGGAGAACTTGAAAGCCCTCTTATGTATCACCTTGATCAACAGCTTCGTGAAGTCGATCTCCAAACCTGCCACCAAGGCTGCTACTAGTACCGCTCTATCCCAAGTAAGAATATTATCTATTGACGTCGGAGATATGAGGTGGCAGACTAACAGCCATAAGAAAATGAATTTGAAAGTGAGGTTGGCCTTTTTGATCATCACTTTGGGGTCTAACACCCAATCTGCTCCCTCACCATCGATGGATAGGTGCTTAGCAAGACACCTCTTACCTGCCTCTCTCTGCTCCACGGTCCGCTGAAACTGACCACTTTTGACCATCTCTCACCTGTAATTAAACTTTGGAGTCAAGAGGTCCCGAGTAATATCGGTGGAGGTGCCATAAATGAAACGACAGATGGTGACCAGAGAAATATCCACCCGGCAGCCCAATACAAGCATTGTGGTGAGTGGGTCCTGCTTGGTCTCACCCGCCTATCCAAAGAACCTCTGAGAGTCGCCACATAGGAGGCTTAGAACTCTCGAATAATCTCCTCGCTATACTTCCCCATACTCTTAGCCATCCACTCGATCCTGTGGTGGGTGAACAATCTATGCACATCAGGGACTGTGTGAAGACTCCTGGTAAGGACTATATGCTTAACCGTCACATACGCGGTCATCACCCCCTTGTCATTGAGCTGCTCGGCATCCCTATAGACCTGATACTGGCCATCTATGCACAACCAGTTTGGACCCTCAGCAACCAGTGCAGGGACATCTGCCTGGGGTGCTGGGGAAGACTCTGAGTTAGTAGCCTCATCAAACATGTCTTGGCGGGCAGTTCCCTCCGATTGAGTCGCTCTATGTGATACAAAACCGGAGGCAATGGCCTCATTCGGCCCTAAATAGTGGGAAGACTCTAATCCTGATGCAGCTTTGGAGCGAGATGCTCCTTCAGAACCGTAGGAAGACCCAAATGGTGTGCCGATCAGTGTGCGCTCCTAATCAGACTGGGAGGCAGTGACTACGCCTGAAACCACCTTCTGGGGGTTACCCCGAGGTGATCGTGCAGCTGGTGTGGGGGTGCGAGTGCCTAGGGGACATACCCGGGATCCCTATCATGATCGAAAGTGCCAATCATCTGACGGGACGGTACCACAGACTTGGACCAGCCCCTTGAATACACAATTTCCGATTTGGGAGCCATATGTACTTATAAAGCAGTTGTTAGTCTCATAGCAATCTTACTACACACTCGAAACAAACAAAACAAAGAAAGGAAACAAACAACAAATTTCAGTTGAAGCATGCACTACCTGTTGAGGGGCACTATCGATGGGTTGTCGATGAATCAAAGGACCGTCGATAGGGTCCGTCAGCTGACACTTAGAATATATTCAACTTTCTCAAATCTTCAGACCTCTCAGTTCGAAACGAGTGACGTGAAGAACAGCTTGTCGATCAATCGATGAACCGTACTCCACTTCCGTCGTCTAACACTTAGCATAATTTTTAAACTAAAACAAAACATCTCTGAATGAAACGACGGATGTGTAGAACGGCCCGTAGATAAATCTAATGACCGTAGTTCACTTCTGTTGTCTCAGACTTAGACATATTTGGAGTGGTTCAATAGACGGACCCCATCAACGGTCCGTCGATGGGGTCTCGTGTTGGTGGACTGAGACAGATTTCAGACCATGTTTCAAACATCACATTTTGACATTTTTAGACCCACAAAAGTTTACACAACACATAACAACCATTAGAAGAAGATTTCTTCATTCCTAGATATTTCACAAGATTCATGCTCTAATTCATCGATGCTACAAAACCCTAAGTAAGAAAGTCTATCATTACTATCACAAACAAAATTTTAACAGATTTCATACCAATCCAATCACTTTATATCATTCCAAGGGACAGGGACATTTTACACAAGTTTCAACAAGCAAAATCAAACAATTTAGTCCCTCAGTCAAGACCCAGTAACCAATTTTGGATTCCAATAGTGTATGAACGAGAATTCATAAAACAAAGGGAATCCAAATACCTTATGATCTTAGTGGAGTGATTGGGAGAGTGATCCTTGCAACAACATACGTGCCCGACTTGAACATTGACCGACGAAGTCAATGGGAACAAAGTATAATTTTTAGAAAGAAGAGGGTTTTGGGAATTGGGGAGAATTTGGGAGTTTGGAAAAAATGTGATGGTTATAAAAGGGGAAAATATGATGTTTTCTGATCAAGGAAGGAAATAAGGTAAGATAAACGGTTGGGGAAAGATTTTGAAAAGATTTTGGAGGCTAATGAACGATTTTAACTTTTAATATTACCGATCGGGTCAGGTCGTATCACTTGTTTGTTGGACCGATAAAACCTCATCGACAGTCCGTAAGTCAGACGACGGACTGTCAACTTGACCGTCGATTGCAACAAGACTTAGAAATATTTCAATACATACCTGGGATCTACTAACACCATCGATGGTCCATCGATTGAATGATGGCCGGTCGATCGGGTCCGTAGATCTGTGCATCAGACCATTTTCTACAGAACTTTAGTTTTGGTCCCTGCACATGTAACAACCATTAAGCTATTATTTTTGTATTTATCTAGACACTTTTGAGACAGAGACCCTAAAGTAATCTCTAGGAAACACTAATAAAAAAAATAAAGCATGAGGATGAGCAAAACAAAACGAAACAAGAAAATGCAATTATTCCTACAAAGAAACGAAAAAACTTTTGTTGGCTAGAAGATACACCTTGGGTTGCCTCCCAAGAAGCACTTGATTTAACATCGCGACACGACGCAGGTTCCTTGATTAATCAGACTTCATACAGGTGAGATGCCTCAACCACTTCATGGACACTTTCCGCATGCACAAGGTAGATCTTGATCCTTTGCCCATTGACAGTGAACTTTGCACCCTCCTTATTCTCCAACTCAACCGCTCCATGTGGAAACACTTTAGTGATAAGGAATGGTCCCGTTCACTTCCACTTGAGTTTGCCCAGGAACAAGCGTAGCCTAAAGTTGAATAGAAGAACCGAGTCCCCAACCACAAATTCTCTCTTTTCGATCTTTTGGTCGTGACACTTCTTCATCTTCTCTTTGTATATAGCTGAACTTTCATACACTTTTAGATGAAACTCATCAAGCTTATTTAAACCATTAAGTCTCTGTTCTAGCGCATCATTCCAATCAATCTTCATTGACCATATTGCTTTGTGCAATCCTTCCCATATATAATTTGGTATGGATATATACCTATAGGAGTCTTGTATGTTGTAGTTAGGCCCACGGAGCATCATCAAGCCTCTTTGACCAATCCGTTCTATTAGCATTCACTATTTTTGCAAGAATTTACTTGATTTCTCGATTGGATACCTCAACTTGCCCGTTAGTCTGTGGATGATAAGGAGTGGCCACGTTATGACGAACCCCATATTTCTCCAACAGCCCTTTGAACAACTTATTACAAAAATGAGAACCACCATCACTAATAATGGCCCTTGGTGTACCAAATTTGGGGAAAATGTTCTTTTTCAAGAACGAAGTGACACTCTTCCTTCATTGTTACGAAGCGCTATGGCTTCACACCATTTGGACACATAGTCAACCGCGAAAAGTATATACTTCATTCCATGAGAAATCACAAAAGGGCCCATAAATTCAATGCCCCAAACATCAAATAACTCAATCACCATAATAGGATTTAAAGGGAGCTCTTGCCTCTTTGAAATTCCTCCATCACATTGGAACCTATCACATTACATGGCGAACTCGTGAGCATCTTGGTGAATGGTTGACAATAGTACCCACACTGTAAAATCTTGTAGGAAGTTTTGATAAAACTATGGTGCCCACCCACAGGCGAGGAGTGACATGCCTCCAAAACACTGAACATCTCAACTTCCGGCACACAGTGGATAATAAGCCCATCAGCACAACTCAGGTATAAGTAAGGCTCATCCCAAAAGAACTTTTTCACATTATACATGAACTTCTTACTCTGATGGAAGGACAAGTCTGATTGGACTATATCACTAGCCAAATAATTCACAAAATCGGCGAACCATGGAATCAAATCATGAGAACCGTCCAATACATGCTCATCAAGGAAGGTATTGTCAATTTCAGCCTTTTCACCCAATTCTCGCATAGCTTCATCCTCTAATCTAGACAAGTGATCGGCAACTTGATTTTCAATCCCTTTTCGATCTTTTACCTTAAAATAAAACTCTTGCAATAATAGCACCCATATAATCCACCGTGGCTTTGCATCCTTCTTTGCCATCAAGTTCCTCAAAGCGGAGTGGTCAGTATGCACTATGACCCTCAGGCCAAGCAAATAAGAGAAAAAATTTCGAATGCAAATACCACCGCAAGAAGCCCTTATTCAGTCACATTATAGTTCTTTTGGGCCTTATTCAGGGCCTTACTAGCATAATAAATGGGGTGAAGGATTTTATCCCTTCTCTGTCGCAATACCACACCAAGAGAAACCCAACTAGCATCACACATCACCTCATATGCTTCACTCCAATCTGGGGAAATAATAATAGGCACGGACACCAATTTCTCCTTCAACTCTCCAAGGGCTTTTAGACAGGATTTATCGAAATAGAACTTACAGTCCTTCTAAAGTAATTTGCACATAGAATGTGCAATTTTTGAGAAATCCTTAATAAACCTCCGGTAAAAGCTCATATGTCCATGAAAATTTCTCACACCTTTTACAGAGATGGGTGGGGGAAGCCTTTCCATAACTTTAACTTTCGCTTGATCAACCTCTATATCCTTTTCCGAGATGCGATGGCCCAATACTATACCATATTTAACCATAAAGTGACATTTTTCCCAATTAAGCACAAGATTTCAATGTTTACATCTTTGGAGAACCTCGGCCAAATGACTCAAACATCGATCAAAGGAGTCGCCAACAACCGAAAATTCATCCATGAACACCTCAATAGTGTCTTCCACCATACCGGACAATATCGACATCATACATTTCTGGAAGGTGTCCGGTGCATTACATAACCCAAAAGGCATCCTCTTGAAGGCGAATGTCCCATAAGGTCAAGTAAAAGTGGTCTTCTCTTGATTTTTCGGGGCTATAGAGATTTGATTGTAACCTGATATCCATCAAGAAAACATTACCATCCTTTTCCCAAGAGTCTATCTAACATCTGATCCATAAAGGACATAGGGAAATGGTCCTTTTCAATCTATGCATTCAACATCCTGTAATCCATATAAACTCTTCATCCGGTCACTAGCATTTTTGGAACAAGCTCGTTCTTCTCATTAAGCACTACTGTCATACCCCCCCCCCTTTTGGGCACACACTAAAAAGGGCATACCCAACTACAATCTGCAATAGGATATATGACTCCGGCATCCAACCACTTAATGATCTCCTTCTTCACTACCTCTTCCATATGTAGATTCAACTGTCTCTGGTGCTTAATACATGGCTTGTATTAGGCATGAATTGAATTTTGTGTGAACAAATACCGGTAGGGATCCCAATAATGTCTGAAATAGTCCAATAAATGGCCCGTTTAAACCTTTTAAAAACTTCTACAAAACACTGTACTTGTTGCACATTCAGATCCGCTGCAATGATTACCGGAAAATTGTCATTTCTACCCAAGAATACATACCTCAGATGAGGTGGTAGAGCCTTAAGCTCTAATTTTTTAGCCTTCTCAATAGATGGTCTCGCAGGTGGAGACTCACGATGCTTCATATCTAAATCGGTCAGAAATATGAATGACTCCACTTTCACGAGCACAACATGGAGTATCCCAATGGGCTTCTTCACAGTTCGATCGGCCATCAGTAACCACATTGCAGTAGGCTTTGGGTGACCCAAACTTAATTTCTTATAGATGGAGAGAGGCATGAGGTTTATGGTTGCACCTAAATCACATAGTGCTTTAGCAAAGTGTAATAATTCGATGGTACATGGAATACTGAAAGCGCTCGGATCTTTCTTTTTTTGCACAAGAGACCTTGTAGAAATAGCACTACAATGCTGCATTCGGTCATCATCCTCAAAACTTATCGATCTCTTCTTTATAACCATATCCTTCATAAATTTAGCATAACCGGGCATTTGTTTCAAAGCTTCTATCAAAGGGACATTGATGGAATGCTCTTTGACATAGTGATAAAACATCGGTATTTACCATCCTCAATCTTCTTCACTAATCTCTGAGGGAATGGTGGAGGAAATCTAGGAATGGGGATCACTTTCTGAGGTAGCTCTGCTTCTTTCACCGTTTTGTCCACCAATTCGCCACTAGTTTCCACCACCTCTTCATCTTTTCTCATCTCATCTTCTACCACAGACGGCATAGGTGGATCAATAGTTTGCTTACCTCTTCGAGTAGTGACTGCCATGCAATGCCCATCATTCTTAGGATTTTGGATTGTATTGCTAGGAAGAGTTCCCGGTTGGCGTGGGTTCAAAGTAGTAGACAATTGGGCCATTTGTAACTCAAGATGCTTAATCGAGACCGCATGTGCACCTATTGCCCAATGTTATCTTAATCACCTCTCAATCCCTTGGCGTACTCATCACTAGCATCAAACCTCCTCATCATCTTCAGTAACATATCCTCAAATCGCGCCTTACTACCTCCACCATCCCTAGGAGCAACTTTAAGATTTTGAGGTGGAACATAGGACTCACTCAGATCATTTCTGTTACCATAGTTACCCCTGTTGAAATTGTTGTCGCGGTTGTAGTTTCTATCTCAAACATATTGGCCCTCTCTATTGTAGTTACCATAGTTCCGACCTTGATTTCCTTGAACTTGACGCCAATTCTCCTGATTGGAGCCTTGATTTTGTCGAAAAACCCCCATCTACTCATTCACTACATAAGTATCCTCTTCATAATAGTACTCATCCGCTGGCGGTGGTGGTTTAGACAAGTAATTCACCGCATTTACCTTCTCTGCACCTCCTGTGACATGTTTCAATACCAACCCAAGCTCAATTCTCATTTGAGCCATCTCCTCATGAATCTCATCTGCAGCCGGATTGTGTGTAGCTTGTACTACAAAGGTGTTTCTCCCAATGACTGACTTTCTAGTAATCCAAGCCTTATTGTTCTGAGAGATTTTCTTCAACTTCTTTGCGATCTCAGCATATGTACACTCACGTCAAGTACTGCTTTATTGTTATCATCTTGACCCCGATAAAAGTACTCTTTCAACGACTCATCATCAATGTGGTGGTTTGAAATGCCCCTCACAAACGCAGTAAATCTGTCCCACGAGCTACTTACCGACTCCCAGGTAGTGCCACTAAATTGTTCATCCTATCTTTGTGATTGAGCTTTTTGGACACCGGGTAATACCGTGCTAGGAACACATCCCTCAACTGATCCCAAGTATAGATAGAATTGTAGGGCAAAGCAGTAAACAATATTGTGGCCTCTCCCGTCAGTGATAGAGGGAACAATCTCAACCCGATGACATTTATTTCTAAGTCTAGACTCCCCACACAACTTTTTCACACAGACCTCAGTTTGGCTATGTGAGCATGGGGATCCTCTGATGGTAGCTCTGCAAACAAACCCGTCGCGGTGAGCTTCTACATAAAACTACTAGTTACCACGAACGTGTACCTATTGGGTTGAGGAGGGAGGACAAGAGGCCCATAAGAATCAATGATGTTGACATTGCCCATATAGAACTTTTGATGGCGTGGGATGGGAGGCTATATCGTCAAAGCATCATCAACCTGTTTTTTCCGCAACTACTTGATTGTGAGCTTTAACTGGTGGTGGAGGTTGACGAATTATCCCATCACCTAGATTCAATGGGTTTTGCTGATTTTCCATTCTTTGAAGTGTACGATTAAGTTCGGGATTAAATGGAATTAGCGGTTCTCCTCGGCTCCGTGTTCTTGTCATACACTAGAGCTAGACCTGAAAGAAACAAAAACAAAAGAAAAGTAAAATCATGAAATCGTTGACTAAACTTCAGTAATGTTATTAAAGTTAATCTAAAAACCACTTTCCTCGGCAGTGGCGCCAAAATTTGATACTCTCAAATTACACCTCCCTAATGAAGTATAAGCGGTCGTATCAAGTAAAGAAATCAACTACTAGGTTGGGGTCGATCCCACGAGGAAAATGGTTTACTCTTATTTTCAATGTACAATTATTCTATTTATTCAAGTTCTTTCCGAAAAAAGGTAATTAAAGGTTTTTTTAAAAAAACAATTCTTTAATATCTCTAAGTTAAACAAGTAACAGGAGTAAAGATTTAGTTTTTATCATGTTGTGAGCGAAATTAGGGTGTATGTGTTCTCCATAGGTTCATAACGCCGAATTCCTAGCTATAAAAATTCTTCCCTAGTGTTTTGCATGCAAAGTGATAAGTTAAGTATCTCTAAAATCCTTGGTCCGACATTTAGAGAATTTCACCCCGTACCTTGGTCCGGCTATGTTTGTATAAGCTATTAATACCTACCTTTACTTCATATTAAGCATCATATTCGATGTATGGCTTAGTTATTACTTCGCATCAATCGAGACTAGCCTATTAGATAGTATCCCAGTAAATCTATGTTGAAAATTCTTTTCTTATTAACTACCTCCTTGGTCCGGCAAGTAGTAACAAGACGAGTTCTACCGCGTACACTCATTAAAAGGCTTCTAAGGGAAAGAATTATCAATACATGCAAGAACCTATTTCAGAATTGTTATTAAGCTACGTTTACTTTGTTAATAACTCATGGTTCCCACAACCCTAGTTGTGGAGTTAGTTACCCATGCATATAAGAACACAATTCATCGTTGTTAAACAATAAAACATGAACTTACTTTGACAATTAGAAGAAAATCCAGAAATCTAACTTGAAATAACAAGATAACACTTGAAAACCAAATTCGGAAATTGAATAAATGCTAAAGTTGCAATACCCAATCTCCACACACAAACTAAGAACAATAACAATAATGTCTAACCCCAAAAATGAGGTTTTAAACCTATTTATAGAAAACATTGACCTAGATTAAAAGGAACTAAAATAAGGAAAGTTTTTCCGGAAATGCGGTTGTAATCGACGACCCCCACAGATGGACCGTCGATGAACTATGGACCGTCGACTGTCTCCGTTAGTCCAGACATAGAATCTTTTTTCATCCTTCAGATGGAATCATCTCTGAAGCAATCGATGGACCAACAGCAAGGTGCGTCGATGCATCTACTGTTCGTCGATACCTTCCGTTGCTCCATACTTAGAATTTCTCCAACTTCAGGTACTAGGACTATCTATGGCCTCATCGACGATTCAACAGAACGGTCCTTTCCGTAGTCCCACACTTGGTCAAATTTCCCCGAGTTTCTCCAGTTGTCTGAACTTCAATTGACGGTCACCATCTACGGACCCTCGATGGAACGACGGACCGTCGATGGCCTTCGTGGGATGCCTCTGCACTATTTTTCAGCTGCCTTCTGTGCTTTGGTTCTGGACATATTTCTTGCAAAACAAAGATAAAAACATGTTAAAACTAGTACAAAAGTCTCTAGACACACACAACTCTTAAGGAAAAAGCATTGAAAACACCGTGAAACCACAGTACATCATAACTCCCGAGCTAAGTGCATATTCATAGGGTAGTGTAGTGTGTGGAGGTAGTAAGCCTCCTGCCTGCACCACGTGTGGAAGAAATTACTTTGGTGTTTGACGTGAGGGCTCCACGGGTTGTTTCAAGTGTTGTAAGACCGGGCTTTTCATGAGGAACTTTCCAAATAACAAGAAAGGCTGTAGTAATGGGGGCAATAAAGCTCAGTCTTCATCAGTTGCTCCACCTAACAGGGTTGCACCTATGTGAGCTACTTTTGGTGCTGACAGAGGAACAAACCTTTTGTATGCTCTCAACAACCGCCAAGAACATGAGAATTCGCCACACGGTATCACTAGTATGATTAAAGTCTTTGACTTTACTGTTTATGCATTGCTAGAAAAAGGAGTGAGTTTATCTTTAGTAACTACATATGTTTCCATGAATTTTGATATTATTCTTGAGCAACTTTGTGAACCATTCAGTGTTTCTACCCATGATGGAGAATTTGTTGTGCTATTTCAGTCAATCACAGAAACCCCATGACTGATTTAGTTGAGTTAGACATGGTAGACTTAAAGTCATGCTTTGTATGGTATGGTTTCATGCCTGTTACGCCTCAGTTGATTGTAGGACTGAAGTAGTCAAGTTTTAGTGTCCAATATAGCCAGTATTAGAGTGGGAAAACAGTTCAGCAGTGCCTAAGGGTTGATTTATTTTGTATCTAAAGGAAAGTAAGTTAGTTTCTAAGGGGTGTGTCTATCACTTAGTCCGATTTAATGACTCAGGTGTTAAGATACCTCTTATTCAATTAGTTCTAGTAGTTACACAGTTTCTAGAAGTCATTCCAAATTATCTTCCTGGAGTCCAACGTGAGTAAGAGATAGACTTTGGTATAGATATTCTTCCAGATACTCGTCTTATCTCTATTCTGCCATATAGAATGGCACCAGTGAAGCTAAAAGAGTTGAAAGAACAATTGAAATATATGTTAGATTAGGGTTTTATTTGAACAAGTGTCTCACCTTTGGGAGCTCCGTTCTTGTTTGTGAGAAAGATGGATGGTTCCCTTAGGGTATGTATAGACTACCACCAATTGAATAAGGTTACCACCAAGAATAAATATCCTTTTCCAAGGATAGATGGTCTTCTTGACCAACTTCAGGGTGTTTCATGCTTCTCAAAAATTGATCTCAGATTAGGCTACCATCAGTTGAAAGTTAGGGAATGTGATATTCCAAAGACAACTTTTAGAACCAGATATGGGCATTATGAGTTTTTGGTCATGTTTTTTGGTTTGACCAATGCGCCTGCATCATTCATGGATCTTATGAATAAGGTCTTCAAACCTTATTTAGATATGTTTGTTATCGTCTTTATTGATGATATACTAATAAATTCATGGAATGAAGAAGATCATGCTAGTGACCTCAGGATAGTTCTTCAAACTTTGAAAGATAAAGAGATATATGTCAAGTTCTCCAAGTGTGGGTTTTGGCTCAAGTCTGTGGCATTATTGGGCCACATCGTTTCTGGTGATTGGATTAGAGTTGATACACAAAAGATAGAAGAATTTTAGAGTTGGCCTAGACCCACATCCCCAACATATATAAGGAGTTTATTGGGTTTTGATGGCTACTATAGAAGATTGTTGAGTGGTTTTCATCTATATCATCTCCTTTGACAAAGCTGACTCAGAAAACAATTAAGCCTCAATGGTCTGAAGCTTGTGAGAAAAACATTCAGGAGTTGAAAAAGAGGTTGACTACTGCTCCAATTTTGACCGGACCAGAGAGTACTCAAGGTTTTGTGGTGTACTCTAATGCATCAAGAGATGGTTTAAGATGTGTGTTAATGAAGAATTGCAAGGTTATAACTTATGCCTCCATGCAGTTGAAGGTTCATGAGAAGAATTATTCAACTCATGACTTAGAGTTGGCTGCTATAGTTTTTGCCTTGACGATATGGAATCACTACTTGTATGGTGTTCATATTGACATATTCGTTGATCATAAGAGCTTACAATATGTGTTCACCCATAAAGAGCTCAATCTCAGATAGATGAGGTGGTTAGAATTACTCAAGGATTATAACATGAGTATTATATACAACCGAGGCAAGGTTGATGTTGTTGTTGATGTTTTAAGCAGGTTATCAATGGGAGGTACTACCCATGTTCCAGAAGAAAAGAGGGAGTTAGCCAAGGATGTACATAGACATGCACGCTTCTGACTCAGACTTATGGATTCCTAAGAAGGAGGTATAGTGGTGACCAATGGGGGTGATTCATAACAAGTGGAAGTAGTGAAAGAGAAGCAAGACCAACAACCCATTTTACTTGACTTGAAGACAAATGTTCATAAGCAAAGAGTTTTTTCTTTAAGAACAAGGGGGAGATGGTTTGCTAAAATATCAAGCTAGGTTATGTGTACCTAGGGTGGATTGACTCCAAGATAGGATAATGGAGGAATATCATAGCTCTAGATATTCAATTCATCCGAGTTTAACAAAGATGTACCGCGATTTGAGATAGGAATATTGGTGAGAAGGCATGAAGAAGGGCATTGCTGAGTTTGTTGCCAAAGTGCCCAAATTTCAAGCAAGTGAAATTAGAACACCAAAGTCCTGGAGGATTGGCTCAGGATATATAACTTCCATATTGGAATTGGGAGATGATTAACATGGACTTTATCACAGGGTCTTCAAGGTCTCACCGACAACATGATTGGAATTATGTGATCGTCAATAAAATTACAAAATCTTCCCATTTCTTGCAGGTAACGACCACTTATTCAGCAGAGGATTATGCAAAGTTATACATTCAGGAGGTGGTGAGACTTCGTGGAGTCCCAATTTCAATCATTTCAGATAGAGGTGCACAATTCGCTGCACAATTCTAGAAGTCTTTCCAAAAAGGTTTAGGTTCAAATGTGAACTTAAGCACTGCTTTTCACCCTCAGACGGAAGGAGAAGATGAGCATACTATATAGACCTTAGAAGATATGTTGAGGGATTGTGTGATTGATTTCAAGGGGAATTGGTATGATAACCTACCTCTCATCAAGTTCGCTTAAAATAGCAGTTACCATTTGAGCATCCAAATGGCCCAATATGAAGCCCTTTATGGGAGAAGATGCAGATATCCTATTGGGTGGTTTGATGTTGGTGAAGTAGGTTTGATAGGACCATATCTACTTCACTAAGACATGGATAAGGTGAAGGTGATCCAAGATAGATTGAAAATGGCACAGACTCGTCAGAAATCCTACACAGATGTTAGCGGAACGCCGTTGAAGTTTGAGGTGGATGATTGGGTATATCTGCAGATTTCTTCCATGAAGGGTGTGATCAGGTATGGTAAGAGAGGGATACTTAGTCCCCGGTATATTGGACCTTATAGAATATCCAAGAGAATTGAATGTAGCTTATGAGTTGGAGCTACCACAATAGCTAGCAGCGGTTCATTCAGTGTTTCACATCTCTATGTTGAAAAAGTACATGGGTTATCTTTCATTGATTGTACCAACTGAAAAATGTTTGGATTAAGAATATTTTATCGTATGAAGAGATTCGGGTTCAGATTTTAGATCATCAAGTTTGCACATTAAGAACACAGGAAGTTGACTCAGTCAAGGTCCTTTGGAGGAACAAATTTTTTGATGAATCAACTTGGGGAGCTGAAGACGATATGAAGAAGAGATATCCACATCTCTTTGAATCCGGAGAAAATGCAGATCAATGTACTAAATTCTATTCTTAGCACTTTATAAACTATGAGTTAGTATGATGTTACGAGCTTTTGTTGTGAGTTTTGAACTGATGTTACTATTATTAGATTAGTGAAAGAAATATCATTCAAGGATGAATGTTCCCAAGGGGAGATCTCGTAATTCAAAATAGCTAGGAATGAGCGAAAAAATAAAATTTATACACTGTGGAAAGAAAAGGGAAAATCTGAAAATTTCCTAGAGTTAAGAAAAGTGAGTTTTATTCATTTTCAAACGGCCATAAATCCTAGATTATGATTAGCTTGAGTCAGCTTTCCAATGTCACCGAGTTTGCACGATTTAGATATAGTATGAGGAAGATACGTTTTCGGAAGCTGGGTTTTTGAAGTAGAAAATTCCAATTTCGGATTTAAGTAAGGGCAAACTAGGCTTTTCACCCAACTATTTCCTAATTCGTTTTAAGGGTTTAATTGGGGTGAAAATTTGGCTTAGTTTTAGAAATCGATTCACGGTTAGGGCTTGGGAGAAAAGAGAAGAGAAGAAGAAGAAGGGAGAAAGATCAAGATTTCCCCAAGAACACCAAGGGAATCTAGTGGAATTCATCGGAGGTGATCCTTATTAAGGTATGTGAGATATTTTGTGTTGGATTAATTCAAATGCACACCAATCATGCTTCAGTTCTGTAGTTTCGGAGTTATTTACATGATTAGAAGTGAGTTCTTGATAAATTATGTCGAATCCCTTTTGGTTAAGTTTATTTAATACACATTAATGTTTATTAGTAGTTCTCGATGTTGTGTTTTTGTAGATCGATTGGGTATTAAAGGTATTGATGACCCTAAGGGTTTCGTAATAGAGCTATGAAGGTTTAGACAAATTAGGATACGAAGACGAAGAGAGAAGTTCGTCAAACACACCAGGGCAGCACCAGGCGTGGAGCGACCCACCTGCACCAGAGGGGTGGGGCAGCGCGCCTGCAATGCGCTAGTATAGGGCCTCTAACAAAGAGATCTAGCGCGGCATGCACCAAACACGCCCAACCCGGCGTTTTTTGCCCACTTTTCTTCATTTAGTCCTTTTAAGTCCTTCCAAGGTACATTAACACCTTTCGATGATTCTGATTACTTCAAATGATTTCTAAACAGCTAGAAATCATTAAAGAACTCAAATCATAACCTTGAATCGATAATTCAATTCAATAAAAGTTAAGATCAAAGTAAAAGAAGTTAAGAGTCAAGTCTAAAGTTAAGAAGTGAAGTTCTTAAAGGCTTTCAAGAGTCTTAGTTAAACATTTTAACTTTGTTTTAAGTCTCAAGTTTCAATCTAAGTAAAGAGTTAAGTTGAAGTTCTTTTCTTCAAGGGTATATGGGGACTAAATATTTCCAATGAGACTTAAAAATATTTTTCACATGTAAAGTAAGGAAACTTTGATTTCGAAGGGGCTTAGGGCGAGTTTTCAGAAAAAACTATAGCCTTCTAGAAGAAGGAAGCAGGAGCACTAAGATTTTTAAGATAGAATTTGAGCTAAGTATCTTTTAGCACTAATCTCAAACAACAGAATTAGTATGTTCTTAAAACATAAGAGCCTACATATTTTTGGGAGTGGTATTGAGCATCGATATGGGGGAGAGAACAAACAACTCACTTACCACATAAACCATGTAGCCACCATGGGTACAAAGGGGTCATACTTTTTGGATGAACCATGTTCACTGTAGACTAGTGGATCCATTAGGAAGTTCAGGTCTTATACCTTTGACCGGGTATAGGATGTGGTGACAGTGAGGTAGATCGGTGTATCATCACTGTAGCTCTTAAGTGATGGTTGTTTGTTAGAAAAGTTATTGTATTCTTATATACATCAGTTTATTTGTATTTTAGATACATACCAGATGTATTTGTTTTTTTGTATACATTCAGAATTTAAACCATGTTTTCATATAGCTTTCTTTAGATTGCACTTTATTTTAAATTATGTAATACTGAAGTGAGTTAGTTATTTATGAGTTGAGCAGAGCCGAGATAAGTGTTCCTTCTTACTCATTTTCAAGCTTAAGTGTTTTTAGCATTCAAACTCGCATACTTGTACACTCAATGTACTAATGCCAGTTAGCCTGCATGGTATCATGATGCAGACGCATGTAATTAGGATCAACATTCGGCGTATAGTTGATCCAGTGAGCATCTTAGAGTTAGTTGGTGAGCCTCCCTTCGTTCCGGAGGACGTCTTTAGCATTCAGGTATTTGTCTTAGTTTTATGTTGTTACGATGATTGGGGGTCCTTTCCCAACATCCGTAGTTATTTTAGAGGCTTCATAGACAGATGGTCTTAGTTTTCGTAGTCTTTTCCTTTCACTTTATCGACTAAGACTTGCAATGCCACTTTGGCTAATTATTATCTTTAAAGCTAATTCTTCAGTTATATCTTATGTTTAAGTCTTCTTTTTAGTTAAGTAATCCAGGTCAAGGGTCCGCTAAAGGCCAACAATGGTCATTCAGTACCGGCCACGTCCAGGGTGTAGGGCCGGGGCGTGACACATGTGACCGGATTGCCATGTTTCGGTAGGCCAACTATTTGGGTTAAGGTTTCGTGAGAGGACCAATTATGTAATGATAAGTGTTAATGTTTTCTTGATTCTTCGTGTTGATAATGTTTTATATGTTGATATATATATTCATGGGATTATAATGTTGTTTGACTTGTTTATGTTACACTAGTGAGATAGTCATGTGACCCTACCAGTATACTGTTATTGTGTACTGATATTGCACTTGCTCTTAGTTTTGTTGAGTACAACGCATCTTCACGTGACTATTGACATACCTCACTTAGAAGATTAGTAAATGTTGATTCAAATTCAAAGGTGAGACAATTCTCTCGGTCTACCATGGATTCTCTTTCGTCTATGTCTACCATTTATAGACTTAGACATTTATTCTAGTTAGTTGAATAGTTCATTAGTTTGGGGATGTATCCCTTCTTGTTTATACTTATGGATCATATTATATGTTTTGGTACTTTTACTTTGATATGCTAGGCATTTAAATACATTATTTGTTTAGTTAATTAACTTCCTTCCGTAATTTAACAACCTTAGTTTTGGTTTAGTTGCTTAGATTGGGTTGTAGTAGTGGTTCTGCTACAAAGGGTTAGTGTGGGTTCTAATCACAATGGTCTAGCTCGTGAAAAAGTTTGTATTTGATCTTAGGTTCATTGATCTCGATGTACAAAAATGAATCTAATAGAGTTTAGTAAAATGGAGGAGTGCGCTTTTACTTTTCTTAGAGAGGCTATAGAACTTTAGGAAATCTCTACATTTTTTCTATTATCTATTTTCATGCTATAACTTAGGTCCAATTGGTATCTACGTGATACAAATTGGTATCTAACATCCTTCACTCTTCCATCTAGAGATGTTGAATACAAGGTTCAATGGTGTTCTTCCCGCACCTCCCGTCAATGCACCAGCTGAAGAACCTGTAGCGAGAGGTCTCTGTCAAGGCAGTGGTAGAGGTCATGGGAGAGTAGAGCCTACTGGGAACGAGGTACCGGTTAGAAATACTCCTAAATGAGATCCCGCCAGTCCATGATGAGGATATAGAAAAGGATGTTGAGATTGGAGATGTTTAGGAGAATGGACAAGAGTAAGAGGTACTAGTACAGACTATGGTTGTTCCCCCCATCTCTCCGGTGTTAGCTCAACAGATTATGGCATTCTTTAAAGGGTTCATTGGTCCTGGAGTGCTTTCACTACTAAAGTTAAAGCTAATTCTCATTAGGATAGGCTTTAACAGTCAGAAAAACAATTAGATGCTTACACATAAAAATTATCAAAAACTCTCTCTACTCAAAAGAAAAGAATTTAAACAAAAGTCTTGTGAACTCTAAGAGTGATTTCTAATAGATTTTATTGTATTCGGGTCGAATAGTTGATTGAGCTTATCTTAATTGCTGATAAATATTTCTGCTTTTACTGGTTAGTTGTTCCTCCATTAGTTTAAATATTATCTTGCATTATTACGTCGAATATTGTTGTGTATTGCAATGAATAAATGCAAGCACCCGAAATAGTTTTGGTCATCCCTCTCTCCCTATATGTATAATGTGTTACTATGAATATTTGATGTTATGATTATTTCTTCATTATATATATGTGTTACATTATCCCTTCTAGCAGGGCTTGAACTTAGAGTTCAAAATGTTGAAGAGTCGCCTAGAAGAGACATTTCGGAGGGAGAGATATAGTTTATTTTAATGTTGTATATTTTATTCACTTGTTCTTTATTTTATCTTTTTATGTGTATAACTCTAGCTCTCTATTATATATGAAATATTTGGGGATTGTTCAAGGGTGCTAATTGTTTCTCATTTATATTTTTATTAGGTATGATTGCAATAAAATATGGCTGTGTAAATTACTTGAAGAATGTAAAATTATTATAATATCTCTTAAATAATCATCTAAAATAAACTATTGGTTTGTATTTGTCTGATGTAATATCCAGTGGGTGTAATAAATGTTGCCTATATGAGAAAAATATAGTAAATATTTGTTATAAATAAAATTAGATTCCATGCATATACGACCTAATATTGAATAAATTTTGACTCTTTGTTCACTCAATAAACTGCAAGCATGTTAGTTTGTTTAGAAATCCTGTTTAGAATGTAACAATTTATTACGGTAACTCATTTAATGTCATATTTTTGGATATAAAAATAAACATATAGGCTTTAATGCTTTCTAAAAAATAAATCATGTCTATATGTGTTGCATATTAATATTGGCATGTTAAATCAATTCTCATATTTTAACGTTTATGGTTAAATATTTTCTAACATGCAAATTGATTAGATATCATGGCTCTAGGAATTATGCACTATGTGTTACCTTTCAATCATTTAGAATCATGCTCTTAGGTATTATTAAGAATTATTTTCAGTACATTCCAAAATTATGATAATTTTCTGCGTATTTGTTGCCCACTCATAAAGATTTTTGTATTACAATTGTTTTTGATCACTTAATATAAAGTAATTAATTGCTAGCATGTTAAATAACTGAGTTCTTATTATGCATTTTTCTTCTCTAGTTTACTAATAACTCATCTTTCGCTCCTGTAAGCTAGTCTACTTGGTAAAGAAACTATCCTCCAATCTGAAATTCAATTAATCCTTTTTTTTGTAAATACGCCACATTTAAATTCTCGACACATAAAATCAGATGTTAAATGTTTCTCTGCATTCGCATCTCCACAATTTAAATATGTCAATAAATAAATTCTGCATTTTGAATAATGTTTTGCTACTTAAAACCAGCTAATATATCATTGTTGTTATGACACTGCTATGTTTTAGACTAAAATTAAATAAAATAAATCTTTGGCCTTGTAATATTCTAATTGTTAATATTACTTTAGTACTTGTTAATTAGTTTTTATTATTATATTGTTTGTTTGCACACACACCTAGCATGAGACCTTCACAACTATGTATGTTTGAAAGCATGTTTAATATAATTTAGTGGCCAATGTGAGATTTATGTGCTAAATGCTCGTCCTATTTGTTTAACTTGGTGTGTAGCGGGCCTATTAGGAACATATATTTTTCTTTTGGTCTAAGACCTCCTTAAATAGTAATCCAATATCTTTGGGACATTAAGCGTGGGTGATAGACACCTTTTAGGAGGTTATGCATGTGGTGGTGGGGTAGGGGTAGTTTAGGCCCTACGGAGATGATGGCATTGCCTCAAACCGTAAACGACAAACATTTGTTTTGTCTGTCCCTATACAGAAGCATAGCGCTGATCCGTAAAGTCTTTTAGAATATCGCTTCCCTTTTCTTTTTTTATGTTTTGTAATTATATTTATTTGGGGTAATTTATTAAATAAAATAATATTTTGCTCTTGACTATTTAATTGTGTAATTCCTGTCTCCTAGCTTATTCCTTTATTATTTTTTTAGTATTTGTTATGTTTTATATTATGTTATCACCTAATCTCGCATGCTTTAATAATTAATTAAAATAATAAAATATATTATTCATCACTTAGTTGACATATTTAAATTATATTAGCTAAATGAAGTGATCATACTTGTTACTTTTATCCCCCACATAAGTTGCATGAGATATGGTCGGGATCTACATTTGTCGACTTTGAGGGATGTCTAACACCTTCCCCTCGAGATGATTTGAATCTTACCCTGATCTGTGGTTCGTTGATCTTAGTTAGATTTAGCTAGGTTAGATAAGTTCCCCAACACACATCAATTCGTTAGGTATCGAATATTCAAAACATTTAAAAGTCATAAAAGAGTTATAAGGTGGTGATTAAAACCCATTTTGAAAAAAATGGAGTGCGACAATGATAAATTTATTGCATTTGGCCCAAGTCATTAACACTACTATATTTTTATGTATTATTATTGCAATATGGTTCGATATTTTTCTATTTTCTTTCTTTACACTTTTTATTTGTTAATTCATTATATACTAGGAAATTTATCCGCGCTTCGCGTGGTTACAAATATAGATTGCATTGAACATGCAAATAAATTTTTACTAATATCCATACATTAACAATATTTGAACATGAATTTGATTATTTGTCATTATCACATAAATCAAGAACCTCTACTGAATGAATTATTCATGAAATGATAAATCGTTGGTTCTTTATCAACATTAAACAAAAATAAAGAAAAAATAAGAATATATATGCAAGGCATTTTGTAATAAGAATAAACATCTAAATTGCATAGATTATAGAATTGTGATATATATCTTAGGAGAAAATTCAAAAAATTCTTAACATATTCAAAAAAGAAATTATGCTTGAACATGAAAGAAAGTATAACTTTTGAACTTGCAAAATGAATTTCTTCAATTGATAAGTGAGAAATTTCATATCTATGTAAAAAATAGATAATATGTAAGCTATATATAACACTTTTAAGTTGTATAATTTAATATAGGATATCAAAACATAAATTCTTGGAACTGACTACAATAATTATTTTCTGTACAATGAATATACGTACTACATGTGTATATGCTCAATATAACTGGAGAAAGTAAATTTGCAAAAATATAAATAATAGACTTTAAAAATGTACTAAAAACAACAATTAATATCATAAGCGTAAATTAATGAGGGTAAAAAAATATACTAGGATATGTAAAAATCGAATGAAATAGAAGGAAAAAATGAGTACACTGAATGCACAATGTCCCTTTAAGAAAAATGTTCCCCTCTAATCCCAGAGGTTTAAAGAATTATATCCTATCATGATGGAATAATTTTATTCATCAACTTATTGATACAAAAATAGTTGTGTCAGTAAGTCAGTCAATAAGAGCAAAGCACACAAATATTTAATTTTTCTAAAGTAGTAGAAGAAGAACAAAAATTTTGTTGTTTTAAAAATGAGAGGAAATCCCTATATTTATAGACAACAAAGGGTAGTATGAACAAATGCTTATAGTGCCTTATTATAAAGGTTACAACTATTTGGAAAAGTTGCAATCCTTCAGAAAGTTCAGAACCTTTCATCAAAGTTACAATTTTTCATGATGTCCCAACTCTTCATTAAAGTCACAGCTTTTCATAAAAGTCAGAACTTTTGATAAAAGACGCAACTCCTTTATTAAAGTCACAACTTTTGAAAAAAATCGCAACTTTTCATTAAAATTGCAATTTTTCATAAAAATCACATCTTTTAATGAAAGAGGAGGGCTACTTTTGGAAATAAATAAATTTTAAAAAAAATCATGCTTGTGGTGCCGTCACTTAGGCGGGCCTGTGGTTCTCTATTATAAATATATGATAATTATATTTTGGTGAAAAAATTAATTGTTGTATATCAATTTTTAATGGAATTTGATTAATTTATGTTTAATATTTTTTTACTGTTTGCAATAATTGCATAATGAGGAAGGTGAAAGAAGAGAAACTGCAAGTTTATTCAAAATGCAATACAGATTTAAGTATTGTCCCCTCGCAAAAAAAAGGGTATGTCTTCTAATTTTGATTTTTTATATTGTCTTTCATATATTTTTGAATTATTATATATTGTGATATATCTCTTTATTTACTTCTAATAAGTAAAGTTTATTTGAAAAGACACGAAAATTATATCAAATAAGGTAGAACATAGAGAGTTATATTGTTCCTTCATCCTATTTCATGTGAAGGTGTTATTGTTTAGAGAGCCAAACAATTTTTTTTCTTTGATTGTAGTTTTCACAAATTCTTTTTGAATAATTCTTTATCTTGTCTTACAATATTTTTTAAATATGTAATTATTCTAAAAAAAGGTTTGAAGAATTTGTACCCGAATCAATAGTGAAATTACGTATTTGGACTTTCTTATGTTGACTATATACTTAAATTGTAAAACCAAAAATACACTTCTAATGCAACCATTATTTTAAATATTTGTCCTTATTAGAGTTCTTTTTATTCCCGTGGTGATGAAAAATAACCTGTACTTAATAAAACAAGTTAAGGTTGTATTAAAATTGACCTACACATCACTCTTTCTTAAAATGTAAAAATGGCAATAGTCATTTGATATTGGCTTTATTTTTCCATTTGGTTCATGTTATATGGATTCATTATTTATACTATGTTCATCCTATTACGTGTTAAAGTGTTATTATTTTGAGGAATCAAACAATTTCTTTTATAAAATATTCTCATTCATTCGCTATGTTGATTTGTAGCACTTTTTGTGTATACATTCTTATTTTATAAAGTTATAGAATTTATGCCCGAATTCCTAGTCAAACTAAGATGTTTTAACTTCTGCTCCATACCTTTTAACATAATTTGAGATAAAGAAAGTTCATATTATAAGTAAAATTTTCAAATAAAAGTATCAGATTTTGACTCTAGGTCTATGTCAAATAAGTAGACAGAAAAGTAATTTCATTCATTGTAAATATAAATGTGTGTGAAAAATAATTGATATAACTTCATGAAATGCTTAGTTCTTAGACCTAATGACCAAATCTAAGGGATCAGAGACATATTGTCAAGTAAAGAAGATAATTTATTAAGCGTGGACAAATTGAGCAAAAAAGGCGAACCCAAAAAATTCGCTCATGAGGATATTGCTATGAATAAAAGTCCTGACATGATCATTCATACTCCACTATCACCTTCTCCTCCTGTTGTTGCTGTTGCTGCTACAAGTTTAAGGAGAATGGAGAAATCAATTTCTTCGATCGTAAATGATATACTACTTGTTGATGATGATCAAGTTTCGAATGAACACATCATATCTAGTAGTAATAATGGAAGGGGAAGAGGTAGAGATAGAGGTAGAGGATGAGTGTGTTGATTCGAAACTTGATCACCAACAACAAGTGGTGTATTATTTACTATGGAATAAATTGATTCTTCCTTTCTGCTAGAGCTTGTCGAAACAACAACATGAGGAGGGGATGGTGAATTATCAATGAGAATGTCAACAATATAATTAATATGAATATCCTTAGGATTTAACTTTTAGAATTCACTTTTATTGGATTTTTCTCTTTTATATAAGGAACTGAATTAAAGTTCTTCCTATTGGTTCAACATAGCTTACAGTCAAAATTTTATACTTGTATTTGGAAATTTACTTATAATATGTGAAATTATAAGGGTTGAAACTATGAATTTGGATATAAATTCTTTAAATTTAAATGAAATGTGTACAAATTTAAAGACTTCACGAAAACTACTCCAAATAAACATAGCTAATGAATCAACATTTTTTTATAAATATTGTTGGACACCAAAAAGAGTAACAATTTAACATAAAATAGTACGGAGGGAGTATAAACATTATATCCATAACTTAATAAGCTCTTTTTATTTTTTTTAGAATTCTGAATTCTTAAACTTAAAATGATAGATCCACCTCTACCGTTGTAGTGACATAAGTGCTCCTATCAAGGTCATATAAAACTAATTGTGTTTCTATTTGCTTCTTCCCACATTATGGTTGTAATTATCTCAGGTACAAATTGTTCAAGTTTTTTAAAATAAATATACATTTTTGAAAATTACATAAAAAATATTGCAAGTCAATATATCAAATGATTTAAAATATTTGATTTGTTTGGAATAAAACTATAGTTAAAAGAAAATATACTTGGTGGAAGCTAAAAATATATATATATGTTACTATACCTAACAATTAAAAATATTTTAAGTGGAGAATAATATTTACCTGATTTTCTGCAAGGGGCCAATACCTAAATGCATATTGCATTCTTGACAAACATCCCTTTTTTTTGATATCTTACTCGTTAGGAATTTCTTGCAAACTGTTAAAAAATATTAAACATAAATTAATCAAATTTCAAAGAAAAAACCATTAAAATAATAAAATTTGTCATGTAATGTATTAAAAATAAAAAGTGACAAGAGCAAAAAAAAATGTTGAACCATATTAAAACAAATTGATCATACAAGAAAGTTAATAAATAAATAGATAAATTGTTTAATCAAGAAACATGATGTACACTAAGTTGATTTATAAAAGACATGGATCACATAAACCTTGATAATTACAAATTCTATTGGAATGAACGGTAACAAAAAAAATGAAAATCAAGATCATTAATTCCAAAGGGCAAATAATTTTTAAAAATCACTAATAACAAAAAAGAAATCCCCAAAAACAAAAGATCAAATTTTAAATTATAATAAAAAAATGTAAAGAATATTTTAAAACTAACAAATTCTAGATCATGAAATCACAAATACAAATTATTTATCAACATCACTCAAGCAAAAAATGAACTCCCAAATAACAAGCTCTCACCGTTTAATAAACGATTTCGAGTTATTTTCCAACTCTTGTAATGAAGTTTATATAGACTGAGTTAGGGTTTAGAGTTATATTAACTAACGGGTCAACTCATTTAGCTAGCACCCCTTATGGGTATATTAGGTGCAAAAAGATATTTTTCGAAAAACTTTATTAGGTTTTGACAAAATCTCTAGATACATGTATCTAGGAATATATACATAAGGTCATAGTGTATATTTGTGTGTGTGTGTATATATATATATATATATATATATATATATATATATATATATATATATATATATATATATATATATATATATATATATATATATATATATATATATATATATATATATATATTTATTTATTTATATATATATGATAAAGTTTTTAAAAAAATATCTTTTTGGGCCTAATATATCCATAAGGGATGCTAGCTAAATGAGTTGGTTCATTAGTTAATGTAACCCTAAACCCTTAGTCAATCTATATAAACGTCATTAAAAGAGTTGGAAAAACAACTCTATATCGTCCAGAGAACGGCGAGAACTAGTTATTTGTAGGTTCATTTTTTTTTGAGTGATGTTAATAAATAATTTGTATTTGTGATTTCATGATCTTGAATTTGTGAGCTTTTTAATATTCTTCTCATTGTTTCGATTGTAATTTAAAATCTGATCTTTTGCTTTCGGGTATTTCTGCAACGACTTGTTCTCGTCGTTATATAAATGCCAACAGGGGAAAATTGAAGCCGAAAACTGTTTAGTTGTATTTGGATTTTCCAAATCTTGTCCAAACATTGAGGAAATTGGAGTCACTAAACTGTAGAGAATTATGGTAGCAATCGGGTGAAAGAATTATGATTTTGATTACATGATTAGTTAGATAGCTCGTTAACGAACCCGTACAACTTTACGTAATTGAATTTGAGTTTCTCAATCTTTGTGAATCAAACTTAGGGTACAGGCTATTATCTCAGTGTCGTGGGTTAGAGATGTGTTATAAAAAAGGGATTTTAGAATCCTTTAAAAATCTCTCTGATTCAGTTTGTGCCGCTATTGCAGGAGTTTTATCGCTCTGGTGGGGTTGCTATAGCGGGATTTAAGCGTTATGGCGGGTGCGACGGAACTAAAAACTGAAGATGAAAGATGAAGAGGTCACTTGTTCAAAAGTGCCGCTTTGGTGGACACTTGAGTCACTCTGGCGCCGCCGCTATAGCGGATGAGTGCCTCTGTGGTGGGCCAGACATGACTAAATGACCTTCTTTGGAACTTTCTGTCTTTTAGAACTAAGGAACAACCCCAGGCTATTTCTACTCTTTTTTCACCATTCTTGAGGCTAAAGGTATGCTTTTTCACTCCCCGAATATATTTTTCCATACATAGAATATAATAGAATGGGTTAATAATGATGGGGAAGGGTTTTGTTGTGGATTCTATGGTGGAGACAATCCTAAATTGGTTAGTTAGGATCATGGTTTTGATCTACGACTAATATAATTGTTATAATATTGAGTAATTAGCGATTATTTGTTGATTCCCATGTTATTTTGAATATTTGTAGACCAAGAAAAAGCAGAATACAGATGGAAAGAAAAGGATCAAGTTTCTTAGGGTTTCAAGCTTGTTTCGAGGTAGGTGATGGTAGTGATTCAATGTCTCTGTGATGTTTGTATGTTCTTGATCAGTTGTGATACTTGTATATGTATGAATGTTGCAATGTTGATCATACTTGTTGAAAATGATATAGAAAAATGATGTTGCTATGGAATCATGATATAAATGTATGATCTTGATGATATACTTGTGATTGTGATTGTGGTGTGTGTTTGGGATAGGCTTCCACATTTTGGCATAACTAACTTAGATTTCATTGCCACAGTTTGGAAAAACTTAGGATCGGATTGCCACGTTTCGGCATAACTTCAGATCGGATTTTAATGTTTTGGCATAATATTTGATTTGATTGCCATGTTCCTGAATCATTATGGGATCGCATTGCCACGTTCAGGCAGGCTAAATTTTTGGTTTGGGTTCCGTGAGAAGACTTATAATATGATGATAAGTGTTTAAGTGTTGTTGATTCTTCGTGTCGATAATATCGTATATGTTGATATATATGCATGTGATTATAATGTTTCTTGACTTGTTTATGTTACACTAGTGGGATAGTCTTGTGACCCTAGGCATATAAATTCGGCATTTAAATTCGGCATTTGTTTAATTAACTTGCTTTCCTAACTTAATTGTCTTAGTTTTTGTTTTCTTGCTTAGTTTGGATTGTAGTAGTAGGTCTACCACCGGAGGGTCAGTGTGGGTGCAAATCACGACGGTCTGGGTTCTGACTTATTTGGTATAAGATCTTGGTTCGTTGATCTCAATCTACCAAAATGAGTCTAATAGAGTCCAGTGAAATGGTACGAGGGCGCTTTTACTGTTCTTCGAGAGGCTATAGGACTTTAGAAAATCTCTATATTTTTTCTCTTGTCTCCTTTCATTCTGTAACTCAGTTCCAATTGGTATCTAATCTCCTTTACTCTTGCGTTCACAAATAGTTAATACAAGGTTCAACGGTTTTCATCCTATAGCTCTCGTCAATGAACCAGCTGAGGAACTTGCACAGAGAGGTTGCGGTGGAGGCAGGGGTAGAGGAAGAGTTGTAGATAGAGGTCGTGGTAGAGCAGTGCTTGATGGGATTGAGGTACGGGTTAACAATGCTCCTATAAATAGATCATGTCAGTCCATAATGAGGAGATAGAAGAGGATATGGAGGTTGAAGATATTGAGGAGAATTGATAAGAGGATGAGCTACGGATATAGATTGTGGTTGTTCCCCCATCGCACCGGTGTTAGTTCAACAAATTATGGTTTTCTTAAAACGGTTGGATGGTTCTGGAGTGCTTCCACCTACTTAAGTTCAAGCTAATTTTGCAGTTTCTACACCCGCACCTAAGACGGATGGAAATATAGGTCTGGATACTTTCTTCCGTGCTTTGTTGGGTCCCGATATGACTGGTATGAGCATAATATGTTGACTATGTTCTTGAAGCTTAAGATCCTGATATTTATGGGTTCTGAAACTGAAGATGTTTATGAGTTTATCTTGTTGTTCACCAACATAGGGTAGATTTCTTGTCCTTCCAAATTCAAGGTGAGGCGAAGCAATGCTTGAGAGCTCATATGGAGTGCACATCTTTTACTTTACCATCACTCACTTTTAACTAGTTTCATGCTCTGTTTTTGGGAAAAATATGTCCCTAGAACTTTGAGGGATCGCAAGAAATATGAGTTCATGGCCTTATAGCAAGGTGGTTTATGACACAACGTTCCATGCTTTGTATAGATATGCTACGCAGTTTGTGAATACAAAGGAGGAGAGGATCTGGTTATTTATTCGGAGATTGAATTCTGAGTTGCAAGTAATATCTGTTCATATGACTTCTTCAGGGAGGATCTTTAATGATGTGAAATATTATGTTAAGAAAGTGGAGGGTTCAGACGAGACGGTAAGGTTAAGGCATTGGGTAAGAGAGCCAAGAATTTCAAAAAAATTCAGTGCTCATATTCTAGAGGCTCCGGTCGACCAACACTGGGAGAAAACCCAGTTCACTCTGCAATGACCGACTGTACAGGTAACTACTCAGGGATTCCATCTTATAATTTTTAGGATAGATAGGGACTTGCACCATCGATGGGCAGCAGACCATCCTTTGATCGTATTTTCTATAATTGTGGACAACTTGGACATATGATGAGAGATATTGATTGCCCCCATCCATATGTACTAGAGTCCGTGGAGAAGCTATCTAGATCAGTGGTACCCGCGGGGAATGGTAATAATGGTAGATGGTGTCCACAAGATAGGGAGAGGTTGTGGAGGTAGATGAAACAGTGGTCGAGGCAGTGGCAATGGGCAAGAAACCTGGGAAGTAGCTCCTAATGATGATAGGGATCAACGTTATGCTTTTCCAGGAAAGAATTAAGAAGAGGCGTCTGATGTGGTGATCACATGTACTATTCTTGTTTGTGATCGGATGGCTAATGTGTTGTTTGATCTGGGTTCTACTTATTCTTATGTATTCATGGATTCTCTTCCATGTTTGATATTATTTGTGATGTACTTGATGCCCATATTCATGTTTCTACCCATGTTGGAGAGTCACTCATAGTTACCCATGTATATCGTGCTTGCCCTATTTTGTTTATGGGATATCAGACTTGGGTTTATTTGGTGATTTTGGATAGATTGACTTTGACATAATCTTAGGCATGACTTGGTTTTCCCCCTATTATGTTGTGCTTAATTTAAATACCAATTGTTTGTTACTCTAGAAATTCCGGGAAGGGAAAAGTCAGAGTGGGAAGGGGTGTACAAGCCTAAGAAAGCTAAGTTTATATCCTCCATTTGGACTAGTAAATTAGTATAGCAACGATGTTTGGCTTATTTGGATCATATTACGGATGTTGGGATTAAGGATCCATCTATTAAGTCAATTCCTCTGGTGTCCAAATTTAGTGAAGTGTTTCCCAATGACTTGCCTTGCATACCTCCAGATAGAGATATAAATTCTTACATTGATTTAGAGCCTGGTACGCACCCATTTCTATCCCTCCATATCGCATTGCTATGGCAGAATTAACAGAGCTTAAGGCTAAAATCTAAGAGCATCCTTATAAGGGATTTATTTTCCCTAGTGCTTCCCCATGGGGTGCTCGAGTTATTTTTATTAAGAAGTATTATGGTAGCATGAAATGTGTATAGATTACCATCAATTGATTATAGTCACTATTCAAAACAAGTATCCCTTGCCTCGAATAGACAATATCTTTGACCAATTTCAAGGGGCAACAATTTTCTATAAGGTACGGTTACCTCAATTCAAAACTAGGTCGGAGGATGTGCCCAACACGGAGTTTAGAACTTGCTATGGACATAATGAATTTTTGCTTATGTCGTTTGGGTTGACCAATGCACCAGCAACGTTTATGAGTTTCATGAATAGGGTGTTCAAACCATTTCTTGATTCGTTTGTGAATGTATTTATTGACAATATTTTGGTTTATTCGAAAAGTGAAGAAGAACATTCCAACCATCTTCGTACTGTTTTGGGTGTTCTTAGGAAGTAAAAGTTGTATGCTAAACGTTCCAAGTGTGAATTTTCGTTGATATCGGTTGTATTTTTTTGGCATGTAGTTTAAAAAGAAGATGTAATGGTTGATGCTCAAAATATCAAGGTGTTTAAGAATTGGGTTTGGCCTAGTTCTGTGACGGAAGTTAGGAGTTTTGTGGGACTCGCTAGCTGTTATTTTTGGTTTATTAAGAATTTTGCCTCCATTTCTACTCACTTGACTATTTTGATGAAGAAGGAACTATCATTTGATTGCATTGAAAAATGTGAAGAAAACTTACCAAATATCAAGACTCTCTTCACCACCGCGCCCATTCTAGCATAACCGGTTGAAGATAAATATTTTTTCATTTGTTGTAATGCTTCACAATCTGATTTGGGTTTTGTGTTGATGTTAGGTAAGAATGTTATAGCTTATGCCTCGAGTCAGTTGAAGGTGCATGAGAAGAATTAGCCAACGTATGATTTAGAGTTGGTAGAGGTAGTGTTTGCTCTTAAGATTTGGCTACATTACCTCTATGAGGTTAAGTGTGAAGTGTTTACCGATCATCGTAGCTTACATCAAGTTTTCACTCAAAAGGATCTGAATTTGAGACAGCGAAGATGGATGGAGTTACTCAAGGATTATGATGTGACAATTCAATACCATATGGGTAAGGCTTATGTTGTGGCATTTTCTTTGAGTCAAAAAACCGTAAATATGGTTAACTAAGCCTAGTTGAGTATAACCAAGTTCATGCGGTTTGACATTTCTGAAAGGGGGGGAGGTGTTAGATAACACTGAATTTAAGTCCACGTTCATTCAGGAGGTCAAGGAGAAACAATTTGAGGATGAAAGTTTGAATGAACACAAGGATAAAATGGCGAATGGTAAGGCGCAAGAGGCCACTCTTGATGTTGATGATTTATTTAATGTTAAAGGGAGAATATGTGTTCCTCGAGTTGATGACTTCATTCAAAAATTGTTTGCAGAATCTCATAGTTCGTGATATTCTATTCATCTGGATGTGACCATGATGTATAGAGATCTGAAGCAAATTTATTGGTGGTCAGGTATGAAGAAAGACATTGCGGTGTTTGTCGCAAAGCTTCAAAAGTACCAAAAAGTGATATATGATCATCAAAGGCTGGAAGGTTTGCTCCAAAATAATTCCAATTCTGGATTGGAAGTGGGAATGAATAGCCATGGATTTTGTTTTTGGTCTTCCCACGACTTTGGGAAACTTTAATTGTGTTTGGGTAGTGTTTGATAGATTGACTAAGTCAACCCATTTTATTCGTGTAAGGATAGACTATAATGTTGAATAGTTGGCTAAAGTGTATGTGAAAGAGATAGTGAGGCTACATGAAGTGCCCATTTTTATCATCTCAGATCGTGGTACCCAATTTACTTCTATGTTTTGGAGGAAATTTCATGATGAATTGGGCACGCAACTCACTTTTAGTACAGTCTTTCATCCATCGACAGATGGATAATCACAAAGGACCATTTAAGTAGTGGAAGATAAGTTGAGAATATGTGATCAATCTTGGAGGACATTGCGGTAAGTTCTTACAATAGTGTTATTTTTCTTATAATAATAGTTATCGCTCAAGCATTGATATGGCACCATTTGAGGAATTTCATGGGAGGGGGTGCAGATCACTTATAGGTTGGTTTGAGTCTGGATATGTGAAACCTTTAGGGGTTGATTTAGTGAAGGATGCTTAAGATAACGTTAGGAGTATTCAAGCTACGATTTTAGTAGCTAAGACTACACAAAAGAAGTATGTGGATCATAATGTAAGAGACATTGAATTTCAGACTGGAGAGAACGTTTTTCTTAAGGTATCACCCATGAAAGAGGTGATGAGATTTTGTACGAAGGGTAAGCTAAGTCCTAGATATATTGGCCCATTTGAGATTCATGAATGTGTGGGGACCAATAGCATAAAGGTTGGCGTTACATCCTAATTTATCAAGTGTTGTATTTCATATATCCATGTTGAAGAGGTATCATGGGGACGGGGATTATATCACTAAGTGGGTACTCTATTGTGTTATACAAGGACCTCCAATATGAGGAGAAACTGGTAGCAATTCTTGATCATGATGTGTGAAAGTTGAGGACCAAAGAGATTAAGTCTGTAAAGGTTCAATGGAATCATCTTTTTGTCGAGGAAGCTACTTTGGAGACCTAAAAGGATATGCGAGACAAGTATCCTTAACTATTCTTCAAATAAGGTACTGCCTCCTTCTTTCTTAGCCTTTTTTCCCTATGTTTTCACTCTGGAGTGAGTAACAGGAAAATTGGTATCTATCGTAATGACATGTTCCTGTTGTTGTTGAAATTCCACCGTGGTAAAATTGGGGCCTGAAAAAGATTTTTGTAGTATTTGAATTTTCCAACCTCGTCCACATGTGGAGAAAATAGGAGACACTAAAGTGTAAAGAAATCTGGTAGCAATGGGGTGCAACATTCATGATTTTGATTACATGAGTAGTTAGATAACTCATTTACAAACCCGTACAAATTTAAGGAATTGAATTTGAGTGAATATATATCTGAGAATCGAAATTAGTATCGAGTGTATATTTTGAGAGTCTTAGGTTAGAGGTGTGTTGGAAAAAAAGGATGATGGAATCTTTTAAAAGGCTCTCTGACTCAGCTTGTTCAGTTATGGCGGGAGTTTTGTAGCTCTGGCGGGGCCTCTACAATGGGATTTGGGCGCGTGCGAAGGAACCAAAAATTGAAGATGAAAGATAAACATGTCACTGGTTCAAAAGTGTTGCTTTGACGGGCACTTGAGTTTTTATAGCATCGTCGCTAAAGTGGGATGAGGGCCACTATGGCGGGCCACTATGGCGGGCCAGATGCTACTCAATGTCGTGAATAAACCCCTAAACGACCTTATTTGGCACTTTTCTACTTTTAGAGCTAAGGAATGACCCATAAACAATTCTACTTGTTTTTCACCATACTGAGGCTAAAGGTAAGATTTTCACTCACCGAATTCGTTTTTAGATCCGTAGAACATAATGAAATGGGTGAATAATGATGGGGAATAATTTTGTTCTGTATTCTATACTGGAGACAATCCTAAATAGGTTAGTTGAGATCATGGATTTTATTAACGTTTTATAAAATGGTGATAGTTTGGGTGAAAGTAGTGATTGTTTGTTGATACCATGTTATTATGATGGTTTGTAGACCATGAACAATCAAAACGAATCTGAAAAGGAAGGATCAAGTTTCACAGGGTTTCAAGCTTGTGTCGAGGTAGGTTGTGGTTGTGATACTGTGTTTATGTAATGTATGCATGTTCTTGCTTCATTCTGATACTTGCATATATATAAATGTTTCAATATTGATCACACTGGGTTTAAATGTTTTACCATGAAATCATGATGTAAATATATGATCTTGATTATATACTTGTGATTGTGATTATGGTGTGTGGTTGCGATCGATTACCACGTTCCGGCATAACTAGATTGAATCAGATTGCAACGGTTTAGCATAACTTTTGATGGAATTGTCATGTTCTGGCATAACTTTGGATCAGATTGCGACGTTTTGGCATAATATTGGATCAGATCTCCACATTTCAGCATAAACATGGGATTGAATTGCCACAAACTGTTTAGGTTTTCGTTTCGTTAGAGGACCAATAATGTGATGATAAGTGTTAAATGTGTTGTTGATTTTTCATGTTGATAATGTTGTAGATTTAGATATATATATGCATATTTTTTGTTGAGTACAGTGCATCTTTACGAGACTATTGACAAACCTTGCTTAGAAGATCAGTCATTGTTTCTTCGAATTCCAGGGTGAGCGAATTATTTCGGGCTGCCATGGGATTCTCTTTCATCTATGTCCACCATTTCCTCAATTAGACATTTTTTCTAGTTAGTGGAATTGTTCATTAGTTTGGGGATGTAGCCCATCTTGTTTATACTTATGGATCTTATTAGATGTTTTGGAACATTGACATTTAGATTCTAGGAATTTGAATTTTGTATTTGTTTAGTTAATTAACTTGCTTCCGTATCTTAATTGTCTTAGTTTTGATTTAATTGCTTAGTTTGGATTTTAGTAATGGTTCTCCCAGAAGAGGGTTTGTGTGGGTGTCAATCACGACGGTCTGGATCGTAACAATTTCTTTTTTGATATTAGTGATTTTAATAAATCATTTTCCCTTGTGAATTAATGATCTTGATTTCTAATTTTTTTTTCTATCATTCTTTGTAATGATATTTTTAAATAGAATTTTTGTCATTTTAAAGGCTTATGTTATCCATGTCTTTTATAAATGAACTTAGTATCTATCATGTTTATTGATTAAACAATTTATTTATTCATTCATTTAATTATTAACTTTGATCAATTTATTTCAATATGGTTCAACATTTTTCTTTTCTTTTTCCTCTCTTGTTAGTTTTTATTTTTAATTCATTAGATGAATAATTTCTTTAGTATTATGTTTTTTTAATGAAATTTTATTAATTTATGTTCAATATTTATTAACAGTTGGCAAGAAGTGCATAACGAGGAATATATCAAAAGAAAAATGGGATTCTTGTCGAGAATGCAATATGAATTTAGGTGTTTCCCCCCCACCCCCACCCCCCCACAAAAAATCAGGTATATATTATTCTCCACTTAAAATTTTTGAATTGTTAATTTTAAATATATATATATATATATATATATATATATGTATATATATATATATATAGATAGATAGAGATAGAGAGATATATATATATATATAGAGAGAGAGAGAGATGGATGGATGGGTGGATGGATGGATGGATGGATAGATAGATAGATAGATAGATAGATAGGTTCCAGTAAGTATGTTTTATTGAAAAAGCATGAAAATCGTATTCATAAAGTTGAATGTATAAAGTTATATATTTCTTTCTTATCATTTTATTGTGGACATGTTACTATTTGAGGAGTCAAATAATATTTTCGTTGACTATAGTTTTCTCCCAAATAAAATCAAAATATTTGAATTATTCGTCATACTAACTTGCAATATTTTTCCTGAAGTTTTCATATATGTATTTTTATTTTTGAAAATTTTAACAATTTGTACCCTAGTTAATTAAAACCATGATGTGGGTAGAAGCTATACAGAATCAAAACTAGTTTCATATGGCTTTGAAAAGAGCACTTATGTCATTTTGGCGTTAGAGGCGAAGCTATCATTTTATGTTTAAGGATTCTGATGTTTTGTTTTTAAAAAAAAAAAAAATCAGCTTATTAGGTTATGGATATATTGTTTATACTCCCTTCATCATATTTTATGTTAAAGTGTTACTATTTGAGGAATCCAGCAATTTTTTAAAAACAAATGTTGATTCATTCGATATGTTTATTTGAAGTACTTATCATGTAGTTTTTAAATCTATACACATTTCATTTTTATAAATTTAAAAAATTATTATTCAAATTCATAGTTTCAAGCCTTATAATTTCACATATCATAATGTCATACCCCGAGCCTAAACCCTAGGTGTGGCCGACACTCGAAGACCATTGTTGGCCTCGAGCAGACCCTTGTCCTGGCTTACTTAGTGAACAACTTAAAACACAAGAGATAAATCATGTAATAACTTAAAAATAATACTTAGCCAAAGTTGCAACTCATGTCTGAAACGTTTACAACTGAAATGAATAACACTAAAGAACTATGCTATCTGTCTATTAATCCTCTAAACAAAGAGGGATGTTGGTATAGGACCCCCAATCATCCTAACGACTGAAAAATGAAAATCAAGCAATAAAAGATGTCCTCCAGAATGTAAGGAGACTCACCAACTGACTCTAAGCTGCTCAGTGGATCGACGGTACGCCGGATGCCGATCCTAGTTACATGTGTCTCCATCATAAGACGATGCTGGCCAACTAGCATCAGTACATGGAATGTAAGAGTATGCGAGTTTTAAAGCTAAACACAACTTAAGCTAGAAAAGTATGTGAAGCGAACACTTACCTTGGCTCTTCTCATTTCAATGAATAATTTAACTCAATATAAAGCCAAATATGCAATATTTATAAATCTTGTAAGGCAATAAAAGAAACTGGATCCTAGGACCATTAGTGGATATTTCATTGGATATGCCGAATGGTCTAAAGGATACAGATTCTACTGTCATCTAAGAGTACTAGGATTGTGGAATCAAGAAGTGCAAAATTTCTTGAAAATGACTTAATTAGTGGCAGTGATCAATTTCAGAATACAATTTCTATAAGAGATCAACCTTCCACTTCAAGTCAAAAATTGATTGTTGTACATAATATCCCTCAAGTTCAGTTGAGTGTTGAGCAACCAATCAATGAGATTCCACAAGCTGCTGAAAACATGCATATAGATGAAGTTGTTCAAGTAATTCCTGAATTTATTGAACAACCAGTTGAACAACAAAATCTACAGGAAAATGTTGGTGCAACATTGAGAAGATCTACTAGAGAAAGAAAATCAGCAATTCCTAGTGACTTTGTTGTATATTTGCAAGAATCTGACATTGGAGTCGAAAATGATCCTGAGTCTTTTTCACAAGTCATGAATCTAAAGAGTCTGAATTGTGGTACAATATCATGAAAGAAGAGATGAATTATATGAAAAATAACGAGATCTGGGATCTTGTCGATTTGCCTATTGGTGTTAAAACCATTGGATGTAAATGTGATTTTAAGACTAAAAAGGACTCATCATGCAACATAGAAAGATATAAAGCAAGACTCGTTGCTAAAGGATTCACTCAAAAGGATGGAATGATAACACAGAGACATTTTCTCCTATGTCTAAAAAGGATTCCTTGCGCATAATATTGGTATTAGTAGCACACTATGACTTAGAATTGCAATAGATGGATGTGAAAACTGCATTTCTCAATGGTGATCTAGAGGAAGAGGTTTATATGAAACAACCTGAAGGATTCTCCTCTAGTAATGGTGAGCACTTGGTATGCAAGTTAAAGAAATCCATATATGGACTAAAACAAGTTTCCCATCAATAGTATTTGAAATTTCATAATGTTATCTCTTCATTCGACTTTGTTGAGAACATTATGGATCAATGTATATACCATAAGATCAGTGGGAGTAAAATATGTTTCTTAGTTCTATATGTGGATGATATCTTACTTGCATCAAATGATAAGGGAATGATACGTGAGGTGAAACAATTTCTCTTTAAATGTTTTGATATGAAAGAGATGGGTGATGCATCTTATGTTATTGATATTAAGATTCATCGAGATAGACATCAAGGTACCTTACGTTTATCTCAAGAATCCTATATCAACAAAATTTTAGAGAGGTTCCGAATGAAAGATTGTTCACCAAGTGTAGCTCCTATCATGAAGGGTGACAAGTTCAACTTGAATTAGTGCTCAAAGAACGATCTTGAGAGGGAAAAAATTAAGGACATTACTTACGCTACTGTTGTCGGAATCTTGATGTATGCTCAAGTTTATACAAGACCTGACATATCATTTGTTGTTGGAATGTTAGGAATATATCAGAGTAATCTAGGTCTTGACCACGAGAGATCTACAAAGAAAGTCTTATGATATCTTCAAGGAACAAAAGACTACATGCTCATGTACAAACGATAAGATGACTTGGAAGTCATTGGCTACTCTGATTCAGACTTTGCTGGCTGTGTTGATTGACGGAAATCAGCTTCAGGATACATATTTATGTTAGCCGGTGGAGCTATATCTTGAAGAAGTGCCAAACAAACTCTAGTTACTACTTCCACTATGGAGGTTGAGTTCGTTTCTTTTTTCGAGGCTACCTCACATGGTGTTTGGTTAAGGAGTTTTATTTCTGGACATAGAATTGTTGACTCTATATAGAAGTCATTAAGGTTATATTGTGACAATTCAGCTGTTGTCTTTATGGCTAAGAATAATAAAAGTTTTAGTCGAAGCAAGCATATCGACATCAAATATATAGCCATAAGAGAACGTGTTAAAGATAAGAAAGTGGTCACTGAACACGTTAGCACTGAGGTAATATTAGTTGATCCTTTAACTAAAGGCATGCCACCACAAAAAGTTAAGGATCATGTAGTCACAATGGGACTTAGTCACACTATGTAAAATTTTGTTGTAACAATGAATATTTATGAAACTCTTTTTTGTATAATATTTCTCATTAATTGTGTGCACATTCAGTTTTATTTTTAGAAATGTCACTAAAGTGCTGACCTTGAATAAATATTGAGTTTATTCATTAATTATATGGGTTAAATTTTGAATGATTATAATATACGGACCAAGTGGGAGAATGTTAGCATTTTTGCTAATACTGATATGGTCCGTATTAGATGGGTCCATTATCCCACTTCATGGACCCATTATCCCCCTAATGGGAAGGTAGTTAACTACCCATTATCCCATTAATGGGAAGGTAGTTAACTATCCATTATCCCACTAATGGGAAAGTGGTTAATTGACCATTATCCCACTAATGGGATAATGGTTAACTACCCATTATCCCACTACATGGATCCACTATCCTACTACTCTAGTAGTTGGTAACTTCCCATAACCTTTTAACCGTTATTGATGGAAGCACGATTATAAATATGTTATTTGGTTCAAAGGTCCCTAAGAACATTGCTTCTAAAAACTCCATACCATCTAAGAGTGAGGTTTTGAGTGCTTAGAAGATCATTGAAGAAAAGAAGAATTGTAGACTCCGAATATATCGCTAAGAATGGCTGGAGGTATGTCTGTAACAACACTAAAAATTAATAGGATAAAGACTTAGGGTGTCAAGAATGATTGTGATTAAACCAAGGTTCACACGGATTGATACGCGTAGAACCAGACCTCATAACCCTTACTACGACCAAGTCAACTAACTTGGGGAGTTAGTTGGGCTTGGAAAGGTTGGAACCAACCATGTGAGGCTCTTGAAAACAAAGATTTAATCGAAGGAGTCTTTACCGGACTTAAAAGAAGAAATTTTAAGTTTTGAGGGTCTAGGGGTAAAATGGTCTTTTCCAGGCCAAGGGTAATATTGTAATTACCTTGAGGAATTAATAAATTAATTAATTAATTTAATTAAAAGAGCTATTCGAATTTGGGGTGACCCGGAGTGACCCATTTCGCAAATGGGGTGCCACTCGGGTTCGAGCCCCACTAGGAGCAAGGAATTGATGATTTAATCATCAGTTAAAATCTATTCATTAAGAGTAAAATGGTCTTTTCACTTATTAATTAAAATAAATCAGATTATTATTAAGTTAATTAAATCCTATTTTTTTGACTAAGTCTTGAATTTAGTCTCCTAATCCTAATAACTCTCTCCCTCACGTTTCTCAACTCTCTCTCACGATCTCAACTCTCATTCTCTCATGCACTGACTACCTAAAAAGCTCAAGAATAGTTTAATAACAATTGTTCTTCACACTTGAAAGAAAAATGCACAAAAAGTTTTAAGAAAAAGCAAGGAAATCAAAAGCGTTAAGGCAAGAGAGATTTCCGTCGAGTTGGTGGTGGAACTTTAGGTGAGTTTGGGCATGGTTTGGAGGAGTTTCCGGGCAGCAGCTTCAAGCTTGAACAACGTCAAAAGGTATGGGTTTCTCTCCTGGAATTCTTTCTCCAAGAGTACTTTCCTTCGAACGATTCTCAAGCTCTTGAAAACTAAGGTTGTTCCCCTTTGTATGTCCTTGTCCTTAGCTCCCAAATGAATTCGTAGGATGGGTATGTTGTGCTGCTAGATGTAGGCATGATTGACGTGTTTATATTAAATGTGAACATGTTTATGTGAGGGAAATTACGAAAACGATATTCAAAGTGCGACCAAAAAGTTGGTGTTGTGTGTGCATTATGGGCAGTGGCTTTAGCCACTGTTTAGGGTCGAATAATTCATGTGTTTTTGGTGTATTTTATGTGTGTAATGTGTGTGCAATGTGATGTTCATTATAATGAAATATGTTGGGTTGAATAACACTCTTTTAGCTAAGTAAACTTATGAAAAAATGTGACTAAAAATGAGTGAAGAATGACAAAAAAAAATCCAGATTTGCATACTCTCTAATAAGGTTAAATTTTGGGTTTTAGAAAGGAAAATAAATTAGGTGAGGTCAATGGGAATTGAACCCAAGACCTCACATGTTGAGAAGGCTGAAAAACAAGGAGAAAATGTGAAGGAGCTAAGGGGAATCGAACCCCTTAGCTACTGGTCGCGAGACAAAGGAAAAAAGGAAAGGGGGGCTAAGGGGATTCAATCCCAGCTTCAGGTTTCGCGAAAAAAATAAGGGAAATGGGGCTGGGGGGAATCGAACTCGCGATCTATGGGGAGAAGGAGGAGAAAAATTTATTAAACAAATAAATGGGAGGCGTGGGATTTGAACCCACGACCTCCAGGTACGCGCGAAAGAAGAGAAAAGAAGGAAAAAGAAAACGCGAGGCGTGGGAATCGAACCCACGACCTCAAGGTTGAAGATGGGCGAAATTAATTAAGAAATGAAGTGAGGCTGTGGGGGTTCGATCCCACAACCTCACTGCCACTCGCCCCATTAATTAACATAAAGATAGAGAGGTTGTGGGGGTTCGAACCCACCACCTCACAGCATTCCTCAGCGAAATTAAAAACAACAATAATGGGGGGGGGGGGATGTTCGAACCCACAACCTCCCTATTGCAGCGAATTTAATTCTAAAAATCAAAGAGGTTGTGGGGGCTCGAACCCCCAACCCTTCGGTTAACTAAGAGTGAAATTAAACTAGAAAATTAATCCTTCAGTGTAAATGTTGAGTTTTAATTTAGAGTTCTAATGTTTTGAATATTAGAAATAAAAATCAATGCAAAATGTAAATGATATCCAAGTGATTCAAGATTTGGGTTCCCTTGCCCAAACATCCATATCGATGGATAAGTCATACGTGAGTAAAATATCCAAGAATAATGCCATCTACTTAGATCAAAAATTAAGATCTTGGCATATATACAAGATACATAAGTCTTGTACTACATAATCTTAGGAAAGTAAGAATCACTTAGCAAACTACGAATGAAGTCCCCTGGCTTATATGTATAGACACATAAGTCTAACATACGTTCAAAAATAAGTGAACCTAGGATGTATGTAATGAAACGATGAACCCTAGGAGGGTTAAGTATGAGTGTAATATACACTAAGTGGCCAAGTGCATTGGCATGTGATAAGATAAACTATAAAATGATGAAATAAACATTCACGTCATAAGAGGTGAGTAACTATGAAAAGCAAAGGTGCTAATGATAATGAATGTGGTGACAACATGATATGAGGCTAATTTAAATGATGAGAGCAATCTCAAATGAGCCTAAGTAAATGTTACCAAAACATAGTCACCTATGAGAGTGTAAGATAATGAAGAGACCAGTCTCTATGAACACTCTAATGAAAGTATTGAGCTTAACACACTTAATACTAATGATGAGATGAGAAATCATCTAATGAGCTATGATGTCCTCATACTAGAAGCCAGCTTCCATGACGTATGAGATGAATGAAATGGAACTTTATACTGAGCACTGATAGGTTTGCTATGAGCGGTGATGCCTTCTTTCGGAAAGTGCGGAGGTTCACGTAACTCTCATGAGATGAGACTGTCCGGCTTGCCGGGTATGGGTCTCCTTATATCTCCTAGTCTTCGAACCTATACTGCTAATATAGGGATCTGGCGGGGTTAAATTCCCATGTACGCTAGCATGTTTTTGGGTCACCTTGGCCGGTGATTCCACCTCTTTTCGGTGTGGGGGAGACACTGGATTTCATGATGCTCACATGATCTATGTCGGTTAAAGTTAAAGTTCCCAACGAATGAATGAGGCCAGCCTCAAATGAAGCACATAATGAAATGAATGATACCAAAGGTATTAGGATAGGATAATCAAGAGGTGAGCTAGACTCAGGTAATGACATTAGGTTATTCTTGATCATTGCACAGCAAACCCGATGAAAGTCTTAAACTACACCCTAGGTATAGGTGGTGTTCACACTGGCATATGAACGAAATGAAATGAAGTACGTATGAATGAATGAAACAGACTCTGTGTTTGCTAATGAAGACTCCCTAGTTGAGGTCCCATATGTTGAGCCCTCATTTTGGAAAGTCTTAATGTCAAGTCCATGAATCCAAGGTCTCATGGCATATGAATGAATGATATGAAATAAGCTATGTGTTTCATGTTATGTGCTATGATATGTGCTATATGAAGATGTTATGTGCTGTGTGCAATACGATATTTATAATGATGCATGTTACTCTCATGGCATGACCTTCCTAACCCAATTTAGAGAGTTCACTAACTTTCCTAATCTCAATTTGGCAAGTCCACTGACTTGACTTCCAAAAATCATGTTGTTAGGAAAGAGCTATTCTTTGTCATGCATGTCCGTGGTGTGTGCTTGCATATCCCCATACTTAGTACAAGTGTGTACTAACCCTATACATCTATACTATTTTAGGTGCAGGCACAGGTGGGCGATAAAGCTACAGGATCATTGTTGCAGCTATCCGGACGTCAGCATTCATCCGTAGTTTGGTAGGTCCTCATGCATTCGAGGATGCTACTGTTTACATTCTAGCTTAGTTTTAGAGTTGAGCTAGTGGAGCATGTTCCACTAGCGTTTCTTTCCTGTTTTTATTCAGACTTTGTATTGGTGCCATTTTGGCAATTATACACTTAATACTTACTGATCTATTTCTTTCAGTTGCTTATCTCTTAATGTTAGATGGTTGATGATGAACTATTATGAAATATTAAGAATGTTTAACAAATATGTTAAGGAACAAAAAGTTTCAAATTTTCCTCTAAAATTAACCTAAGTGAAGTATGAATAACGTAAGTAGGCTTGTCTGCGACCTCTGAGAGGTCAACGACGCCGGTCTCGTCTGGGGTCTAGATTCTTGTTGTGACAATGTCGATCACTCTATATTTTCGCTGTGTCATTGATCTGCAATATCTTACAACTCGTACAAGACATAGGGTAGAAATATAAAGTTGAAACACCCACAGTGATTGCATCCAAACAACATGCTTACTCAAAATTTAGATAGTACTAAGAAGAAACTTAGCACCTTGGTGTGCATTTTCTCCGGATTCGAAAAGATGCAAATATCTCTTCTTCATTTCCTCTTCATCTTCCCATGTAGTTTCTTCAACAAATTGGTTCCTCCAAAGTACCTTGATTGGTGCTACCTCTTTTGTTCTCAACTTGTGAACTTGGCTATCTAGGATTTGCACCGGAATCCTCATAAGAAAAGTTATCTTTGATCTCAATAGTCTTAGATGGAATGATCAAGAAGGATCACTCATGCACTTCTTCAATGATCCGCCGCTAACTCTTGTGGTAGCTCCAATTCATAAGCTACTTTTCAATCATCTTGGAAATTCTATATGATCACACATACCGGGGACTAAGTAACTACTACAAAAAGGGATATAATGGTAATTAAAAATGACATTATCGTCCATAACTATGGCCGCTATAGTCATTTCCAGCCAATGCCCTTTGGTCATTGTATCAAAGGTCGGCAAAGGCTTTTACAGCCATTTGGACAAAAGCCGGTAAAGTCAAGCTCTTTTGCCGCTAAATCTCATTTAATTTAGTGGCAATTAGTTGTTGAAACTAAAAAGGCTACAAGATCCAATACAAAGCGGTTAGGTTTCTCATGTAGCATCCATTTATATAGAAAGTAAAACCAACTAACTTGTCGCTAAAACAGATTTGTTCTAGCGGCTATTGCTTGCCACAATTTAGATTGCTGTGAAATCCAATAAAAATTGGTTATATTTCTGTAGTGTCCATTTTTGTAGCCGGTAAATCTTACTAAATTGCTGCTAAAGCGCATTAGTTCAAGTGGCAATAAAGATAGTTTTTAAATAAAATTTAATACGACAATCATGTTCATGTAGCGTTCATTTTGATAGCTGGTAAATTTGATAAAAATGCCGCTAAAAGTTCATATATTTATGGAAAATGGTTTGGTGTAATTATAAAGGCTAGAATATACTTTTGAAAGCATCTTAATTTCCCCTAGTTTGCGTCCAAATTTTTTGTCTAGAAAATTCACTTAGTTTAACGCTAAAATTCACAAAATTTAACAATCAATTTGTTAGCCGTAAATAATAATGACCACATCCATTGATAAAATTATCTAGTTCGCACATCTACCGATAAATCCAGCAAATTTCTAATCAAAAGAGAGCCTATTGGATGTGATGATGTTTGTCAAATGCTAAAAAATATATAATATAATTCCTAGAACATAATAGATCTCATCAAATCTAAACAAAATAAATTATTAATCCAAACTATAGTATCATAACTTTAAAACTAAATTTATATTAACGAACTAGTATCATTATATATCAATTCCAGTAACTTAGTGTCTTCAATGAATTTCCACAATGGTTCGCCATATTGAAATATTTCATACACATTATTTTTTAAAATCATATTGCATGATCTGAAATAATAAAATAAATATGTCAAAAGAAGAAATTGAATTGATAAAAAGATCATGAGATCAAACAAGTTCTCTTACTCTTACAAAATATTTACTAGACCAAATGTTTCATAAAAAAATGCTATGTGCAAATACCAATGACCCTAGTATGCAAAAGACACTTCAGTATGAAGACATTCACAACCTAGACAACAAACAAACAAAAATCAAAGCAAATTCATTGCATGAGCAACAACCCATGAAAGAACGGAAGCAATATGACCGTATGTGGCTTGTTGAATGTACAATACATAAACCCTATGCTTCAAGTAGCAAACATACTTCAAGAAGAATGATGATGAAACTTAGAAGACTATATGTACAATACATATACATACACACACATACATTAATTTATGTTTCAAAACCCCGATTCAATAGGGGCTTAGAACCGATCAAATTTACATCAGTATTGAACACTCAAATCTTATTTAAGGTATTCAAAAACCCAACCAATACTAACAGGCAGCAAGCCAGAGTATGATAGAAACAGAAAATTCATACATCGGAGGAGAAAATCAATGCACAAAGTAGCTTCAGTAATTAGACCACTAATATGCAACTATACCAACCAACCTATAGTTAAAAGTAACAAGACTTCCCGGCAGCGGCGCCATTTTGATGCTTCAATATGTATAGCTTTTATATTTCGTGATCAACGACACTAACCCACAATTTGAGTTTCTACGAATCGAAGCTAGTAAAGTAACTCAACCAAGGGTTGGGGTTGTGTCCCGAGGGAGTGGTAGTCAAAGTAGTAGCTACTTAGAATTCTGTTCTAAATAGTGATAGTTCAAGAGATTTTCAAGTTAAACACAAATTAGATTTAATTTCTGACACCAAAGTGTCAAAATATCAAGAAAAAAGGGTTTTTGTCACAAGTAGTAGAATAGAAAGAAAAAAAAGAGAAAACAAGTACGGGAGAGAGTTCTTTGGGTGTGACCGCAATATATGTGGACACAAACTAATGGGTACATGCTTTTGATATGAAAATTCGCAAGACAATGGTGACTAGGCTAAGCTTAAGGTGAAATCACCACTAAAATGTATCTAATCCTATCAGCAAGCACGATCCAAATATAATATTAACATAGATTTCCTAAATCACACCCCAAGAATGGGGGGTTTTAGCAACACATCAAGCCAAAACCAAATATACTTAAAATAATAAAGGAATCAATTGGGTATAAGAGATTAAACCTTAAGAATATCAACGGAAGGTAAATGGAGAAGACCCACTTCCAAGATTGGAAGGAACTTCTTTCTTCAAGCTTCGTCAAAACCCTCTCCAAACTTGAGAGAAAACTTAAGAGCAAAGTTTCTAAAATAATATTAAGTGTATATTTTTTAGCCTCTTAGATTTTCTTCTAAACAATGAAAGAGTTCAGTATTTATAGACTTCAGATTTAGTGCCGGTGGATCCATTCGGCGTCTTTAGTCGTGATCGCCTAACATTCGGTGACTTTCCCTTTCTCTCGTTCGTCGCCATTTGTGCCTTGCCTTAATATCAATGCATGTGGTATCGTTGGGTGGAATTACTCTGCTTCGCGGAACTATTTGGCTAAGCGTCGACTGCTTCTTTTTGTCTCCTTTTGATCCACTTCCTTCTGGGATCACTTGTTATAGCAGAAGGCAGAACTTTGCTATACGGTGTATCGCTAGTGTGTTTTGCGATGCGCACTTTGAATCTTCAATTCTTTTCTTTTGTTTTGTGCCTAAGTGTCCATGCTCCTACCAAATCCCCAAATACCTGAAACTTTGAAGTTATTATCTAATATTGAGATAAAACACACAATCGAGGATACTATTTGCATGAAAATAAGGACCTAGATAAGCCCAATTTGAGGACTCATCAAACACAAACCCAAACAATTAGCATACCGCAATGTGATACCCGAGTCCCATAGTTATATCGGAACGTGGCAATCTAATCCTTGTTATTTATGCCGTAATCTGAACCCATCTTTATGTTGAAACATAGCAATCTCATCCTAGTTGGTTATGTCAGAACGTGTCAATCCGACCCTTCAACACACCACAATCGCAAACACAAGTACACTCTCAAGTTATACAATCAAGAAGTGATTCATGCATATAGTCACTCATCTATCTCATTTATTACAAGTTTGTTCACTATTGCAACATTCATATGCATACAAGTATCATAATGAAGAATGTACATACATACATCACACAATCATAGAATTACAACCATCACCTACCTCGAATCAAAGTTTGAATCCCCTAAGAAACTTGAATCTTCCTTTTTTCTGATTCTTTCCGCTTGTTCTAGGTCTACAAATAATTAATATATGCAAGGATCATCAAACAATATCCAATTACCCGAATCATAAAAATAATGTCAAACCTAGGTCAACCCTTGATTTCATGTATCCAAACTAGGGCTTTTCGCACCACGGTTTCCAATTCAAAACCTTCCCCCATTGTTAATAACCCAAGAAAGTAGATTCCAAGATTCGAAAAACAGATTCGGGAGGTGAAAATCTTACCTTTAGCCTCAAGAATGGTGGAAAATATTCAAGAAGTCGTATGGAGGTGTTCCTTAGCTCAAAAAGTTGAAAATTGCATAATAAAGTCGTTTTAGGGTTTATTAAGGACTTTCAGTCGTGTTTGGCCCGCCACAAGGCACCCACCCCGCTATAACGGCCCCGCTAGAGCCACCAAATCAAGCACCAGAGTTGCTTGCATGAAATAGTGTGTCATTTAATTAATTCCAAGACCAACAAATCACAACACACCTCTAACCAACCCCACTCAGAAAATACCTTTTACGCTAAGATCATTTCGGGAGTTCTACTCGCCCAAATTAAATTTTGTAAAGTTATACAGGTTCCTTAACGACTTATCTAACTACTCATCTAATCAAATCATATGTAAATCACCCGAGTTCAACCACATTTTCCTACACCTTAGTGAGTCCCAATTAATCCAAATCTAGACTAGGCTGAGAAATGTTTTCTAGCCCCTATTCTTTTCCATTAGCTTTTTCTTAACGAGGAAAATCAGGTTGTTACAAAGTGCAATCTTATAAATGGGGTTTGAAAATGATAGTCTGTATGTACACGTTATCCCTATAAGGTAGAGCTTGTTTCTGATAGACCTTTGATTCAAGTACAGTCAACGCTTAAAAGATGCAAAAAATGTCTCTCCTCTTTCTACTTTCCAATTGTAATGTTATTATAGGAAACTTGAATTCAAAACATTTGCTAGCTAGAAATAGTGATCAGTTTGCTGAGGTATATTAAACTTTTAAAGTTGAATGGTTAAGGTTATGTCACACATGTTTGGAGATTATAATATAGCATAAATAAATTGTAAAATTGAAAAATATAAAAAGACTATATTATGAAGTAACTGATAAGTAGTACTACATTAGTACTGATCACCTTAGTTTGACATTTTATTATTAGAAAGAAAGTTTTAAAAATACAAAAAAATTGGCTTCTAGAACATTAAACATATGTTTAATAGCTTGTATTACATAGTATACCTGTGTTTTCGCATATCATTCAATGCATACTAACAAAATTAGAAAAAACATTCAAGATAAGGATGATCATAGTTCAATAGGTATCAAGAAAAATAAATGAAGTCTTTGTTAATTTATGGGATGTGTACTGATACTACACTTGTTCTTATTTTTGTTGAGTACATGGCATCTTTAGGTGATTACTGATAAACCTCAGTTTGTTATTATTGACAGTTACCGGAATCAAGGGTGAGCCAGTTCTTTTAGGCTTCCAGGAATCTCAGTTGTTTAAGTCCACTCTCTTTAGACTCAGACTATGTGTTTTGTTGTTTAAGTTTAGGGGTTGTATCCTTGTTTAAGACTTGTCGTCATGAGTTTGGTACATTGACTTTCAGGTTCTAGGGGTTATATTTCCGCATTTGTATTAGTTCATTTGTTTTATTAAACTTTTAGAGTTTTTGAGAACTACTTAATAAATAATTTGGTCATTTAAATCTTATCTTTAAATGCCTTGGTTTTGGTTTAGTTATTTGTTTTTGTTGTAGTAGTGGTTCTCCAACCTTAGAGTTAGTGTTGGTGTCAATCAAGACGGTATGGGTTATGACAAATTAAGTATCAGAGTCCTAGGTTTGTTGATCTCATTGTACCAAAATGATTCTACTAGAGTCTTGCGGAACGGTACAATGACGTCCATACTTTTCTTCGAGACGCTATAGGATTTTAGGAAAAACTTACTTCTTTATACTCTTTCGTACTATGACTTGAATCCTATTGGTATCTTTCCTCCTTCTCTCTATGGTGTTAACTAGAGCAATAATTGAGGTAGGACCATCACTAACAAGAGAGAATGTGTATATATTACCAACAGTTGAATATGGTAACTATTCGAAACAAGTAACCTTTCTGACCAATTGCAAGGTGCATCAACTTTCTCTAGGATTGATTTAAGGAATGTTTACCATCAGTTAAAGATTGAAGCAGTTAAGAATTGGGTTCGACCAAGTTTTATGATTGAAATTAGAAGTTTTGTGGGGCTTGATAGCTATTATTATTGCTTGTGATTTAAGTTGAGTCAAATTGGTATCTCAACGAAGCGAACTAGACGCTATAGTCCAGGCTGGAGGGACACAGGAAAGTTAACTGGAACTGAGAAGGTTCCTATTGGTATCTGGCCTTAGGGGTTGTATAAGGCATAAATGAATAGTAATAGTCGTCTATGGAGCTAACTAATTAAGTAAATTTGACCGGTATGTGTGTTGTAACTTAGAAAATTAAATGTGAATAGTGTATTAGTTGAATGATTTTATATTATTATGTGTACATCAATGTTTGTTTGAATGCTGATATGTGCAATGTGTTGGCCTTAATGTTGAAATTGTGCAAGTTGTAGCCGCTTGCGTGTCGTGAAACATGTTGTGAAAAATAAAGTCATCACGAGATTAGGTGCAAGGGTCTAGATAAATGATGTGGTTCATAAATGAGAAATATGTACGTACTTTGCGACCAACTGATTATTGTGTGAGAGTCTGGGTGTATCCTGGGGATATGTGTGGTAGTGTTGAAACAATGAAAAAGGCATTCTAAAATGCGTACTTTGTTGGGTTGAACGGGGGTAGACAATGAGTATCCTAGTTAGGAGGATTATTCTAAAATTGCTAAGTAAATATAGGAACCTTTGTGTAATTTAGAAAAGAAACGAACCCTAGAAAAGTTTTTGATAAGGGTTCTGTTTTCGTTAAGCCTGTTTTTTGGGGGGGGGGATTTTTTCCGCCTAGGAAGGATTTCTTCTACCAGAGAAGAGCAGAGTGACAAAATCTCAACCTTGTCTCCTATGTTTTGCCCCAATCATAATTATGGACCCAGAAATATACCGAACTAATCCCCACAGTCTGATTTAGTGTTCAACAATCGAATATAATTTATAAGTGTGTTAAATTATGGGGAACCTAGGCATATGAGGAGGAAATCAGTGAGGCCATGGAGGCCAGGGAATTGGCAATGCAGGTAGAGGAGTAGTGCAGCCAAGCGAGGAGGTTGTTCATCAAGATGACAAGGCTCAGTTATATGATTTTTCGGGCAAAAACTAAGTATGAGGTGTGATGCAATGGCTACTAGTGCTACTCTAATCTTCCACTGGATGGCTATTGTTTTGTGTAATATGGGTTTTACTTAGTCTTACTTGTCAGTTAAATTTTGAAGAGTCGGTCATAGTAATCCTTGAATATCCTGTTTATCCTATTGTGGTTACAGATTTTCAGACTCGGGTTGATTTAGTTATACTGATGTGACTGACTTGATATAATCTTAAACATTAATTGGTTGACCCTTCTATTATAGCAGGCATAATTGTAATGCTAAGTTGGTAACTCTAGAGATCCTTGGTAGGGATAGATTGGAGTGGGAAGGGGTGTAGAAGCCCAAGCTAGATAAGATCGTATCCTCTATTTAGGCTAGGAAACTTGTAGCACAGGATTTTTTGGCGTAATTGTCTCATATTGTGAATGTTGAGGTTGAATGTCCCCCCCCCCCCCTTATTGAGTCTTTTTATGTGAGGTCAGAATTGAGAGAGCTTAAAGCTCAAATCAAAGGGATTTTTAATAAACGTTTCATCAGTCCTAGTGTTCCTCTGTGGGGTACTCCTGTCTTGTTTGTTAAAAAGAAGGAGTGTAGTATGAGAATTGGTGATTTTATCTTAACCCATAAAGGAGTGGATTGATAGTGAAAATGTCAAGCTTATGGATAAAGAAAATTTGATTGAGTATACTTGGGTGAAGGTAATTGTAGTATTTTAGTAAGAAAGCGCGTATAAAAAATTAGGCTAGTCCTTTTGAATTTCATGGCTATACTTGAGTTTTAGGTGTCATGTCGATGAAAAGGTTGACTTCGTAGTGATATAGTCAAGGTTGATTAAGCGTAATAGTAGTAAGAATGTGTGATGGGTTACTGTGGAATGCAAATATATAATAAGTTCTTTGGTTAAGCGAATTTTGTATAGTGATGACGACTTGTGAATATCCAAGGTTGTGGATTTCTAATATTTGGTGAGTAACGTGGTTGTATGTGAAGTATTAAGAGTTGGTGGGACACCACTCAAATAGAGTTTAACGAGCTAAGTATAGTGGGATGTAGTACATCCTTTAGAGAGAGGAGAGAGCAAGAATATTGTATTGATGCAAAGGCAAAAGAAATATCTTTAGAGGTGCAGATAATTGGGTTCAGAGAGGCGTAATTTCATTAATTGTATTGTGACTATGGTATTAGTGTAACAAGTCTGTAACAACCCTAAAAATGAATAGGATCAAGACTAAGGGTATCAAGAATGATTGCGATTAAACCTAGGTTCATACGGATCGATACGCGTAGAACCAGACCTTAGAACCCTTACTACGACCAAGTCAACTGACTTGGGGAGTTAGTTGGACTTGGAAAGGTTGGAAACAACCAAGTAAGGCTCTCAAAAACTAAGATTTAATCGAAGGAGTCTTTACCGGACTTAAAAGAAGAAATTTTAAGTTTTGAGGGTCCAGGGGTAAAATGGTCATTTCCAGGCCAAGGTTAATATTGTAATTACCTTGAGGAATTAATAAATTAATTGATTAATTTAATTAAAAGAGCTTTTCGGATTTGGGGAGACCCGGAGTGACCCATTTCGCAAATGGGTTGCCACTCGGGTTCGAGCCCCACTAGGAGCAAGAAATTGATGATTTAATCATCAATTAAAATCTATTCATTAAGGGTAAATGGTCCTTTCACATAGTAATTAAAATAAATCATATTTTTATTAAGTTAATTAAATCCTATTTTGACTAAGTCTTGAATTTAGTCTCCAAATCCTAATACAACACTCTCCCTCACGTTTCTCAACTCTCTCCCACGATCCCAACTCTCATTCTCTCACGCTCAGACTACCTCAAAAGCTGAAGAAAAATTCAATAACAATTGTTCTTCACACTTGAAAGAAAAACTCACAAAAAGTTTTAAGAAAAAGCAAGGAAAATCAAAAGCGTTAAGGCAAGAGAGATTTCCGTCGAATTGGTGGTGGAATTTTGGGTGAATTGGGCGTGGTAAGAGGAGTTTCCGGGCAGCAACTTCAAGCTTGAACAACGTCAAAAGGTATGGGTTTCTCTCATGGAATTCTTTCTCCAAGAGTACTTTCTTTCGAACGCTTCTTAAACTCTTGAAACTAAGGTTGTTTCCCTTCGTATGTCCTTGTCCTTAGCTCCCAAACGAATTCGTAGGATGGGTACGTTGTGCTGCTAGATTTAGGCATGATTTACGTGTTTATATTAAAGGTGAACATATTTTACGTGAGGGAAATTACGAAAATGATATTTGAAGTGCGACTAAAAAAAACTTGTGCTGTGTGTGAGTGCGTGGGCAGTGGACTTTAGTCACTGTTTGGAGACGTTGTAAGCGTGTCTTTCTTCTTGTATTTCATGTGGTAAAGTCGTGTATAATGTGTTGTTCCTATGGTGTGTGAAGATGCAAGTTTTGAGTAAAAATACTTGACTACATGTAACCCCTAAACCACACCTAATTACAAACTAAGTGGTTGATCAAATGCCTTAAGAAACTAATATGAAAAGTTGATTTAAGGAAGGTAAGAACTATGAAATAATTTCCAGATTTGTGCACTCTAAAATGAGGTTAAAATCTGGGTTTTTAAAGGGAAAATAAAATAAGTGTGGTCAATGGGAATTGAACCCAAGACCTCACCTGATAAGGATACTGAAGAATTAAAACAAAAACGTAAGGGGCTAAGGGGAATCGAACCCCTTAGCTACTGTTGTCGCGAGAAAAAAAAATAAAAATAAAGTGGGGCCATGGGATCGAACTCGCGACCAGCTTCTGTTTTCGCAGGAAAAGAAGAGAAAAATAAAAGGGGGGATGGGGGATCGAACTCGCGACTAGCTACTGCCTTCGCAAAAGGAAAAGAAAAATTAAATGGGAGGCATGGGATTCGAACCCACTACCTCCCAGTACGCGCGAAGGAGAAGGGAAATAAAAAAAAATAAGAATAGAGGGGTTGTGTGGGTTTGAACCCACCACCTCACAGCCTCCTCACCGAAATTGAAACGAAAATAAAGGGGGGCTATGGGGGTTCGAACCCACAACCTCCCCCTTTGCAGAGAATTTAATTAAATTATAATTAAAGAGTTTGGGGGGGGGGGCTCGAACCCCCAACCCTTTGGTTAATTAAGAGTGAAATTAAAATAGAAAATTTATCTTTCAATATAAATGTTGAGATTTAATTTAGAGTCTAATGTTATGAATATTAGAAATAAAATTAATGAAAAATATAAATGGTATCCTAGTGATTCAAGATTTGGGTTCCCTTGCCCCAAAATTTCGTATTGATGCGTAAGTCATACGTGAGTAAAATAACATCCAAGAATGATGCCATCTACTTAGATAAAAAAAAATAGATCTTGGCATATATACAAGATACATAAGTCTTGTACTACATAATCTTAGGAAAGTGAGAATCACTTAACGAATTATGAATGAAGCCTCATGGCTTGTATGTATAGACACATAAGTCTAACATACGTCCAAAAGTAAGTGAAACTAAGATGTATGTAATGAAATGATGAACCCTAGGAGGGTTAAGTATGAGTGTAAGATACCCTAAGTGGCCAAGTGTATTGGCATATGATGAGATAAACTATGAAATGATGAAATAAACATTCACGTAATAAGAGGTGAGTAACTATGAAAAGCAAAGGTGCCAATAATGAAGAATGTGGTGACAACATGATATGAGGCTAATGAATATGATGAGAGCAATCTCAAATGAGCCTAAATAAATGTTACCAATACGTACTCACCAATGAGAGTGTAAGATAATGAAGAGACCAGTCTCTATGGACACTCTAATGAAAGTATTGAGCTTAACACACTTAATACTAATGATGAGATGAGAAATCATCTAATGAGCTATACTGTCCTCATACTAGAAGACAACTTCCATGACGTATGAGATGAACGTAATGGAACTTTATACTGAGCACCGATAGTCTAGCTATGAGCGGTGATGCCTTTTTTTGGGAAGGGAGAAGGTTCACGTAACTCTCATGATATGAGACTGTCCGGCTTGCCGGGTATGGGTCTCCATACATCTCCTAGTCTTTTAACCTATACTGCCAATATAGGGATCTGGCGGGGTTAAATTTCCATGTACGCTAGATTGTTTATTGGGTCACTTTGGCCGGTGATTCCACCTCTTTTAGGTGTGGGGGAGACACTAGATTTCATGATGCTCACATGATCTATGTCGGTTAAAGTTAAAGTTCCCAATGAATGAATGAGGTCAGCCTCAGATGAAGCACATAATGAAATGAATGATACCAAAGGTGCTAGGATAGGAAAATCAAGAGGTGAGCTAGACTCAGGTAATTACATTAGGTTATTCTTGATCATTGCACAGCAAGCCCGATGAAAGTCTTAAACTACACCTTAGGTATAGCTGGTGTTCACAATGGCGTATGAATGAAATGAAATGAAGTACGTATGAATGAATGAAGCAGACTCTGTGTTTGCTAATGAAGACTCCCTAGTTGAGGTCCCATATGTTGAGCCCTCATTTTGGAAAGTCTTAATGTCAAGTCCATGATTCCAAGGTCTCATGGCATATGAATGAATGATATGAAAGAAGCTATGTGTTACATGTTATGTACTATGATATGTGCTATATGAAGATGTTATGTGTTGTGTGCATTACGATATTTATGATGCATGTTACTCTCATGGGATGACCTGCCTAACCCAATTTGGAGAGTTCACTAACTTTCCTAATCTCAATTTGGCAAGTCCACTGACTTGACTTCCAAAAATCATGTTGTTAGGAAAGAGCTATTCTTTTTCATGCATGTCTGTGGTGTGTGCTTGCATATACCCATACTTAGTACAAGTGTGTACTAACCCTATACAACTATACTATTTTAGGTGCAGGCACAGGTGGACGATAGAGCTACAGGATCATTGTTGCAGTTATCCGAACGTCCAACATTCATCCGGAGTTAGTAGGTCCTCATGCTTTCGAGGATGCTACTATTTTATATTCTATCTTAGTTTTAGAGTTGAGCTAGTGGAGCATGTTCCACTAGAGTTTCTTTCCTGTTTTTATTCAGACTATGTATTGGTGCCATTTTGGCAATTATACACTTAATAAGAATTGAACTATTTCTTTCAGTTGCTTATCTCTTAATGTTAGATGGTTGATGGTGAACAATTACGTATTAATGAGAATGTTTTTATAAGTATGTTAAGAAACAAAAAGTTTCAAAGTTTCTGCTAAAATTAACCTAAGTGAAGTAAGAATAACGTAAGTAGGCTTGTCTGCGACCTCTGAGAGGTCAGCGACGCCGGTCTCGTCTGGGGTCTAGATTCCGGTCGTGACAAAGTTGGTATCAAAGCACTAGGTTAAATTACGAAAATAATAAATTCACATCAACCACATTGAGTCATTTCTAAGTCATGGTAGTGAAGTGCACCATTATCCTGAATTAGAGACTACATGATGCGTAGGAAAATTTCCCTTCTTCTGATCTTATCGTGCTTTTCCGAATGTCTGATTTCTTGGTGTTATAAGCGTATCTAACATCAATATTTTTTGTTGTTTTTTCAGAGAATGAACCCTAGGAGGGCTATTGGTCAGAGGAGAGGAGGAGCTGCTGCTGGGGGAAACCGAGTTCCACCCCAGGCTCCAGCTGAAGGAGTGGCTGTGCCAGTTAACCCAGCTGGGTTGACTGATGCTGAGGTGAGGCCATCTCTGGCCCAGATGGCACAGGCCATTACTATGCAGGCCCAGGCTATGACTGCCCAGGTCAACCGGCAGGATGTTCAGAGGGAGAACCCACCGGTTCATAGCATGGCTGACAGGCTGAGGGATTTCACGAGGATTAATCCTCCTATTTTCACAGGGTCTAGGACTGCAGAGGATCCCCGGGAGTTTGTGGATGAGGTGCATAAGATCCTGGTGGCTATGGGGGCCACTGATATTGAGAAGGCTGAGCTGGCTTCCTATCAGCTCAAGGATGTTGCACAGACTTGGTGCAAGATGTGGCAAGATAGCCATGTCTTAGGTGGAGTGCCTGTCACATGGGAGCTGTTCAAGACAGTATTTCTGGAGAGATTCTTCCCCAGGGAGATGAGGGAGGCCAAGGTTGAGGAATTCATCCACCTTAAACAAGGCTCTATGACAGTCAGGGAATATTCCCTGAAGTTTGTTAAGATGGCAAGGTATGTTATATGCCCTAGTATTTAATAGCAAGAATGAGGAGAATACTGAACTTTGTTGAAATCATCAAGGTATGCTACTTCCCTGGTTTCTAACAGCAGGGATGAGATGAGTAGGTTCCTCACAGGAATCAATGGATACCTGGAGGAGGAGTGTCGATCTGTGATGCTCCATGATAATATGGATCTTTCCAGGTTGATGGTGTATGTCCAGCAGGTAGAGGACAGCCGCAGAAAGAGAGGTGTTCGTGATGCTAGGAGGCCTAGGCCTCAATATCAGGCAGGTACCAGTCATGGAGGCCACAGGAACAACTTTGGCGTCCGTGAGAAGCCAAGGTTCAAAAAGGGGCAACAGAGTTCTGGGAATTCTAATCCTCAGAGGAGTGCTACACCTAAAGGAGGCAGACCTGAGCCCAAGAGGGGCAATGGAGGTGAGATGAAGCGTCCTAAGAATAATTGTGCTAAATGTGGCCGAGCTCACAGTGGAGAGTGCAGACAGGGCACTAATTCCTGCTTCGGTTGTGTTAAGAGTGGACACATGGTTAGAGACTGTCCGCAGAATAGAGGTCAGGCTGGAGGTAATGCTCAGTCTAGGCCTAATCCATAGGGTGCAGCAGCAGCCGAGCCTCCTAAGAGGAACAGGTTCTATGCCCTGAAGGGCAGGGAGGAGCAGGAGAAGTTCGCTGATGTGGTCACAGGTGTGCTGCAAGTGTTCTCAACTTCTGTTTATACTTTACTTGATCCAGGGTCTACACTTTCCTTTGTAACTCCTCTGCTTGCTCTTACTTTCGAGATATTGCCTGAAGTTCTGCATGATCCTATAGTGGTTAGTACACCTTTAAGAGAGAATGTAAGAACTGATAGAGTATACAAGGATTGCCCAATAGTTGTGAGTGGTAAAACTATGTGTGCAAACTTGGTTGAGTTACCCATGCATGATTTTGATGTTATTCTTGGCATGGATTGGCTTCACAGTTGTTATCCTTGCTTGGACTGTCGTAGTAGAGTGGTGAGATTTCGCTTTCCTAATGAAGAAGAGTTAGTCTGGGAGGGGTACAATTCGAGTCGTCCTAATCCCTTGATTTCTAACCTTAAGGCCAATAAAATGATGTCCAAGGGGTTATTGTGTCATCTTGTGAGTGTTAATGATTTAGATCATGACATACCTTCCAAAGACTCAATGCCTGTAGTGAATGAGTTCTTAGATGTGTTTCCTGATGATTTGCCTGGAGTCCCTCCCCTTCGAGAAATTGACTTTGGTATCGATTTAGAACCCGATACTAAACCAATCTTACAGAATGGCTCCAGCTGAACTCAAAGAGTTGAAGCTGCAGTTAAAAGATCTCACTGACAAGGGTTTCATTCAGCCGAGCATATCCCCTTGGGGCGCTCCAGTGTTGTTTGTGAAGAAGAAAGATGGAACCCTTAGAATGTGTATCGATTATCGGCAGCTCAACAAAGTCACTATAAAGAATAAGTATCCACTCCCCAGAATAGATGATTTGTTCGATCAGCTCCAAGGATCTAGTTTCTTCTCTAAGATTGATCTTCATTCAGGGTATCATCAGCTTAGGGTTAGGGATGGAGATATCCCAAAGACAGCCTTTCGTACCCGCTATGGTCACTATGAGTTTCTAGTCATTTCATTTGGTCTCACAAATGCACCTGCTGCATTTATGGATCTCATGAACAGGGTCTTCCGTGAATACCTTGACTCTTTCGTCATAGTATTCATTGATGACATTCTCATCTACTCTAAGACCAAGGAAGAGCATGAACAGCATTTGAGACTAACCTTGCAGGTACTTAGACAGCATCAGTTGTATGCCAAATTTAGTAAATGTGAAGTCTGGCTGAGATTAGTGACCTTCCTGGGTCATGTTGCGTCCGATCAGGGCATGGAGGTGGATCCCAGGATGACTGAGGCGGTGAAGAACTGGCCAAAGCCTCTTACTCCCACTGACATCCGTAGCTTTTTGGGATTGGCTGGTTACTACCGCAGGTTTGTGGAGGGCTCTTCTTCCATTGCTGCCCCATTGACAGCTTTGACTAAGATCAAAGCCAAGTTTGAATAAACGGAGACTTGGGAGAAGAGTTTCCAAGAGCTCAAGGACAGACTCACTTCAACACCGGTGCTTACTTTGCCTAAGTGTGGTGAGAATTACACTGTTTATTGTGATGCATCTAGGGTTGGTTTGGGTTGTGTTCTTATGTAGGTTGGTAAGGTGATAGCCTATGCGTCCAGACAACTCAAGGTTCATGAGAAGAATTACCCCACTCATGTCCTGGAGTTGCCAGTTGTGGTGTTTGCACTGAATCTGTGGAGGCACTATCTGTATGGAGTGCATGTGGATGTGTTCACAGACCATAAGAGTCTCCAGTACGTGTTCACACAGAGGGAGTTGAATCTACGTCAGTGGAGATGGTTGGAGCTGTTGAAGGATTATGACATGAATGTGCACCATCCAGGTAAGGCTAATGTTGTAGCCGATGCTTTGAGCAGGATGAGCATGGGAAGAACAGCCCACGTTGAGGATGAGAAGAAGGAGCTGGTGAAAGATGTACACAGACTAGCCAGACTGGGTGTGCGTTTGGTTGACTCCACTAGTGGGGATGTTTCAGTTCATCCTAGTTCTGAATCATCCTTCGTAGTTGAAGTCAAGCAGGGTCAGCATCTAGATCCTATGTTGATGGAGCTGAAGGACTCAGTGCTGATGAAGATGAATGAGTCTTTTGCTTTGGGAGGTGATGGCATACTTAGGTATCAGGATAGGCTGTGTGTGCCAGATGTGGATGATTTGCGGACCAGGATTGTTGCATAGGCCCATGGTTCCAGATATTCCATACATCCAGGTTCCACCAAGATGTATCATGATCTTAAGCAGATTTATTGGTGGGATGGCATGAAGAAGGACATTGCAGAATATGTGGCCAAGTGTCCTAATTGTCAGCAGGTTAAGGCAGAGCATCTTAAGCCTGGTGGTCTGACTCAGATTATTGAGGTTCCGACTTGGAAGTGGGAGGCCATTAATATGGACTTCGTGGTTGGCCTTCCGAGGACTAGGAGACAGCATGATTCCATATGGGTGATTGTGGACAGATTGACTAAGTCTGCCCACTTTATCCCTGTGAAGTCTACTTACAGAGCTGAGGATTATGCGAGACTCTACATTGATGAGATTGTGATATAGCATGGGATTCCCTTGTCTATTATTTCAGATAGACGAGCTCAGTTTACTTCACATTTTTGGAGATCCTTCGAGAAGAGATTGGGCACGCAGGTAAAGCTTAGCACTGCCTTTCATCCTCAGACAGATGGGCAGGCAGAGCGCACCATTCAGACATTGGAGGACATGTTGAAAGCGTGTGTGATTGACTTCAGAGGTAGCTGGGATGACCATCTGCCTTTGATAGAGTTCTCGTATAATAATAGCTATCACTCCAGCATTGGGATGGCACCGTTTGAGGCTCTGTATGGTAGGAGGTGTAGATCTCCAGTTGGGTGGTTCGAGGTTGGAGAGTCATCCATTTTAGGTCCGGAGATCATTCATGAGGCCTTAGAGAAGGTCAGAGTGATTAGGGACTGGTTGACTACTGCTTACAGTCGGCAGAATTCATATGCTGATAACAGAAAATGGCCCTTAGAGTTTGATGTTGGTGACCAGGTTTACTTGAAAATATCACCTATGAAATGGGTGATGAGATTTGGTAGAAACGGGAAGCTGAGTCCGAGGTATGTGGGGCTATATGAGATCCTACAGCGTGTGGGTGAGGTGGCCTATGAGTTAGCATTGCCTGCGGAGCTAGCTTCTGTTCATCCAGTCTTTCATGTATCTATGTTGAAGAAGTGCCTAGGTGATCCAGCATCAATCTTGCCTGTTGAAGGTTTGGGGGTTGGTGAAGACTTGTCTCATGAGGAGGTACCTGTTGAGATCTTAGACAGACAGGTCAAGCGACTGAGGAACAAGGAGATTGCCACAGTGAAGGTATTGTGGAGAAATCATCTGCTGAGGCCGACATGAGAACCCGCTACCCTCACATTTTCAGATCTTGAGGTTAGACTTCCTACTCTTAAACCTATGGTTCCTTATCTCTTCGTGTTTTGTTGATATTGATTGACTATGTATAGTAATTTTATTATGATCTGACTGGCATTACGATGTGAAGTGATAGTGTCATTCGGGGACGAATGTTCCTAAGGGGGGGATAATGTAACAACCCTAAAAATGAATAGGATCAAGACTTAGGGTGTCAAGAATGCTTGCGATTAAACCAAAGTTCACACGGACTGATACGCGTAGAACCAGACCTTAGAACCCTTACTACGACTAAGCCAACTAATCTGGGGGAGTTAGTTGAGCTTGGAAAGGTTGGAACAACCAAGTAAGGCTCTCGAAAACGAATATTTAATCGAAGGAGTCTTTACCAGACTTAAAAGAAGAAATCTTAAGTTTTGAAGGTCTATGAGTAAAATGGTCTTTTACCAGGCTAAGGTTAATATCGAAATATCTCTAAATATATAATTAATTAATTAATTATTTAATAAGACGGAGGGGCAATTTTGAGAGAGAGAGCCGGAATTTAGCTCTTGGAGTAGAGTCTTGCTTCACCCGGGTTCGAACCTAGGTGGAAGCAATGATTTAAATTACTTTTATTTAAGGTTGATAAATTAATTTAATTAATCAATAATTATTAAGCTGATTTAATAAAAAAATAAAATCAGATTTTTTATTAAATTAATTAAATCCTATTTTTGACTAAGTCTTGAATTAGTCTCCTAATCCTAAGACAATACCTCCCTCACATTTCTCAACTCTCTCTCACGTTCTCCATCTCTCTCTCACGTTGTTCTGCAAAACACAGCTAAAACGAGAAAAAAATTCATCAAGAGTTCTTCACACTTGAAGAACTCACAAGAATTTTTAAGTAAAAGACAAAGTAATCAAAACGTCAAGGCTAAGAGAGGTTCATCGAGTAGGGTGTACATTGAAGTGAATTGATCGTGGTTTGGAGGAGTTTCCGGGCAGAAGCTTCACGCTTGAATAACGTCCAAAGGTATGGGTTTCATTCATGGAATTCTTTCTCCAAGAGTACTTTCTTTCGAACGCTTCTTAAACTCTTGAAACTAAGGTTGTTGCCCTTCGTATGTCCTTGTCCTTAGCTCCCAAACGATTTCATAGGATGGGTATGTTGTGCTGCTAGATTTAGGCATGATTTACGTGTTTATATTAAATGCGAACATGTTTTATGTGAGGGAAATTACGAAAATGATATTCGAAGTGCGACCAAAAAAAAATGTGTGTGTGCGCATCGTGGGCAGTGGCTTTAGCCACTGTTTTGGGTCGATTATTCATGTGTTTATTTGGTGTATTTTATGTGTGTAATGTGTGTGCAATGTGAAGGTATTGTGGAGAAATCATCTTGTTGAGGGTGCTACGTGGGAGGCTGAGGCCGACATGAGAGCCCGCTACCCTCACCTTTTCAGCTCTTGAGGTTAGACTTCCTACTCTTAAACCTATGTATCCTTATCTCTCTGTGTTTTGTTGCTATTGATTGACTATGTATAGTGATTTCATTATGATCTAACTGCATTACGATGTGAAGTGGTAGTTTCATTACGGGATGAATGTTCCTAAGGGGGGGATAATGTAACAACCCTAAAAATGAATAGGAACAAGACTAAGGGTGTCAAGAATGCTTGCGATTAAACCTAGGTTCACACAGATCGATACACGTAGAACCAGACCTTATAACCGTTACTACGACCAAGTCAACTGACTTGGGGAGTTAGTTGGACTTGGAAAGGTTGGAACCAACCAAGTAAGGCTCTCGAAAACTAAGATTTAATCGAAAGAGTCTTTACCGGACTTAAAAGAAGAAATTTTAAGTTTTGAGGGTCCAGGGCTAAAATGGTCATTTTCAGGCCAAGGGTGATATTGTAATTACTCTGAGGAATTAATAAATTAATTAATTAATTTAATTAAAAGAGCTTTTCGGATTTGGGGCGACCCGGAGTGACCCATTTCGCAAATGGGTTGCCACTCGGGTTCGAGCCCCACTAAGAGCAAGAAATTGATGATTTAATCATCAATTAAAATCTATTCATTAAGGGTAAATGGTCCTTTCACGTAGTAATTAAAATAAATCATATTTTTATTAAGTTAATTAAATCCTATTTTGACTAAGTCTTGAATTTAGTCTCCAAATCCTAATACAACACTCTCCCTCACGTTTCTCAACTCTCTCCCACGATCCCAACTCTCATTCTCTCACGCTCAGACTACCTCAAAAGCTGAAGAAAAATTCAATAACAATTGTTCTTCACACTTGAAAGAAAAACTCACAAAAAGTTTTAAGAAAAAGCAAGGAAAATCAAAAGCGTTAAGGCAAGAGAGATTTCCGTCGAATTGGTGGTGGAATTTTGGGTGAATTGGGCGTGGTAAGAGGAGTTTTCGGGCAGCAACTTCAAGCTTGAACAACATCAAAAGGTATGGGTTTCTCTCATGGAATTCTTTCTCCAAGAGTACTTTCTTTCGAACGCTTCTTAAACTCTTGAAACTAAGGTTGTTTCCCTTCGTATGTCCTTGTCCTTAGCTCCCAAACGAATTCGTAGGATGGGTATGTTGTGCTGCTAGATTTAGGCATGATTTACGTGTTTATATTAAAGGTGAACATATTTTACGTGAGGGAAATTATGAAAACGATATTTGAAGTGCGACTAAAAAAAACTTGTGTTGTGTGTGAGTGCGTGGGCAGTGGACTTTAGTCACTGTTTGGAGACGTTGTAAGCGTGTCTTTCTTCTTGTATTTCATGTGGTAAAGTCGTGTATAATGTGTTGTTCCTATGGTGTGTGAAGATGCAAGTTTTGAGTAAAAATACTTGACTACATGTAACCCCTAAACCACACCTAATTACAAACTAAGTGGTTGATCAAATGCCTTAAGAAACTAATATGAAAAGTTGATTTAAGGAAGGTAAGAACTATGAAATAATTTCCAGATTTGTGCACTCTAAAATGAGGTTAAAATCTGGGTTTTTAAAGGGAAAATAAAATAAGTGTGGTCAATGGGAATTGAACCCAAGACCTCACCTGATAAGGATGCTGAAGAATTAAAACAAAAACGTAAGGGGCTAAGGGGAATCGAACCCCTTAGCTACTGTTGTTGCGAGAAAAGAAAAAAAAAAGGGGGGGGCTGGGGGATCGAACTCACGACCAGCTTCTGTTTTGCAAGAAAAGAAGAGAAAAATAAAAGGGGGGATGGGGGATCGAACTCGCGACTAGCTACTGCCTTCGCGAAAGGAAAAGAAAAATTAAATGGGAGGCGTGGGATTCGAACCCACGACCTCCCAGTACGCGCGAAGGAGAAGGGAAATAAAAAAAAATAAGAATAGAGGGGTTGTGTGGGTTCGAACCCACCACCTCACAGCCTCCTCAGCGAAATTGAAACGAAAATAAAGGAGGGCTGTGGGGGTTCGAACCCACAACCTCCCCCTTTGCAGAGAATTTAATTAAATTATAATTAAAGAGGTTGTGGGGGGGGGGCTCGAACCCCCAACCCTTTGGTTAATTAAGAGTGAAATTAAAATAGAAAATTTATCTTTCAATATAAATGTTGAGATTTAATTTAGAGTCTAATGTTATGAATATTAGAAATAAAATTAATGAAAAATATAAATGGTATCCTAGTGATTCAAGATTTGGGTTCCCTTGCCCTAAAATTTCGTATTGATGCATAAGTCATACATAAGTAAAATATCCAAGAATGATGCCATCTACTTAGATAAAAAAAAAATAGATCTTGGCATATATACAAGATATATAAGTCTTGTACTACATAATCTTAGGAAAGTGAGAATCACTTAACGAATTATGAATGAAGCCTCATGGCTTGTATGTATAGACACATAAGTCTAACATACGTCCAAAAGTAAGTGAAACTAAGATGTATGTAATGAAATGATGAACCCTAGGAGGGTTAAGTATGAGTGTAAGATACCCTAAGTGGCCAAGTGTATTGGCATATGATGAGATAAACTATGAAATGATGAAATAAACATTCACGTAATAAGAGGTGAGTAACTATGAAAAGCAAAGGTGCCAATAATGAAGAATGTGGTGACAACATGATATGAGGCTAATGAATATGATGAGAGCAATCTCAAATGAGCCTAAATAAATGTTACCAATACGTACTCACCAATGAGAGTGTAAGATAATGAAGAGACCAGTCTCTATGGACACTCTAATGAAAGTATTGAGCTTAACACACTTAATACTAATGATGAGATGAGAAATCATCTAATGAGCTATACTGTCCTCATACTAGAAGACAACTTCCATGACGTATGAGATGAACGTAATGGAACTTTATACTGAGCACCGATAGTCTAGCTATGAGCGGTGATGCCTTTTTTTAGGAAGGGAGAAGGTTCACGTAACTCTCATGATATGAGACTGTCCGACTTGCCAGGTATGGGTCTCCATACATCTCCTAGTCTTTGAACCTATACTGCCAATATAGGGATCTGGCGGGGTTAAATTCCCATGTACGCTAGATTGTTTATTGGGTCACTTTGTCCGGTGATTCCACCTCTTTTAGGTGTGGGGGAGACACTAGATTTCATGATGCTCACATGATCTATGTCGGTTAAAGTTAAAGTTCCCAATGAATGAATGAGGTCAGCCTCAGATGAAGCACATAATGAAATGAATGATACCAAAGGTGCTAGGATAGGAAAATCAAGAGGTGAGCTAGACTCAGGTAATGACATTAGGTTATTCTTGATCATTGCACAGCAAGCCCGATGAAAGTCTTAAACTACACCTTAGGTATAGCTGGTGTTCACACTGGCTTATGAATGAAATCAAATGAAGTACGTATGAATGAATGAAGCAGACTCTGTGTTTGCTAATGAAGACTCCCTAGTTGAGGTCCTATATGTTGAGCCCTCATTTTGGAAAGTCTTAATGTCAAGTCCATGATTCCAAGGTCTCATGGCATATGAATGAATGATATGAAAGAAGCTATGTGTTACATGTTATGTGCTATGATATGTGTTATATGAAGATGTTATGTCTTGTGTGCATTATGATATTTATAATGATGCATGTTACTCTCATGGCATGACCTTCCTAACCCAATTTGGAAAGTTCACTAACTTTCCTAATCTCAATTTTGCAAGTCCACTGACTTGACTTCCAATAATCATGTTGTTAGGAAAGAGCTATTCTTTTCATGCATGTCCGTGGTGTGTGCTTGCATATACCCATACTTAGTACAAGTGTGTACTAACCCTATACAACTATACTACTTTAGGTGCAGGCACAGGTGGACGATAGAGATACAGGATCATTGTTGTAGTTATCCGGACGTCCAACATTCATCCGGAGTTAGTAGGTCCTCATGCTTTCGAGGATGCTACTGTTTTATATTCTAGCTTAGTTTTAGAGTTGAGCTAGTGGAGCATGTTCCACTAGAGTTTCTTTTCTGTTTTTATTCAGACTATGTATTGGTGCCATTTTGGCAATTATACACTTAATAAGAATTGAACTATCTCTTTCAGTTGCTTATCTCTTAATGTTAGATGGTTGATGGTGACCAATTACGTATTAATGAGAATGTTTTTATAAGTATGTTAAGAAACAAAAAGTTTCAAGTTTTCCGCTAAAATTAACCTAAGTGAAGTAAGAATAACGTAAGTAGGCTTGTCTGCGACCTCTGAGAGGTCAACGACGCCGGTCTCGTCTGTGGTCTAGATTCCGGTCGTGACAAAGTCCATCAAATTGGTTATAAACTATTGAAAAAGACTTGAGAAAGGAGTGTACAGACACTATCTCGAATAAGATGATAAGTGTTTTTGTTTTGTTTTGAGTTTCGCAATGATTATGATGGAATTGTAAGGGAAAGATATGTGAGATAGATGGAGATGCATTTTGATGTTAATTGAATATCCATGAATTCATAAAAATCTTCAAGGTATAAGATAACATTGATAGATAACGGGATTGTGTTAGACGATTGAATTTACAATTCAAAATTTTCATTGAAAGTCTACATTCGGGATAATATATTTTTTCAACGTATGAATTTCCAAGGTGTGGAATGATCAATTGTATTAGGATTGATAATTGGAATGGACTTACACCTGGGTTGAGTTGTAAAGTTTATTACTTTTGATTGTTAAAGTATCTAAGAAGGTTTCCATTTAAAAAGTATTGGTTCAGAGTAAGGTAAATGGTTGGAGTTGTTACGATGGTGGTTAGTATTAAGAGTGTTGGAACAGTGGAAGGATTTGAAGCCTATGTAGAGTCAAGTGAATGGAATTAGCTGGTATTGACTACTCAAAGGAAAACCTTTTGTGTTATTCGATAAATTCCTATGTGACCATTTATTTTGTTTTGTACATAGTTGTTAGTGTGATGCACTAGCTATACTTACATGTGTTCTCACTTTTGTTGGTGGATCCCTAGTGGAGGATCATGTGTACTGGTCCTGCGATGTTCTCTTGGTTGAGGGGGATGATTGGAAAGAATTGGTTAATTAGATGACACATTTGGCGTTGTCTTAGAGTTATTAAAATTCGGTCTATATGTACCACCTTTCTTATGACAGTTTATAGAAGAACTACCATGCGTATTTATGGCTATTCGACAATCTTATTATTCATCTAGTCATCAAGGTCATGTATTAACTATGCGTGGTTTAATGTGAGGATCATTGGGTCAAATTCTACTGTTCTCAAGAGAAAATATACAATTACTAAAATCTAATGTTTCAATGGTGTTGTTCGGGTTTTTTTTATGCTTGTACATATCCCTCGACGGGGAATTGTTGTCTAAACATCAAATTTTTATAACTTATGCTTATGGAAATTTATGTTGTGAGATGGAGATGTTTATCAGGAATATGATTGTTTGAGTAGTATAAGTGTGTGTTGGTTGGCTCAAATCCACCTCTAATTGTAGCGAGTATTGAAATAGAATTTTATCATGGTTATGTGAGAAAGGATTTGTCTTGAGGTTTGTGTGGAAGTCCTTGATAATACGTTGTAGACATGTGTACGATAAACTTTAGTGATTATTGAAAATATCTTTGATGTTAGTTAAGTGGACACACAACAATAATTATCAATCGAGTGTTGTGATGACTTCGTTAGGCCATTTTATGAAAGGACGTGTAGGTATTCAATTGATTCGTTTGGAGACAAAGATTATATCATAAAGTGAGACTTCATTTTGTTAAAAAATATATGTATGAGGAAGAACCGGTTGAAATTCTTGATCTTGATGTTCGGAAGCTAAGGACATGTGAGACAAGTATCCCCTATTGCTCAACAATTCAAGTACTACTCTACCATTACTTTAGCAAGTTTTCCATAGTTGATCACTCGGGACAAGTTATGGGTAAATTGGTATCTATTGTAACTACCGGATTTCGTCGTTATAGAAAAGCCAACGGGAAAAGAATTGGCGCTATACAACTTGTTTGTAGTAACTTGGAACTCCTAGCCTAGTCCTGATTAAGATGAACTCTGAATCAGTGAGGTCTAGGTAAATCTAGTAAGTAAAGAGATATAGAATTATTAATTTGATTACATTAACGGATAGCTAAGACGCTAAAACTCGTATGACTTTACGGAATAAAATTCGGGCTAGTAGAACTCCAAAAAATGATCTTAGAATGAACGCGTAACATTTTGTCTCTGTGCAAGCCACCAAAGAGGGTTAAGGACGCCAGAGTGGGTTGGGGTCCGCCGTAGTGGGACAGACGCGACTTAAAGTCACAAATAAACCCCAAAACATTATTTTTCTGCTCTTTTCGACTTTGAGAGCTAAGAAATAACCCTAGGAGTTTTTAAGATGCCTTCAACAATTCTTTAGGCTAAAGGTGAGATTTTAACGCTCTGAATCTGTTTATTAATCCGTAGAACCTATTTTGTTAGGTTATTATGGATGGGAAAGGGATTTAATTTGAGACTTATAGTGGAAAAATCCCTAATCAGGGTATGGGGACCAAGGGTTTGGTCTACGGTTTTTAGGTTTGTTATAATTCAGATAATTAGACCTTTGATTGTTGATCCTTGCGTATATTAAATTTTTGTAGACCTAGAACAATCAGAAAGAATTCGGAAAGGGAAGATTCAAGTGTGTTAGGGGATTGAAGCTTGGATTCGAGGTAGGTGATGATTGTGTTTCATATGTGTGATATATGTTTGTTTTGCTTCATTATGATGCATGTATGTATGCGAATATTTCATTGTTGATCACACTAATTGTAAATGAGTATAAACGAATAACTTTATGCAATAAATCACCTGTTGTTGTATGATTGTGATATATATGTCATGATTGTGATTGTGATTGTGATTGTGGTGTGTTGAGTGGATCAGATTGCCACGTTCTTGCATAAACTTTGGATCGGATTGCCACGTCCTGGTATAACTAACTTAGATCAGATTACCATGTTCCATTATAAAACTTTGGATCAGATTTACATGTTCCGACATAAATATGGAATCGGATGCCACGTTCTGACATAAATATTGGATCGGGTACCACGTTCCAGTGCACTAACAGTTTGGGTTTAGGTTCCATGAGAGGACTATTGAATTGGGTTCCATGAGAAGAAAAAATACTTGACATACTTGTGATAAATGTGAAATTGTTGAAGCATCTGATATTGAATATTGTATATGTTTGATATATTGCATAATTATATTGTTTTAATTACATATATATGTTTCACTTAATGGGATAGCCGCGTGATCCTACAAGTGCACGGTGGTTATGTACTAACACTGCACTTGCTCTTATTTTTGTTGAGTACAGGGCTTCTTTTATCGGCTAATTATAGACCTCAGTTTGTGATTATTGAGCATTACTAGGTTCAAGGGTGATCAGTTCTTTCAGGCTTCCAGGGATGTCTCTTGTTTAAGTCAACTCTCTTTGGACTCAGACTGTTTGTTTAAGGTTGTTGTTAAGTTTCACGGCTGTGCCCCTTGTACTTAGACTTGTCGTAGTTAAAGTTTTGGTACATTAACTTTCAGGTTCTAGGGATTGTATTTCCGCATTCATGTTAGTTCATTTCTTTTATTAAACTTTTAGAGTTTTTGAGAACTCCTTAATAAATAATTTAGTCATTTAAACCTGCTTATATATTATTAAATGCCTTCGTTTTTTGTTTAGTTGCTTGTTTGGGTGGCAGTAATGGTTCTCCCATCGTAGAAGTTAGTGTGGGTGCCAATCACGATGGTTTTGGTCGTGATGACATGTAGCTAGCATGAACAACCTATTTTTCTTGACGACCGATACATAAGGCTCCATTTACTTTATCAATTTGTCGTTCGTTTAGCAACAATTTGTATTTTGTTATGATACGACAAGTAAGGCCGCTGCGGTGCAGAACGAACTAATCCGCGACCACATAATTGAGGGGGTCATTCAAAGGGGACAAAAACACCAGAAACGGGGACTACCTGAGATAATGATAGAGGCAAGAACGCTTTCCAGCCATGTCCCATTAATAGAGGGTTGGGGAATCGCTGGGAGTCTTCCTCAATAGCCTGGATTCTCCCATCAAGAGTCACTTTGAATCCTATCCCTTCTTATTCCCATCTAACCAAGTTTATTTCATATCCCTATGAGCTCATAGTCGCTAAGAGGAGAAAAGCTTATTCCATCATTTCCAGGGGAAACTGAACTCAAATGAAGTTAAACCAAGCCTGTTTCACACCTTCGCTACCGGGCAGAAAAGCCATTGTTGCTTGCAGCTTGCATGCTCAAAAATTTCTCTTTCGCCTCTCCGACGTACCTTTGAACCATTGAGCGAGAGCCTTTCCACACAGAACTCCCGGATCACTATGCTCAAGTAAAAATTGAATTTTTTTATGATTATTATCATCATTTCCTCATATCTATTTTGTCATATATTAGCTGAAGAAGCAGATTGTTTTTTCATCTCGGAAAATCTTCATTCAGTGAGTTAATTATTGGAGTAGAGTCTGATCCAAAATCAAAATTCCTTTTTACTTTTGTTTTCCTCTCATATATGTGGAATTTGATTAATTAAATAATCAATATGTAATTTGCCTTTGTGATATTTCATTCAACCTTTTGTTCTTATTAGCCATACACACAATAAAAGACTTCAGCAGTAGTTTAACAATCTTGAACAACTGATGCTCAAATAGACGATGAGTTACTACCAACGGATGTAGTGGAGTGGATGAGATTGTTCCTAGCTTAACTAGAAGTCTCAATTCTAAGCCCTATGTATGGAAAAATCTTTGGTATGTAGCGTCAGGGGCGTATGCAGGAGGAGGTCACCAGGTTCCCATGAAACCCTTGCTTCCCCCTCGAAATTATATATGGTAGTGTTATAATTATTAAAAATATTTAAATATAGATGTATGAACCCACACTCGAAGTATCATATAATGCAATAATGATTGAAAATTTTAATCTTATATCCATCTTGTTTTTTTTTTCTTTTTAAATTGGATATCACCTCTGTAAGTGGTTATTGGTAGCATTTTATATAGCTTTAATATTTCAAAAAATTTCAAGTTTGTCGCATTGGAAATTTCTAATTTTTTTATTATTGAATTCTTTTACATAATTAAACTACATGTGTATATTAAAACTAGTTGTACCAGATGATATAGCATATGATCAATGGGTTCAGTCAATCGATTTTTGTGATAAAAATCTATATGTCGAACCGATTAAATTTATATCTTAGCTTCACATTTTTCGTAATAGCACACCCATCAGCTCAAAACCCTAGATACGTCTTAGCGCTACCCCCAAATGGGCCCAACCTGGCACGAATTAATATTAGCCAGGTTCTAATGAGGGTAGCGGATACCACCTATTTGAGATAAATAAACAGTAAAAACCTCTTTCTTCCTTGAATATGTCTATAAGGTACCACCTCCCAGTAATAATACCTCGCTCTTATCGACAAAGTTTAGATAACACAGAATTTAATGAGACTAATAATCAAACGAAAAGTGTGTCTTGTTTATCTAGGGAAACAAGCCTAGCTACAAATTCAGAAACACAAGTACAACATATAGAAATGTTTCATCACAAACCAAGAAACCATAAAATTTGGAATGTCATAAGAGCAAAGATAACATTTCAGGTACACGGAAACAAATACCTGCGATTTTGTCACAAAAAACATTATCCTGAAAATTATAATGTACAAAAGTTACAAAACAATAATTTACCGTACAAAGTCTGGTACAAGAAATTACATTCTCTGTAATTTGCACTACTTGTATATTGACATATTATATGTTGTTTAAATTTTATGTTTTTTTCTTTTTTTTTATTCTTACATCTTATTTCTTGGCAATAAAATTAATTTTGAGTTTTCAAGTTATTGTCTGATGCCTTATATAAAGGAAAATGTATTTACTAACATTTTCAATTACTGTATAGAGATTACATAAAAAATAGTCGAGTTGTGATAATGTGTTCTCTCTTTCCTTTTACTAGTCTAGCATGAATTACGTAATCCTTTCCAAAAGTCATTTATAAAATAATTATTTTACACAGTTGCATTTATTAATTTGGATTTTAAATCATAGATTACTAGTAATGTATTCCAATAAATTTTGGGAAATATTTAAATAATAAGGGTTTAAAATTGGGGGGAAAAAAACGTTAATTTGTCAAAGTAAACAAATAAAAGGAAAAACATATTTTTGAACATTGGACTAGTATATATGAATGGAGGGAGTACTTGAGTATATTCCAATCATGTAGTTTGGATTTTGCTTCTTTTTTTTCTTTTCTTATACTCCCTCCGTTTCAAAAAGGATGACCTAGTTTGACTTGAATGGAGTTTAAGAAAAAAAAAAAGAATTTTTAATCTTTTGTTCTAAATTTAAGTTATGTCAAATGTACCAAAATGTCCTTTAATCTTGTGGTCTTAAACATGCCACGTGGAAAGTTAAAGTTAAAGTGTTGCCAAAAAAGGAAAGGGAACATTCTTTTTTAAACAGATTAAAAAGAAATAGGGACATTCTTTTTTAAACGGAGGGAGTAATAATGTTATAGTGCTTTGTTCATTTGTCAACACTGTTTTAAAAAATCCTGTGTACAATATTGTTTGCATCCCTTTGAAAAACTTTTCATTTTGGGATGGGAGCAATGTTAAAACTTCCTAAAATGAATGTGCGAATAAAAGAGCAAAAGTTGGAGGGAGTTACCCATGTAGTTTCCATATTTGTGTTGAGTGTCTCCACATGAGGCGAGACTACCAACAGGATCTAGAAATAAAACTATGTGATAAACAAATCTAAAGTTAGACATTTGCATTATGTTGCGTCTGCTGCAGTACTAGATGACATAATACTTGACATAACTAATTGCTATTATTAAGAGTTAATATTGTGGTGAATTCTCAAGCAGATTGGGTGGCTATTGTTGCTTGTATCATGATAATTTGATGGAACTATAAAATGACTATCATAGTAATAACTTTGAGTTATTATATATGATTAAACAACTAAGATTGTGTCTATTCAATGGATGCCTCATTTTAGATTTTTATGTAATTATAAATAATCAAATTTTTAGATATGCAATTAGTCTCTACACCATCACTAAAAATAACACGTGATCCTAGATGTCACTCAAAGACACTTAAGTGTTGTTCCAAAGCTCCCTTCACTTTTCTTTCTCTACGACTTTGATTGATTCAATAACTATTTCTTACTGTTAGACATTAATATTCCTAAGGTGATTTTTTCTCCATTAGGTCTGATACTACTAATTTGATAAATGAGATTATAATGCATAACAATGTGGGTCTTAATTACTAGTAGAAAGTAGGGATTATGACGTTTTATTACTGATAATGTATCAAATAAAATTGTATTATCACAATTGTTTTCATAATAGACTAAAAATATTATTCAACGGAATTTCAACAGAAAATGTGATACGTAATTGACAACTCTGAACATGACTGGATGAGCTTTGTGGAATTGATTAGCTTTGGTAGATTTTTCCTTGCTTAATTTGTGGTTCACAATATTTGTTTATCTGGACTTAATGAATCAGTACAACCAAATTTGAAGTGTTTTTTTACTAGGTTTATTATTTACCTTTATGTCAAGGTCTTTACACCAGTTCACACTCGTATCCTAACTAAATTAGTTTTTTTTAAAAAATTCAACTTGATCGGTTTTGTCAAGGCCAAAACATCAAACATCTACTCTTATAAGACTTTTTGCTCTCAAAACATAAATTGGTTGAAGAAAAGGATAATTTATATACCTCTCAATTTTATTATTTTATGATTTTATACACGCCTCATTATAAAAGTTTACCATATATACCTTTTGGTTACACAAATGACTTATATTTACTCTTCTCCTCTAATGGAAGTGAAACAATTCATTCTTAATAAAAATATTTTGATACAAGGTAAAGAAAATGTGTATTGACTCAATTTTAACACAAGATAAAGAAATAAGAATATTATTTTTACAAAATTAAAATTTCTAAAATAATTAATTTATCTATACACACATACACACAAATGTGGCAGGCGAGTGATTACGAACACAACCAACTTGGGTTGACGGTACCACGTCAGCACAAAAGGTGCACAAACATATGAAAAAAATGTGTCTAGGGGTAATAGGACCCTAGTTACGTTTAGGTGTGTTTCTGAAATTTCGATCATAGCTTTGCGAGGTACTTGTGTCTTATCCCTTTATAAACAAATAACTTATTCTTAAAAATTATGCTATGAATATAAGTTTGAATATGAAAAACTAATTCCAGCGCGTAACTTGTATTCAAATCAAATGACCACTAACGGTTTTCTTAGAAATTTTTGTGTTTTTCTTCATTCCCTTAGCGATCTAATTTGAAATGGATTAATCACTTACAAGAGCGTGAAAGATTCATCACTGAGCTGTATTTTAATGACCTGATTTTCGTCGTTAGGAAAAAGCCAATGGAGGAAGAATCCTGGCCAGAAAACTTTTTCATAGTAACTTGAGATTTCCTAAATTTTGAAGAAATTAGAGTCAGTGACGTCTATGGAAATATGGTAACAAATTAGAGATCTATTAATGAATTTGATTACATGAGTGGGTACTTAAGACATTAGAAAATCTTTACGACTTTACATAATTTAATTCGGGTTAGTAGAATTCCCCAAACAGATCATAGCGTGAACGAGTATTTTCTAAGTGTCATGGGATGATAGTGTGTTGCGAAATGGGAGTTTAGAATTCTTAAATCGACTCGTTGGTTCCGTGCAAGCCGCTAAGGCGGGATTTTTTCCGCAAGGGCGGGGCGGTTGTAGCAGGATGAGTTCTTTCATAGCGGTACAGATGCGACTTAAGTCGGAAATAAATCCCAAATATGTTTTATTCTGCAATTTTAAAACTTGAGAGGTAAGGAACGAATCTTAGTTGATTCTTGACAGTTTTCTCCCTTTCCTAAGACGAAAGATAAGGTTTTAACTCCTCAGATTCATTTTTCTATCTGTAGATTGTAATCTAATGGGTAATTATCAACGTGGGGGGATTTTTTATGCGGAAATTATGGTGGAAAAGCCCTAATATGGGTATGAAGATCAATGGTTTGATCTAGGTTTGATAGTGTTGACTTTATTTCAAGTAATTAAGTCTTATTTATTGATCCTAACATTATATCGATTGTTTTGTAGACCAAGAAAAAACGGAACAAATTCCGGAAAGGGAAGAATCAAGTTTCTTACGGGATTCAAGTTTTTTTAGAGGTAGTTGATGGTAGTGATTCCATGATTGTGTGATGTATGTTTGTTCTTGCTTCATTATGATACGTGTATGTATGCGAATGTTGCATTATTGATACTATTAATCATAAATGAGGATGATTGATTAATTATTTCCATAAAATCATGACTTGATTGTACGCTTATGAGAATGTACTTTGTGATTTTACGTGATTGTGACTTGTTGAATGGATCGGGTGTTGCATTCCGACATAATAACTTTGATTGATTTCCACGTTTTAGCATAAATATGGGATCAGTTGACACGTTCCTACATTAACATTGGATTGGGTACCACTTTCCGGTATGCTAACAATTTGGGTTTGAGTTCCATGAGAGGACCATTGACTTGACATAAATGTACAATTGAGAATTGTAGAATGCTTTGTTGTTCTTGAATGTTGTTGATATTGTATATAATCGGTAAACATGTTATTATTATGTTGTAATGATTTATGTATGTTGCACTTAGTGGGATAGCCGTGTGATCCTACCAATACACTCTGATTGTGTACTGATACTACAATTGCTCTTTCTTTGTGGTGTACAAGACATTTTCAGCCGTCTATTGACAGACCTTGCTTAGAATATCAGTGATCGTTCGAATTCAGGGGTGAACCAGTTCTTCTGGCTTCCATGAGTTCTCTTTCCGTTTATGTCCATCACACCGTACTTAGACTTTCTAGTTAGTTATTTCTATGTTAGTTTGGGGTTGTACCCCTTCTTATTTGGACTTTTTGAACTATAGATGTTTTGATACATTGATTTTCAGGGTCTAGGCATTATTTCCGCAATGTTAGTTTTAGTTGTTATACTTTTATTGGAGTTTATGGGAAGTCGCTATATTTCTTTTAGCATTTAAACTGGCTTCTGTAACCTTAAATGTCTTAGTATTTTAATTTAGTTGGTCAGTTAATTGGTATAAATGGTTCTCCCACCGAAAGGTTAGTGTGATGTCAATCATGATGGTCTGGATCGTAACACGTATGTAACACAACTCTCTTAAACTACATCAAATATGTATACATTAAATAAACATAGTTAGAACTTAGAACCACTATGACTCCAACCATCACCATTCACCAACCAAAATTTATTACAAATATCTACCAAACATTAACAACTATGCAAACAAACAGGACCACAAATATGAGATTTTTTTCAATTATCAAATCATGATTTAGCAGTCAACTCCCTATCTCTGTGTCCAAATAGCTCAGAAATTTCAACTTGTATTATTATTGTGTTTAAGAGCTAATCAAACTTGTATTATTGTTGTATTTAAGAAATAATCGAACATGTATTATTTCAATTGCTCAAAAGTTAAAGTTCCTGTAAGTTCTATTATTTTCTAACAGAAGAGAGCTAGAGTCTGTTTGGATGGGCTTATAGCTTTTGACTTAAGAAGTGAAAAATTACACTTAGAATATCATTGAATTTAGTTTTACAACTCAAAAGTCACTCAACTATTTAGAAAGTCACCCAACTTTCTAAATAATTTTTTATTTAATTCATAGGTATGGATTGATGAAAGATCAGACCTTTGAATATGCATTTATGATCCACAACAATAAATTTGACTGAAACCCCAATTTTAAGATTTTTTTTTTAAAAAAAAATTAGTTTGCTAATGAAAATGGTAAAGTATACCATTTATTAGACCGCGAGGGTATATATGCACCATTTGTTACTCAATGGAGGTATATATGCCACTTTTTAACAAGGAGTATATCTTCTCTAAATCGCAAAGTTAAGTTGTATATTTGCCCTATAAAATTAAAAAATAGAAAAGTTAAATTTATTTTTTCACTTCCATTTAATAAAAAGGTATATGTGAGTCACTTTTATAACGGTAGGAAATGTGAGTAACTTTTGTTATAATAGGGATATATGTAGTATAAATTATAGGAACCACATATTATAAATACAAAATAACGTTTTATCCCTTTTAGAATTGTATTTACCAAAAATCCCTTAAAAATGAAGGTTCCGGGATACATCTTGAGAAGGACGGGATACATTACTTTTGATACATATTAATTGGCAGCTGTTACGGTAATTTAGGAACAGATTCCGTGAGTTTTGATATTAGTAACTGCAATCACGTAATTTACGCTCGACAACTTGCGTAACTGATTGATAAAATCAAATTTGAAATTAGAGTATCTTCATAAATCGAAATCAATCCTGATAAAGTTGATCTTCATTCTAAGAAATAAAAAAAAACAGGGTAGAAGATGAATATATCAATTCTACTACGGCATTCTGGAATTTGGGCAAGCAATGTTAATTATGAAGGTTACAAGGTTGATGGAATTGTTGTTGGACATTCCATTTCATTTGTGAATCTGAAAGCGTTAATTTTATCAGAGCTTGAGATCGACACTGTTAATAAAGATATTGAAATCCGATACATTGTTGAGGGAAGCTCATGTCCATTGAAAATAAAGAACGACATGGGTGTGAAACTTTATTTGGAAGTAAAAAAGAATGCGCCTGGAATCGGTATGTATCCGCTTTGTATAGATACAACTGATAAAATTGTTGGGGAGATACGTAATTTTGATTGTTCATCCGGGGAAGTCGTATGCGTGAAAGGTACCGAAAGAGATACTGAAGCTCTTGGTCTGGTCGAGTCGAGAATTTGTGACATTGATTGTATTCCAGAATTAAATGCTACGAATTACATAACTGATTCCAATAGTATTGATGTGAAGACGGGGCAATTGTATAAGGATAAAGGAACACTGATTGCTGTAATGGCTAAATATAAAATAAAGAACAACTTCAATTTTCGAGTGAAAAGATCGGATAAGAAAAGGTATGGGATTGCTTTCTCTGTAATTTGATTATTTTTCTCTAGTACAGTTCTATTTATATTGTGTCTGATACATAAGTATAAGTAGTATATATTTCGTTGTGATAAGTATAACGTTGCTTTTCTTATATGAATTAATCCAATAAAAAAATTTGGACAGCTATGTGTTGGTTTGCTTCAGCGATCAATGTGGATGGACTTTAAAGTCTTCTTGCAGAAAAAAATCTGATGTATTCAAAGTGAGATATTTCAATAGTGAACATACATGTCCGATGCGGGATAGGATACTAACAAAAGTACAAGCAACCATTGGATTTATTAGTGGTGTGACTGCACCTAAATTGGTAAATCATAAATGAATCCATACCCCTCGAGATGTAATTGAAGATATTAGAGAATTATATGGGGTTGAGATATCATACCAACAGGCATGGCGTGCTAGGGAACGTGCACTAGAAATGCTCAAGGGTAAGCCATCAGAAGGATATAAGCAGATGCCGAGATACATATGGATGCTAAATAAAGTGTATCCAAATTCATATATAAGGATGCAAAAGACGGAAGATAATAAATTCATGTATCTTTTCATAGCCCTAAGACCGTTGATAAGAGGGTTCGACTACTGCAGGCCTGTAGTTGTAGTGGACGCTGCACATCTTGGCGGGGCTTACAAGGGTACTTTTGTATCAGCGAGCACACTCGATGGTGCAGGTATGACTGTTGTAATACTGATGAACTGTAAAATTTGTTTTATATTTATATTAATGTATCTTAGTGTGCACATTGTGTATCATGAAGTTAAATGTGTGCTTCGTTGTAATTAGGTTGCATATTGCCATTGGTATATGGTGTTGTAGACACTGAAAATGACTGTTCGTGGACATGGTTCTTCGAACAGTTTAAAAATGCATTTGGAGAGCGTGAAAACATGTGTATTGTATCAGATAAAAATGAAAGTATCATGAAGAGTGTAAGCATTGTGTACCCAAACGTACCTCATTGTGCATGCATATGGCATCTTTGGAAGAATGTATGTTCAAGCTTCAAAAGGAGTAAAAACACACTAAGTGATATATTTTACTCAATGGCAAAAGCATACAGAAAGGAAGATTTTGATAAATTAATGGCTAAGGTGGTGAAAGTTGATTATAGGGTGAAGGATTACCTTGAAGATGCTGGTTATGAGAAGTGGTCAAGAGTTCATTCAATCGTAAACAGAGGTAGAATGATGACTTCGAACATCGCTGAGTGTATCAATGGATGCCTTGTCGATGCACGTAGGTTAACTATAATAGACTTCTTGGAGGAAGCTAGACTTCTATTTGGTAGTTGGAACTATAAAAATAGAGAAATATCGTCATATACAGAGGACACATTGGGCAGAAGATTTGAGGAGATATTGATTGTAAACGCATCTAAAAGTTCAAAGATGAAGGTATTTATCAATTTCTCTTAATTTCTGTTGTTTTGGAAATGTATATAAATTACATAATACGTAATGTATCACTAACTTCTTATATTCTTAGGTTGTTCCATCATCTGAATATATTTTCTCAGTTCATAAAGCCGGAAGAAGATACATTGTATGCCTTGAGAGGAAAACTTGCACATGTGGAAGGTTTCAACATGATGAGATACCTTGCGCACACGCAATTGCAGTTTTGAAGCACAAGAATGTTACAAATTTGCACCCATATTGCTCTGATTACTACAAGCCTGATGCATTAGAAAAAACGTATGAGGTTGCAATGGTTCCAATGCCAGATAAGGAGGATTGGAACGTTCCAGACTATATTTTAGATGAAATTGTCCGGCCACCTAGGTATAGAAGGTTAGCTGGACGACCAAGAAAGCGAAGAAAGAAAAATACGGATGAGAAAATATCAGTGAACAATAATTGTTGTGGGCAATGTGGACAAGAAGGACATAACAGGAGAACTTGTACTTTCTTCCCGAAAGAGAATTGAAATAATATTTTAAAGTAGGACATTCGTGTTCATGGTACTTATATCTATTTTTTTCATTAGAATTTGGACTAAATAAAGTGTATTGTTTACACAACTTAATTTGATGTTCAAATATATTCCTTTGTTGGTTACACAACAATATTTATTGTGTAAATGAATAAAACAGTGATTCAATACCATAATGTCAATTTAAGTAAATTCAAGTGTCCGAAGACTTGACTTTTTCAAGTGTTTACTATATGTTTAGTGTATACTGCCTTATGAGTTATAATTTTGATATATTATATTCAACTGTGGTGCGTTTCAATGTATTAGTAATTTGTGTTTAGTTTGTTTACGTATATGATGTATCATATACATTCATATAATTCAAGTGGCTAATATATAACTGCAATTTGTATATGTATACATTAGAACTTATGTATCATAAACATCATTTTGTAAGTGAACGTTCAAAAAAAACTTAAACTCAAAGAACAATGTATCATACACATTATAACTGAAGTATCATATACGTCATTTTGTAAATTAACTTTCAAAAATACTTAAACTCAAACAATAATAATTGTGTAGCTTAACGTTATAAAGCAACTACTGTGTCTAAAACAATACCTTGAAAACACATAATGTTAATAACTAACAAAATATTGTAATCCAAATAAGCTTTTAGATAAACACAAAAGATAATTGTCTTCAACACAAAACAACATAAAAACTTGTTCATGTTGTCCCTACTAATTACTAATCTATGTTAACGAGATCATCTTCAGTTGGTGTTGTGAATTGACCCTTAGGCTTTGGTGGATCGTCATTCTCACTTATGTATCCACCCTTGACCTTGTCGCTGCCGTATCTCCATAACAATGCTGCATATCTATTGCGTAGATAATTTGGAAGATGGCCATCAGTATCAGGTGGTATAACAAGTTGGTCACTCAAAAACTCTGCAAATGTAGCTACGTATAACCCGCAGTCCCTACAACAAAATACATAATATAAATTTGTAAAATAACTTACACATATATTGTTGACCAGAATTTAAATACTTACAGGCTATCGTCTTCTTGTTGCATGATACCTTCAGCGTATTCAATGTTGAAAGGAATATGTGACTCTAAAAGTAAACCCGTTTGTTTGTCCTTGTATGCATCAAGTAGTGACCAGTTTGTCCGCTCAGTGTTTTCAAAGAAACCACTGTCAATGAGGTAAGAAGGTAACATCCTTGACAACTTTTTTATCTCCTCAGAATAAGTATGTTTCCTTCTGCCCAAAGAAGAGTCATACACGCGTATCAACCGCTGATTCAATTCGACAACAGCTAACACCCAATGAAAATTTCCATCATAATTAATCAGAATATAAACATCGTCCACAAGATGCCATGGTAATCCAGCTGGTATTGAAAACCCTTTCATGACGTTGATTATTGACCTCTCATGTACTGATACAGCTCTTGCACGATCAAGGTGTTCCTGTGTACTAATATCATCATCAGCCTAATTGTTATAATACCTATCATGGGTATTGTTGATATGTGCACTGAACAAACAATTGACTGTTGTGTATCTGTATTGATCCATGCTTCGAAGTTTTGATTTTTTACGAAGGTAGTAAAAAATAACATCGATGTGCTACAAAAAAATATAAACATAATTATACATTTGAAAAACATTTAATTAAAATAAAATACTAGACACTGAAAGTGATATATGTTATTGATAAGTATATGTAAGATATTTACTCAATGTATCATACACATAATTACAACTATATATTTTGCATTTACATGTCAAATTACCTGATCAGTCCAGCAGTTTTTAGGCTGAGACATGGCATAAAACCAATTCTTATTTGACGGATATGCAACGACATAATCCATCATTTCAAAACCCAATGAAGATGCTCTTGATTTGTATTTATCCTCTGATGGTTTCCTATAGTATTAAGCGTAATAAAAAGATGTTATTCAAAAGTGTAAGAATAGTTGCAATTTGAAAATTGAAAAGATCCAGTAATATAATATAAAACTTACTTTTTTGAATGAGCTTTAAGAAGACCTGTAGTAACCCACTCAATAAACTCATCAATCAGATATGAAGGGGCTTGGTTTGTGATCTCACATCCTTCAAATGGGAAATTTGAACGAATTACATCAGTCATGACCGCTTTTCCTTTTTCACTTGACCCAAATGAAGTTAAATAAGGGGACTTGCAGTTTCTTGAAGGCATCCGGATACGTGGATGAGGAGTATTTATATCGCTTCGGACAACAATATCTGTGATTGGAATATCAATTGGTAATTGACTGTCCGAAAGCAAACTTTTATTGTCGATTAACTCTTGTTGATTTGCATGAATAGGCAAACTTCCTAAATCAGCAATAAGTGTATTCATTGCTTCTCGTGTATTGGAAGATATTGAACCAGATGGTGTAGAATCCTATATGGTTTAAACTGATAATTAAAAATAGTTTGATAGACATATGATATTGAAACGATACATGAATCATAAATTACCGATGTATCAAATATAACAGTATCTGGCATGGACTGATTGGTATTGTGTTGAACATTATATGAAACATCTTCGTTCATTGTTCCTTCAAATAGATGATGCGTTTGTGCTGATGGAGCATCCTGAATAAAAAATGTACTGATCAATTTATGATACCTTAAACAACAAATAATTATACACAAAAGGATTGTTAATGAATCAAGAGCAGATTACAGCAAACAAAGGAATTGTACATAGGAGACAAACAAATTTAAGTAGTCACATAGCTATGTATCTTGCAATGGACTATATAACGTACACACTAAAGTATAGTATCATACACAGGAACTTGAAATATGTATCATATTAATCCAGGTAAACTGCAATGTATCATAATAATCAAATAAAACTATAAGGTATCCTAATAATCTAATTAAACTGAAACGTATCATACTGGCACATTTTCATGTATCACTGAAAATTGGATGAATACTAATAATCAAGTAACTCTGATAAAATTACCTTCCTGTGTTCACATGTTTCAGCAGTATGATGACTATTTGCATCTGCGGATTGAAGTTCTGAAACGTCCTTCATTGCTTGATGATTCTTCAATGTATCATCAGTCTGTATTTTTTGAACATGTTTTTTAAAGAAAAATAAGTTAATGATAAATTATATAATTTTATATACACAATTAATAAAGTAAAGTAAACCTGATGGTCAACATCAAAATCAACAACACCAATGTTTTGATAATTATTGTCAAAATCCATTTGTATCGGAGAGGTTGCTTGGTGTCCATCATTGCCTTCTTCATCGGAAACTTCAACCATGTGCGGTGTAGACTTTCCGCTCATCTCCTTCATTAAATTAGTTTGTAACATAATGACTTATTAAATTATAACACACAAGGAAAATAGACAAACACAATACATTACCTTTGGTTGTTGGCCGTCCTCCCTATTCTTAGAATTCATCACCTCAATGTGATTTGCTTTATCAAATTCACAAGATACTCAAATTTACTGTCAACCTATTAAAAACAAATTAACATTCAGTTGTATATTTATGAATAAACATTAAAAAAATTAATATTGTTACTTACGTATTCCTTCATATGTTGTTTCAGTTCTTCAATATTGGGATACACAGACTTATCTTTTGGGACTTGTGAAGAGACATGGACAGAAGATACATTAGTAGGCTGGGTAGGTTCTTTAGCTGGCATTGAGAATGACTGATTTAATGGGGGCCTTAACTGCTTTGACGAAGGTTTCGAACCCTTTGTTTTATGTGTATCAATATTGTTTCTCCTCTTGGGTGGTGGTGGAGATGATGTATCAGATACACGTGAGGATCTTCTCAATAAATGGTCAGAAGGGCTTGTTGAGAAATCCTCAAAACCTGACTTATCTTTAGTTTGCACTTTTTTTGCAACAACTGGTGGCGTGGATAGTTCATTTCTGTTGGCCTCTTGAATATCAGGTAAATCAAGGACTTCCACCTCATCTGGCGTTGGTACAATGTTTGAACAAGCATTCTGCAATTACAATGGTTGAATGTTATAACAATATTATGTATCATTAAAAAAAATTTATTTACAACAGAAACTATATAGATTATTGATAAACTGTTATTTGATAATTTAAAACTAATGTTACCTCGGAGAAAATGCTAGACATGAACTTCTCATATTTTGGCTTTTCAGCCACCACTGTCCAATTACATATCCTAGGAATACCATTCGCTACTTTAACAGCAAAGTCTGGACTTAGATTAGAGGCACATTCGTAAATCCATACGTTGAGTGCATAAGGCATACCAAATAAGCGATACATCTGTTTGCTTTGGTTGAAGTCTTGCCTGAGTGATGTAATTAGTTTATTGAATGCAATCTGACCCCAAGGATACAGTTCATAGCTACCATCTTCGACCATTAGAAATTCTTCTATAGGTATGAAGGTCTCACCAAGATGGCATAACATGAAAGTATTGATGAAGTATAATATTGCCATTTCCACGGATTCCTGTGTGGTGTCCCAATTACCCATTGCAAAACGCTGTATCAATCGACTTTTGGTTATACCTGTATGACAATCAGGGAAATATTTTTGTAATAACCGGCTCGGAGTGGAATTAGGATATGAAAAATCCTTAACATTTCCTTTGCATCTAAAGCCAGTTACAATGGCAAATTCCTTCATACTAAACAGCAATACATTCCAATTAGCATGACGAACATGCAATACATCTTTGTTTTCATGTTGCAACTCCAACAACAACAAACACTTAGTAATCTGACCCTGGAAATTACATTTTGGAATGTCCAAATATGGTCCAAAAATTGTATTCTTGAACATTTCAACGCCTTCATCCTTTATGGACAATTTGATTTTATTCACAAAATCAAAATTGAACGTCCCTCCAAACCTCAATGGATGTGCTGGTATTTTTTTAATAACATAATTCATGCCCTGTTTATACAAAAAACAAAATATAAAATTATACTTATCTAATATCAAACATTTGCTGTAATGGAGAGTGATATATCAGATGTATATGATACATATTATGTAATGACAAATAAAAACTGTAAAATTTGTACATTACAAGATGTTTTTACTGATACAAAACACAAAATTAGTGATAAACCTTATGCATCTGATACACCTTAATACTGTACAAGACAGGATGCTTTTACTAATACAAAACACTGTATTTGATACACCTTATGAATCTGATACCCCTTAAAACTGTACAAAACATGATGCTTTTATTGATATAAAACACAAAATTGTTGATACACTTTATGCACCTGATACACCTTAAACTGTACAACATATGATGCTTTTACTAATACAAAACACAAAATTATTGATACACCTTACGCATCTGATACACCTTAAAATTGTACAACACATGATGATTATACTGATACAAACCTCAAAATTATTGATACACTTATTGCAACTGATACACCTTAATACTGTGCAATACATGATGGTTATACTTATACATTTGAAATTGGTGAATCTCTCTTCATTGTTAAATGACTTTGATGCTTTTATTGATACAAAATACAAAATTATTGATACAACTTATGCATCTGATACACCTTAAAACTGTGCAACACATGATGCTTTTGCTAATACAAAACACAAAATTATTGATACACCTTAATACTGTACAACACATGATGCTTTTACAAATACAAAACTCAAAATTAGTGATACACCTTATGCATCTGATACACCTTAAATTGTACAACATGTGATACACCTTACGCATCTGATACACCTTAAAAATGTACAACACATGATGATTATACTGATACAAAACTCAACATTATTGATACACTTATTGCAACTGATACACCTTACGCATCTGATACACCTTAAAAATGTACAACACATGATGATTATACTGATACAAAACTCAACATTATTGATACACTTATTGCAACTGATACACCTTAATACTGTGCAATACATGATGGTTATACTTATACATTTGAAATTAGTGAATCTCTCTTCATTGTTAATTGATTTTTAATTCGATTTCACAAACACATGCAACAATTTAAAATTAGGGTTTTATCAACAAAACACAAAATTACCAATTTTAAACACATACCTTAGGAAGTGTGGGTCGGCAAACAACATGTGTAAGTTTTCTTTGCCTTTTTTTAGGCATTTCTTCAAGCTTCTTCTTTGGCTCGACTACATTCTTGTTCTTCATGGCTAATGGGTCATGCAACCTCTTGGATCTGTTCTCAGCCCACATTTCATCGTCAGAATCATACACACATTTAGCATTAGCATTAGAATCACCAACTCGAGATGGACCCTGTTCCATATTGTCTGTAAAAGCACACAAAGAAGAGAAAAATGGAGAGTAAAATTCTTACCTTTTAAAAACTTAGAAATGTAAATACTTGAGGGAGACTCCTATAGAAACTCAAATTGATAGACTAAATTTGCTCCATTACTTCTACTGAAATTCAAATTGATAGACAATTTTGCTCCTAAACGTGTGGAAATATTTTAGGAAGAAAATAAAAGATGGTAACTGTTAATGGGGAAGTGTGTAGCCTTAAAATAGGATTTTACTTTTGTAAATTAAAACTTGGTAATTGGCTGAAAAAAAGGTGGGAAATCTATATGTATCTTACATGTTTTAATAATTGGGGGAAATAAGGGATTTTTGAAATTTTTATAATAAGTAGGGATAAATGGATATTAAGGTAAGTAAAAGAGTGTACTTAAGTAATTTTTCCATATATGTAAGCCTTTTGCGGTATAATTTTTCTCTTGTAGCATTTATTTGAAGTTTTCTTGGAACACTCGTGCATTGACGTGAGAATATGTAAATTATTAGAACTATTAGAGTCTGTTTGATCATCATTAAGTTAATATAGAATGGGATGCATAAACGAAATAACAATTTTTTCATAACTTACAAAATATGACTTTTTGACTTTGAAATATTTTTGTCCAGATCTATACACCAAGCAATAGTCTTATCCTAACTAACCAAATGTTTTGTGAATCTTTACTTTAGGTCAAGGTCTATACACCAAGTAACACTCTTATCCCACCAATCATAACTTTAAAGGGTTTTTGACTTGATATATTATTTTCGAGGTCTATACACCAATCCACATATTTTTATCATAACTAATCGACTCTATATGATCTACTGGAGTAAAAAGTTTTCGTATAGGAGTATACACTAGTTAATAATCTAATAGACTATTCACGCTCTTATAAGTAAATACATTGATTCACTACAATAAAAATAACTTTTAGCGGCAATAAATATATACATCAACAAAGAGTGTCAAAACCTTGACCAACATTAGTTAATTGTCATTGGATCCAATATCACAATAGACTTAAGGACATTTACAAAGAGTACTAATTGCTGTTACAATTACATATTTAGTGGAAATTAAGTTATTATCGTTAATTAATTACCGCTAATATCATTTTTGATATAGTGATTAAATAATTGTTTTCTATTGTTAAAGGTGATATTTAGTGTGTGTTTTTTTTAAAAAAAAAAAGGAAAACGGCTCAAATATGTAATAAATATCTGAGTGAGGACTATTTGCAAAGACTTGGAATGTGACATATTCCCCTACTTATGTATCGAAAAATTGTATTACATGTGATAGGATTTTTCTGTTGTTGCTTTGTTTGAACTTCTCTTTTGCAATGGCTCAAGCATTGACTTGACATTTTTTCTAGTACTTTAATTCCTATGCATTGGCACTTCAGAGTAAAAAGCAAATTTATATGGTTGAGTCATTCAAACGCAATTATAGGAAAATTTATAGAACAAGCTTCAAATAATGATCGAAGAAATATAAGTAACCTTTTAGGGGCGATAAAGCAATATGATAGTCAAAAATTATTTTATACTATCAATGTACATAAGTTGAATTCTTTTTATATTCATAGAATATTAAAGTCAGGTGGAATTATTTTTAAAATATTATAAGACCCTATAATATGGGAAAATACTAAATAACATCATACTTTTCCTATTTCTATATCAACTATAGATTTTAATAGTCCTTTTCATTGTGAATCCTTTCATTTAAGTCAAGGTCTACACACCTGTAACACCCCATATTCTACTTGTACTAGTTCTATTTATATGACGCTTATAAATTACCTTGTGGTTTAGTTATGGACTCGCTTTCTTATGGGACTAGTGACAATAAAATAGGTTTAAAGTGAACTATTCATAGATTTTGATGCGACCCAATTAAGTTGATATCGATGGAAGTATTTAAACTTGATATTGGGCCAAATTTACTACCACCTACTTGCATTAATCTGGCCCAAGTTGAATAGAAGAATAAGGGGAAAATGGACAACCAAGAGCCAATATGCTTAAGTCCAAAAAGTCCCAAGTGAAAATTCCAAGCAGGTAGATCACCTACTTGATAATTTATGGCCCAAAATGAGTGAGAAAGCCATGCAAAGAAGGTCTCTTTTAAAGGGATTGATATAAGATTTTTCCAACCATTTTTACTTTGAAATTATTTTTTGATTTCTAGAGCTTTCTCTCTTCTCTCAGAGTTCCATGCAGCAACCATTAAATACCACTAGGGTTCTTGACTATTAGGGATTTCAAGCTTTTTAAAGGTATAAGTTAAGACAAGTTGAGGAGGACAACCTTTACCTTGAAGAATACAATTCTTAGCAAGTGGTAGTTCTTTCCACCAAGGTAAGCTACTGCAATTTGTCCCTCTTCTACTTGAATTAATTAGGACATTCAGTATGTGTTAGTAAGTTCGTTATTTTTCCTCTTACATGTTGTAATATTGGGGAGGATGTTCTGGTGGTTAGTGCATGTTGGGACAATCATGGAGGGGATTCCCCTTTCAATTCAATGAGCTTGTTTAAGCATTTTAAAAGTAATGCTAGCTCTTTAAGTGCTAGTGATCAGAAATTGTGATTCATATTGATTTTTACATTATTATGTTTAAGGAATTCTTTATGTATGTTATAATAAGGGATGTGACTAGGGTGTGGAGAACTTATAGATACATCAAAGGAATTAAATATTACTGGGAGTTTTGGGGAGGACCTGATACGAAGGTTGTATAGCATATGGACGCGACTAAAAGGAAATCAAACAAAAGAAAACATAGGCTAGATAAATTGCATGATTATTGCTTGGTTGATATTTTTGTAACAACAAGTAGCTCAAATTTGTTGATTAGCTACTAATAATAGTCTTACCACTTATTTTATTGTAGATTAGTAATTTAAAGAGAAGGATCATAAGTCATACCTTTTAATTGTATAGCAAGGTATGAAAGCCTATTCAACTTCTTATTTCTTTGGCATGAATCTAATACTTTTCTTACAAAGTAAGCTTTCTAAGTTCCCTTGGTAGTGACTGGTTCGTACTCCCTAGAGCATTAAAGTGAGTACTCTAATATGAGGTTATTACTAAACGTACGTGCTTACTCTACCAAGTATTGGCATCAAAGGTTTAAACTTGTTTCATCATCAAAGTTTCCTTGGCATGTATTCCCCTTATATAAATTAAAATGATCCTAGATTACACATGCTACACATGTTTATATGTTGGATATACAATTTGTCTGTATCTTGCCAACTTGTTTCAATTATCTATTCCATCATATATGTCATCTTTTCACGCGTTCGTATGTTTCCTGTTGGTTATTATTACTCCCATTGTGTTAGACTATAACATTATCTCACAAGATCCCTACTTGCTCTATTGTACATTTTTATAAGTACTTACTTGGAATATGTATCCGTCCTTAAGTTGAATCTACCCATGTTCTCCCTTGGTTCCACGTTCCTGTATACCTTGTATTTGATATGTGGCTATCATATAGAGTTCAAATCTCTTGGTTGAATGTTAAAGGTCTTCACTTGATGTGGTTCAATTTGAGATGTCAAAATGCTTACTGAGTCATATAAGATCTTAAGTATTACGTTGGTGTCACATTTGTTTCCCATGTCATTGTTATTATCGTAAGTCCATATTTAAATTTCTTCTACTACTAGTCCATAGTTCCAAGTCTCAACAATGATTATGACCACCAAAATATCAATCATAAAAGAGACGATGATCATCAAAAGAACAATCTCAAAATAGTTATGAACTTCAAAACAACAATCTCAAAGATTAAACAATCTAAGTTAAGCAATCTGTATAATTACGGGTGGCAGCCCAGGGGAAAATGCCTAGCACAGGTAGATCCCAATTTGTATAGAAGGGTGGGATATCAGGAGCGAAAGCCTAGCATGGGCTGATCTCAATTGGTATAGAAGGGTAGCAACTCAATGGTGAAAGCCTAGCATGGGCCGATCCCAATTTTTGGAATTATGAGGACCGCATCCCAGGGGTTAAAAAGCCTAGCATGGGTCATCCTCTTCTACCATTGATCAGCTGGTCATTTGTATGATATGTCTTATAAAGATTTTAACACTGAGAAAAGTAAAGAAAAGAATGTAACATACATGATTCCACAAGTATAAGCAAAGGTAGTCTCAAATCCTTATCTATTTGTATTTGGTTTCACTTGAGCTCTCATTTTTCATATGGTTGTATTATGCCTTACATATTCAGTACATTCTTTCGTACAGCAAAACCTTATTGGGGACGCTGCATTTCATGTTGCAGGTATAGGTACTCAACTAGTAGATCTCCCCAATAGAACAAGATGATACTTAATGATTTTTGGTGAGCTCCAGGTTGATTTGGGGCTTTGCCGAGTCTTTACTACGTGCATTTTCATAGTCGTACAATCATGGTTCCAGTAGAGGCTTTGTAGATATTGTAAATCCATAACATGTATTCATTTTTCACTTGTCACATGTATCGGTTCATCTTGTCGACATGTGTTGTATATAAAGCTTCTCATTAGTAAATCTATCTGCATAGTAGTTTACTTTCTCATCATAGTCACTTGTAAAACATGTGTTCATATGGTACTACTCCACCTCACCTAGGGTTGGGGTGTGACAACACAGGATATCAATAAAAATTTGAAGAATTTTCGACCAAAAATGTTGTTGTCAAGGTCCTTTCCCTAGCAAATTTCTTTGCTTAATTTGTGTTATATATATTGTATCTAAATTATTGAATAGAGGAACAAATAAAAGAATTTTATTTCTCACCTAGCAACTTAATTAGTTTTGAACATTTTAGTCCAGAAATGGGCCACGCAAAACTTTTTTTTTAATGTTATTTTCTTTACTCTATCAACTTGCTTTCTTCTCATTCTTATCTCATTGTGCCCCAAAGCTAAAACTCTTTCTCTTCTACAATTCAAGTACATGTTTACAATAGATGCTTATTCAATATTACTATCATGGAACAAGAGCATAGATTGATGCTCATGGGATGGAGTTCATTGTGACAATATGGTGGGACAAGTGATTAAGCTTAACCTTGCTGACAACAAACTTCAAGGCAAGTTTCACTCCAACAATAGCCTCTTTCAACTTCTTTATTTTTAAATGAATTTACTTGATGGTCCAAATTTCAACCAGAACTTCTTCATAAGAAAGACATTCATGTATACCAATATTCTCCAATGGTACAATAGATGTCCGATCACCAACATATTTTCTTCAACAAAGAGACATGGAAAACTGGGTGTATTGATGCTAAGTCAATAGGAAAATAAAGTTCATAAGCAACTTTACCAATATGCCTCAAAAACTGATATGGGCCTACATATTGGGGACTGGGCTTCCCTTTCTTCCCAAACAGGATTACACCCTTCGCAGATGAAATTTTTATGTAGACCCCTTTATCAACATTAAATTCTAAGGCTTTTGTCGATTTTGATCCATTTTTAATCATTCTTTAATAAGTTGAATTGTCTTCATAGCCTCATGTACAAACCTGAGACCTATCAAAGCATTATCACCAATGTCAAACGAACCTTTAGGAGATCTGAACCTACCCTCAAATGGAGTAATACCAATGCTTGAATGATAGTTATTATTGTAAGCAAACTCAAGCATAGGCAAATGATCATCCCAATTACCCTTGAAGTCAATCACACAAGCTTTCAATATCTCTTCAAAAGTTTGGATCGTGTGCTCTACTTTCCCATCGGTGTGAGGATGAAACTCCATACTAAGCTTGACACGAGTACCAAGACCTTTTTGGAAAAACTTTCAAAATTGAGAAATGAATATATTCCACGATCAAATATAATGGATAGGGGAACTTCATGCAACATAGAATTTCCCTTAGATACAACATAACATAATCTTCCGTTGAAAAAAGAAATTTTGATTAGAATGAAATGAGTTGACTTTTTCATATCATTCCACCAATATACCTCCCACAATTCACGGTACATCTTGGACGTGGCTCCCTAATGATTCTGGAATTTTGACTCATTTAAGGCTTGTTATTTAATGAATTAGTGTCCTCAATGCCTATTTTGTATTCATATCTGATGCTAAACTATTTATCTGCAGCAATTAAGGCTTAAGAATAAGGCAAGTACATTACAATGTGAAAAGAGATGAAAAAGTTAAAAAAATCTGAAGACAAGGAAGATTGGAGCTCGAAAAATCCACTCAACGACTCACCAAGTCAGCCTCCAGCTCGCCAAAAAGTCTAGTGAATTGTCTTATGAACTAAGCGAACATGGCGACCAAAAGTGCATTTTGACAATTTGTCGACTGGAATAGCGAGCTCGACCCTGCTAGACTTAATGAACATAACAACTGGATGCAGATGTCAAATCCAAAAGGCGAGAAGGCGTGGTAATCAACGAACTTCGGCGATCACAACTAATTTCATCGCTAGGACTGCTTACTAAAATTATGGAAAGTTTTTAGAAATGTATAAATTGATTTGTGAAGAGTGAGAAAAGAGTCTAACACGGGACTTGGAGAGTTTTACGTACTTTTATAATACTTAATAATCTTGGAGAGGTTCTTGAGCTTAGATATTGAGGATTTAAGGTTTTAGTCTTCAATGTTTTGCATTGAGCATTGGACATTTTGTCATCCGATGGAACATCTTTTTGGTAACAATTTCTTTTATTTTTTAGCGTTGGCTAAACACCCTTCTCTTAGGGGTGTTACTATGTAACCGAATACATAAATTAGTTTATGGGTATTGTTAATTTCTAGATTTAATGTTGTTTTGAAATTTTTTGAGTTATTTATTGATGTTTCATTTATGAATTGAAGTAGCAAATGTAGTTCTAGTTTGAGATCTCTATGCTTGCTTGTGAAAACTGCTTAGAGTGGAATAAATGATTGATAGTTGTATTGACTAGTTTGTCTACAACCCACCTTGAAAATATGGGTTAAATTAAAGTTTTGTGTTGTTTTGCATTGTTAAGCTTATTAAGGTTCTAAAATACTTGCTTGAAGCATTATAGTTGATTGAAAAATAGTTGTTATAGGTGCATCATAGCCTACCTATTGAGAGTCAACGACTTTAAACAATTATTCATTATCCATTAAGCTAAATTAGTATCTGATTCTCACACAGTCTTAAGGTTCTCTGTTAAGGTCCCCGGTTATGGATCTCGTTATGGGACGCTGCAATATGAAATCTGAAGTTTTCTTCTTACGACCTATGGTGCTGGTTCGTTAAGAGAGAACCTGCAATATCTTGAGTTAAAGTACTCAAAAACTGAAATTAATTTTCTGCTTACATTTCCTGAGACAAACAGAATTTAAATACAACACATAAAAGATAACTACCCCTAGAAACTAGGACATTATCTCCTAACATAACTGGAACAAAAACTGTTCTATTATAGGAAAATAACTTCTACTAAATGTTGTAAGTATTGTTTACTGCTAAAAGGAAATGACTAAGGACTGTAACTATTGGATGACTAAAGACTGTAACTATTGGATGACTAAAGACTGATAACATTACTCTCGTCCTTCATATCACGCTTGTCCTCAAGCGCTAAGTGCAGAAATTAGTATTTCCCTCCTTTCCAACAAACTCTTCCTCATCATTTATATAGTCCATCCAGAATAATTTCTTGCATTGATGACCTCGGGTGAATGGTTCATCACAATTGAAACAAAGTCCCTTAAGTCACCTTTCCTCCATTTCAGATCTGGTCAGTTTCTTTACAAATCTGACATATTGAGGTGAGAAATTTGTTGTCTTTGATTTGCAAGCATCTAACACTCGCGAACAAATGCGTTGTTCCTTGCGTTCATAAAGTCGGGATAAACTCATCGTTGTAGCCAAATCTGGAGGATTATGTAACTCAACCTCAATTGCTATATAATCAGTAAGACCGCTAATATAAAGTTCCATTTTTTGTGACTGCGTAAGTGTACCAGCCTTCGAAATTAATTTCTCAAATGATTCTTAGTAATCTGCCACAGACCCGATCTGGCATAACTTAGCCAATTCTCCCAATTTCTGACTTTTGATTGGTGGCCCAAAACAAAGGTTACAATGACGTTAGAAGTCATCCCAAGACAGTTGAGGCAAATGTGTCTCCAATTGAAGAAATCAAATTTGTTCATTTCCCTCCAAATGAAAAGAAGCAAGTCAACCTTTTCTTCTTCCAGAGTTTGTTGGTGTCGAAAGAAGTGTTCACACCTGTTCAACCATCCCAACGGGTCATCTTGGCCACTAAATCATGGGAAATCCAGTTTTGTATGTTGAGGAATGATGAAACTTCCGCCTGTTGCTGATTCCGACCCACCTGCCACTCTGTTTTTACCCTTTCAACTACGATTCTGACTGATATGTTCAGCTGAATCAGAATCGACCTTAGAATTCTCTAAATTCTTTGCGAGTGCATCCAAACGAGCATTTATTATTTCGTGTCTGGCCAAATTATCTTCACTTTCTTCGTGGAATAAGTTCACCAATTGTGCTAGTTGATGTTGAATTTGGTCTCCCATGACTCCCGTCTCTGATACAAAGTTGTTAGTGTCCCCGGTTATGGATCTCGTTATGGGCGCTGCAATATGAAATCTGAAGTTTTCTTCTTACGACCTATGGTGATGGTTCGTTAAGAGAGAACCTGCAATCTCTTGAGTTAAAGTACTCAAAAACTGAAATTAATTTTCTGCTTATATTTCGTGAGACAAAGAGAATTTAAATACAACACATAAAAGATAACTACCCCTAGAAACTAGGACATTATCTCCTAACATAACTGGAACGAAAATTGTTCTATTACACGAAAATAACTACTACTAAATGTTGTAACTATTATTTACTGCTAAAAGGAAATGACTAAAGACTGTAACTATTGGATGACTAAAGACTGTAACTATTGGGTGACTAAAGACTGAAAACATTCTCTCTCTATTTGTTCGAACACCGCGTAAATTTTCTTGTTAACAATTTGTTACTAAACTCTTAATATTGATAATTGAAACTTATTAATTTACTTTATGTTGTGTTTTGTTTATGGCTATTCTACAAGAAATTAGAGCACTTCTAAACTTCGTGCTTGAATTATTTTCTGTATCACTCCTTGTGGGATCGACCCCAACTCATCGTTGGGTTTATACTTGTTAGGGACCCCCTACACTTTGAATTATAAGAGGTGTAGTTGAGCGTTATCTAATAAGAGTTGTAGTTGATCCTAAACTGATTGGGATCAGTTTTATTCATTCCAAAAACACTAAGGGTTTTTAGAGAGAAGTTTAAAGAGGAGAAAAGTTCAAGGTTCCAAGCGTTTGTTCAAGAAACCAAGGATTTCGCCAAAACAAGTGTTCTTCAAGGTATGTGAGGTTTTCCATAGTGATGGATTTGTTCATCCTCATGCCAAGCATGTTATTCTTTCATTAATTCGTCCATGAAATCTTATGTAAATATTATGGAAGAGTTCTTGAGTTTTAGCCTCATTCTTTAACAATGGATGTTTTGAGTTCTTTAGGTAAGGTCTTACGAATCAGTGTTATTTCTTCGTGGATTTTGTGTGGGTTTCCAAACACACTATATCATGATACCAAACCCAAACCCTGATGTCATATTCAGAAATTATATTACCGAATACGATACTAAATACCAAATTACCAAAAATATTGGTTTGATTTTTTGGTATTTATGTCCAGCCCTAATCTTAATGTTTTACTAGTGGGATTACTCTAACAATAAGCAGTTGATCTACCACAAGAAAAGACTTTACATCACATACATACCAAAATATTGACAAAATAAGTTTTTGTTGGATTTTCCAAGCAAGCTAGGATTAACTCTTCCTCCAATCTCTAGCTTGAGGGGATGTGTTGAAGCTAAATGAAACTGAAGATATGAAACAAGTTGACTAACCTAGTCAAGACCACATATACAATGTAATTAGAGTAAGACTAGGATTAAACTACTTATATCGACTAGGCCGATACTTCTTGTACGAGTTGAAGTCGACTAAGACTAGATGACAACTAGAATTATACTACAACTAGGATTAGATTATTTATAATTGTTGTATTATCATATATTTATATAAAAGAGAACCCTAGGACCGCCTACGTGGTGCCACAATAAACCTGCATTCACTTTTAAATTTATTTATTTATTAAACTAGCCTTCCCTTGTCATGAAAAGTTGTGACTTTTTTAAAAAAATGTGACTTTTATGATGGTTGCGAGTTTTATGAAAAAATTATGAAGAGTTTTGACTTTTATGAAATGTTATGACCTTTCTGAAAGGTTGTCACTTTTCCGAAGAGTTGTGCCTTTCGGATAAGGCACAACAAATATTTGTTCACACTACCCTATGTTGTCTATAAATAGAGGAATTTCGTGCATCTATAATTTTTAAGTTTTCTCCTGCTATAGGGTAGTAAATTCAAATGCATTAATTATGTTTTTATGAATTTTGTTTCATATTTGAAAGTTTTCATGAATCCTAATTTTTACTATAAGTCATAGTGATTCATGTAACTATGACAATTTCGTTTCCTATTTTTGTGACCTTTTTTTAACTCTGTTAAAGTTGCAGTAAGGATGATTGAAAATGTATCTTCTCTTTTGTCTCTTTCTAAAGGTTCTTACATATAATCAAAGAAAATTGATTTTAATTGATATGCGATATGCTACTGCAATGGATGATGGTTGAGTTCATTACATTCTGTTTGCAATTTCTCTTTTGTCCCTTTCTAAAGCTTCTTAATATTTTCTTCCTTCTATTTCTTAATATTTTATTCCTCCTATTTCTTTTTTGTCCCTTTCTAAAGATTCTTACATATAAACTTCTTTTTGTAATTTTGGTGACATTTTTGAATTATGTTCAAAATTTCAGTGAGGATGACTAAAATTTTATCTTCTCTTTTGTCCCTTTCTACAGGTTTTCTTCATATATTTTTTGAAATTGTTTTTGGTGGGTTGTGCTATATTTGATAGCACACAACAATAAATATTTAATAACTAATACGGAACTAATGATGAAGTTTGTTAAAAGAACCAAAATGATTGCTCTCTTGCTTCCCACAGTTAGTATATTAGTTTGATTATTTTTTCTTGGGTACAAATATTTTATAAGTCATTGCACTATCATATCATATATTTATATAAAAGAAAATCCTAGATCCTCCTACGTGGCGCCACCACAAGCAAGAATTTCCTTTTAAATTTATTTATTTTCAAAACTAGCCTTCCTCTTTCATGAAAAGATGTGACTTTTATGAAAAGTTGCGACTTTTATGAAGAGTTGCGATATTTATTAAAAGTTGCGTCTTTAACTAAGAGTTGCAACGTTTATGAAAAGTTGTGACTGTTATTAAAAGTTGTGACTTTTATGAAAAGTTGTGACTTCAATGAAGAGTTCCGACTTTTATCAAAAGTTGTCACTTTTATGAAAAGTTGTGACTTTAATGAAGAGTTGCGACATTATGTAAAGTTGCGACTTTTATGAAAGGTGGTGAATTTCGGAAGGGTTTTAACTTTTTCAAATAGTTGTAACCTTTCTGATAAGGCACAATAAAATTTGTTCACACTACCATTTGTTTTCTACAAATAGTGAAACTTCCTCTCATTTTAAAACAACAAAAATTTTGATCTTATCATTCTACTTCCGCAAAATTAAATATTCGTGTACTTTGGTCCTATTGATTGACTTACTACCACCACTGTTATTGTATCAATAAGTTTGTGAATCAACCGTTTTATCCTGAGAGGATGTAATTCTTTAAATCCTTGGTATTGGAGGAGAATATTTTTCTTAAGAGGTCATTGAGCATTAAGTGGACTCGATTTTTTCCTCTCTATTTCATTCTATTTTTACATATTCTGGTTTGGTTTTTTACACTCACTAATTTTTTCTTATAATATTAATTGAAATTTATGAGTACATGTTTTAAACTCTGTTATTTATGTTTCTCAAAAATTATTGTCTCCGATTATATTAAACATATACACATATAGTACGTATATTCATTGTGCAGAAAATAATTATTGTACTCAAGTCCAAGAATTCATGTTTTGATATTCTATATTAAATTCTATAACTTAAAAGTATTATATATAAGCTTACATATTATTTATTTTTACATAGATATGAAATTTCTTACTTATGAATTGAAAAAATTCATTATGCAAGTTCAGAAGTTATAATTGCTTTCATGTTCAACCGTAATTTCTTTTTGAATATGTTAACAAATTTTTGAATTTTCTTCTAAGACATATATCACAATTGTATAATCTATGCAACTTAAATGTTTCTTTTTATTACAAAATGTCTTTGTATATATTGTCACGACCGGAATCTAGACCCCAGACGAGACCGGCGTCGTTGACCTCTCAGAGGTCGCAGACAAGCCTACTTACATCATTCTTACTTCAGCTAGGTTAATTTAGCTGAAAATTTAAAACTTTTTGCTCCTTAACATATTTGTTAAACATTCGTAACATTTCATAATAGTTCACCATCAACCATCTAACATTAAGAGATAAGCAACTGAAAGAAACAGATCAATAAGTATTAAGTGTATAATTGCCAAAATGGCACCAATACAAGGTCTGAATAAAAACAGGAAAGAAACGCTAGTGGAACATGCTCCACTAGCTCAACTCTAAAACTAAGCTAGAATGTAAAACAGTAGCATCCTCGAAAGCATGAGGACCTACCAAACTCCGGATGAATGCTGACGTCCGGATAGCTGCAACAATGATCCTATAGCTCTATCGCCCACCTGTGCCTGCACCTAAAATAGTACAGATGTATAGGGTTAGTACACACTTGTACTAAGTATGGGTATATGCAATCACACACCACGGACATGGATGAGAAAGAATAGCACTTTCCTAACAACATGATTTTTGGAAGTCAAGTCAGTGGACTTGCCAAATTGAGATTAGGAAAGTTAGTGAACTTTCCAAATTGGGTTAGGAAAGGTCATGACATGAGAGTAACATGCATCATTATAAATATCGTATTGCACACAACACATAATATCTTCATATAGCACATATCATAGCACACAACATATAACACATAGCTTCTTTCATATTATTCATTCATTTTCCATGAGACCTTGGGATCATGGACTTGACATTATGACTTTCCAAAATGAGGGCTCAACATATGGAACCTCAACTATGGAGTCTTCATTAGCAAACACAGAGTCTGCTTCATTAATTCATACGTAATTCATTTTATTTCATTCATAGGCCAGTGTGAACACCAGCTATACCTAGGGTGTAGTTTAAAACTTTCATCGGGTGTGCTGTGCAATGATCAAGAATAACCTAGTGTTATTACTTGACTCTAGCTCACCTCTTGATTATCCTATCCTAACACCTTTGGTACCATTCATTTCATTATGTTTTTCATTCATTGGGAACTTTAACTTTAACCGACATAGATCATGTGAGCATCATGAAATCCAGTGTCTCCCCCACACCGAAAAGAGGTGGAATCACCGGCCAAAGTGATCCAATAACATGCTAGCGTACATGGGAATTTAACCCCGCCAGATCCCTATATTGGCAGTATAGGTTCAAAGACTAGGAGATGTATGGAGACCCATACCCGGCAAGCCAGACAGTCTCATCTCATGAGAGTTACGTGAACCTTCGCCCTTCCCGAAAAAAGGCATCACCGCTCATAGCTAGTCTATCGGTGCTCAGTATAAAGTTCCATTTCATTCATCTCATACGTCATGGAAGCTGGCTTCTAGTATGAGGACATTATAGCTCATTAGATGATTTCATATCTTATAATTAGTATTAAGTGTGTTAAGCTCAATACTTTCATTAGAGTGTTCATACAGACTGGTCTCTTCATTATCTTACACTCTCATAGGTGAGTACGTTTTGGTAACATTTACTTAGACTCATTTTAGATTGCTCTCATCATTTACATTAGCCTCACATCATGTTGTCACCACATTCTTCATCATTAGCACCTTTACTTTTCATAGTTACTCACCTCTTATTACGTGAATGTTCATTTCATCGTCTGCCAATGCACTTGGCCTTTTAGTGTATGTTACACTCATACTTAACCCTTCTAGGGTTCGTCATTTCATTACATACATCTTAGGTTCACTTACTTTTGAACGTATGTTAGACTTATGTGTCTATACATACAAGCCATGGGCTTCATTCATAATTCGTTAAGTGATTCTTACTTTCCTAAAATTAGGTAGTACAATACTTATGTATCTTGTATATATGACAAGATCTTAATTTTTTGATCTAAGTAGATGGCATTATTTTTGGATAATATACTCACGTATGACTTATGCATCAATACGGAATTTTGGGCAAGGAAACCCAAATCTTGAATCACTTGGATATCATTTATATTTTTCATTAATTTTATTTCTAATATTCATAACATTAGACTTTAAATTAAATATCAACATTTATATTGAAGGATAAATTTTCTATTTTAATTTCCCTCTTAATTAATCAAAGGGTTCTAGGTTCGAACCTAGGTGAAAGCAATGATTTAAATTACTTTTATTTAAGGTTGATAAATTAATTTAATTCATTAATAATTATTAAGCTGATTTAATAAAAAATAAAATTAGATTTTTTATTAAATTAATTAAATCCTATTTTTGACTAAGTCTTGAATTAGTCTCCTAATCCTAAGACAATACCTCCCTCAAGTTTCTCAACTCTCTCTCACGTTCTCCATCTCTCTCTCACGTTGTTCTGCAAAACACAGCTAAAACGAGAGAAAAATTCATCAAGAGTTCTTCACACTTGAAGAACTCACAAGAATTTTTAAGTAACAGACAAAGTAATCAAAACGTCAAGGCTAAGAGAGGTTCATCGAGTAGGGTGTACATTGAAGTGAATTGATCGTGGTTTGGACGAGTTTCCGGGCAGCAGCTTCACGCTTGAATAACGTCCAAAGGTATGGGTTTCTCTCATGGAATTATTTCTCCAAGAGTACTTTCTTTCGAACGCTTCTTAAACTCTTGAAACTAATGTTGTTCCCCTTCGTATGTCCTTGTCCTTAGCTCCCAAACGATTTCATAGGATGGGTATGTTGTGCTGCTAGATTTAGGCATGATTTACGTGTTTATATTAAATGCGAACATGTTTTATGTGAGGGAAATTACGAAAATGATATTTGAAGTGCGACCAAAAAAAAATGTGTGTGTGTGCATCGTGGGCAGTGGCTTTAGCCACTATTTTGGGTCGATTATTCATGTGTTTATTTGGTGTATTTTATGTGTGTAATGTGTGTGCAATGTGGTATGTATTATAATAAAAATGTTGGGTTGAATAACACTCTTTTAGCTAAGTAAACTCATGAAAGATGTGACTAAAAATGAGTGAAGAATGATAAGAAAATTTCCAGATTCCATACTCTCCCATAATGTTAATTTATGGGTTTTTAAAAAAGGGAAATAAATAAGTGAGGTCAATGGGAATTGAACCCAAGATCTCACATGTTAAGGAGGCTGAAAAATAAGAGAAAAACGTGAAGGAGCTAAGGGGAATCGAACCCCTTAGCTACTGGTTTCGCGACAAGAAAAAGAAAAGAAGAGAAAGGGGAAAACGGGGTGGGGGGATTCGACCTTGGCTGCTGGTCTTCGCGAAAAAGGGGAAAAACAAGATGGGGCTAAGGGGATTCAAACCTGGCCACTGTGGATTCGCGAAAAGGAAAGAAAAATAAAGGGGGGCTGGGGGTTCGAACTCGCGACCAGCCCCTGCCCTCGCGAAAAGAGAAAAAAAATTATGGGGAGGCGTGGGATTCGAACCCACGACCTGACCAATAAGCGCGAAGGAGAGGTTTTGTTAAAAGAAAAAAAATAGAGGGGTTGTGGGGGTTCGAACCCACCACCTCACAGCCCCCTCAGCGAAATTGAGGCAAAAATAAGGGGGGCTGTGGGGGTTCGAACCCACAACCTCCCCATTGCAGTGAACTTTTAATAAATTAATTTAAATCAGCTTAATAATTATTAGTTAAATTCTGGCTCTCTCTCTCAAAATTGCCCCTCCGTCTTATTAAATAATTAATTAATTATATATTTAGGGAAATTACGATATTACCCTTAGCCTGGTAAAAGACCATTTTACCCCTAGACCTTCAAAACTTAAGATTTCTTCTTTTAAGTCCGGTAAAGAGTCCTTGGATTAAATATTCATTTTCGATAGCCTTACTTGGTTGTTCCAACCTTTCCAAGCTCAACTAACTCCCCCGGATTAGTTGGCTTGGTCGTAGTAAGGGTTCTAAGGTCTGGTTCTACGCGTATCAGTCCGTGTGAAGTTTGGTTTAATCGCAAGCATTCTTGACACCCTAAGTCTTGATCCTGTTCATTTTTAGGGTTTTTACATTATCCCCCCCCCCCTTAGGAACATTCGTCCCCGAATGACACTATCACTTCACATCGTAATGCCAGTCAGATCATAATAAAATTACTATACATAGTCAATCAATAGCAACAAAACACGGAGAGATAAAGAACCATAGGTTTAAGAGTAGGAAGTCTAACCTCAAGAGCTGAAAAGGTGAGGGTAGCGGGCTCTCATGTCGGCCTCAGCCTCCCACGTAGCACCCTCAACAAGATGATTTCTCCACAATACCTTCACTGTGGCAATCTCCTTGTTCCTCAGTCGCTTGACCTATCTGTCTAAGATCTCTAAAGGAATCTCCTCATAAGACAAGTCTTCACCAACCCCCAAGCCTTCAACAGGCAAGATTGATGTTGGATCACCTAGGCACTTCTTCAACATAGAGACATGAAAGACTGGATGAACAGAAGCTAGCTCCGCAGGCAATGCTAACTCATAGGCCACCTCACCCACACGCTGTAGGATCTCATATGGCCCCACATACCTTGGACTCAGCTTTCCTTTTCTACCAAATCTCATCACACCTTTCATAGGTGATATTTTCAAGTAAACCTGGTCACCAACATCAACTCTAAGGGCCATTTTCTGTTATCAGCATATGACTTCTGCCGACTGTAAGCAGTAGTCAACCAGTCCCTAATCACTATGACCTTCTATATGGCCTCATGAATGATCTTCGGACCTAAAATGGATGACTCTCCAACCTCGAACCACCCAACTAGAGATCTACACCTCCTACCATACAGAGCCTCAAACGGTGCCATCCCAATGCTGGAGTGATAGATATTATTATACGAGAACTCTATCAAAGGCAGATGGTCATTCCAGCTACCTCTGAAGTCAATCACACACGCTCTCAACATGTCTTCCAATGTCTGAATGGTGCGCTCTGCCTGCCCATCTGTCTGAGGATGAAAGGCAGTGCTAAGCTTTACCTGCGTGCCCAAGCTCTTCTAGAAGGATCTCCAGAAATGTGAAGTAAACTGAGCTCGTCTATCTGAAATAATAGACAAGGGAATCCCATGCCATCTCACAATCTCATCAATGTAGAGTCTTGCATAATCCTCAGCTCTGTAAGTAGACTTCACAGGGATAAAGTGGGCAGACTTAGTCAATCTGTCCACAATCACCCATATGGAATCATGCTGCCTCCTAGTCCTCGGAAGGCCAACCACGAAGTCCATATTAATGGCCTCCCACTTCCAAATCGGAACCTCAATAATCTGAGTCAGACCACCAGGCTTAAGATACTCTGCCTTAACCTGCTGACAATTAGGACACTTGGCCACATATTCTGCAATGTCCTTCTTCATGACATCCCACCAATAAATCTGCTTAAGATCATGATACATCTTGGTGGAACCTGGATGTATGGAGTATCTGGAACCATGGGCCTCTGCAATAATCCTGGTCCGCAAATCATCCACATCTAGCACACACAGCCTGTCCTGATACCTAAGTATGCCATCACCTCCCAAAGCGAAAGACTCATTCATTTTCATCAGCACTGAGTCCTTCAGCTCCATCAACACAGGATATAGATGCTGACCCTGCTTGACTTCAACTACCAAGGATGATTCAGAACTAGGATGAACTGAAACATCCCCACTAGTAGAGTCAACCAAACGCACACCCAGTCTGGCCAGTCTGTGTACATCTTTCACCAGCTCCTTCTTCTCATCCTCAACGTGGGTTGTACTTCCCATGCTCATCCTGCTCAAAGCATCGGCTACAACATTAGCCTTACCTGAATGGTAGTGCACATTCATGTCATAATCCTTCAACAGCCCCAACCATCTCCGCTGCGTAGATTCAACTCCCTCTGTGTGAACACGTACTGGAGACTCTTATGGTCTGTGAACACATCCATATGCACTCCATACAGATAATGCCTCCACAGCTTCAGTGCAAACACCACAACTGCTAACTCCAGGTCATGAGTGGGGTAATTCTTCTCATGAACCTTGAGCTGTCTGGACGCATAGGCTATCACCTTACAAACCTGCATAAGAACACAACCCAAACCAACCTTAGATGCATCACAATAAACAGTGTAATTCTCACCACACTTAGGCAAAGTAAGCACCGGGGCTGAACTGAGTCTGTCCTTGAGCTCCTGGAAACTCTTCTCACAAGTCTCCGTCCATTCAAACTTGGGTTTCTTCTTAGTCAAAGCTGTCAATGGGGCAGCAATGGAAGAAAAGCCCTCCACAAACCTGCGGAAGTAACCAGTCAATCCCAAAAAGCTACGTATGTCAGTGGGAGTAAGAGGCTTTGGCTAGTTCTTCACAGCCTCAGTCTTCATGGGATCCACCTCCACGCCCTGATCGAACACAACATGACCCAGGAAGGTCACTGATCTCAGCCAGAATTCACATTTACTGAATTGGCATACAACTGATGCTGTCTAAGTACCTGCAAGGTTAGTCTCAAATGTCGTTCATGCTCTTCCTTGGTCTTAGAGTAGATGAGAATGTCATCAATGAATACTATGACGAAAGAGTCAAGGTATTCACGGAAGACCCTGTTCATGAGATCCATAAATGCAGCAGGTGCATTCGTGAGACCAAATGACGTGACTAGAAACTCATAGTGATCATAGCGGGTACGAAAGGCTGTCTTTGGGATATCTCCATCCCTAACCCTAAGTTGATGATACCCTGAACAAAGATCAATCTTAGAGAAGAAACTAGGCCCTTGGACCTGATCGAACAAATCATCTATTCTGGGGTGGATACTTATTCTTTATAGTAACTTTGTTGAGATGCCGATAATCGATACACATTCTAAGGGTCCCATTTTCTTCTTTACAAACAACACTGGAGCGCCCCAAGGGGATATGCTCGGCTGAATGAAACCCTTGTCAGTGAGATCTTTTAACTACAGCTTCAACTCTTTGAGTTCAGCTGGAGCCATTCTGTAAGGAGTAATTGAGATTGGTTTAGTATCGGGTTCTAAATCGATACCAAAGTCAATCTATCGAAGGGGAGGGACTCCAGGCAAATCATCAGAAAACACATCTAAGAACTCATTCACTACAGGCACAGAGTCTATGGAAGGAATGTCATGATCTAAATCATTAACACTCACAAGATGACACAATAACCCCTTGGACATCATTTTATTGGCCTTAAGTTTAGAAATCAAGGGGTTAGGACGACTCGAATTGTACCCCTCCCAAACTAACTCTTCTTCATTAGGAAAGCGAAATCTCACCACTCTACTACGACAGTCCAAGCAAGCATAACAACTGTGAAGCCAATCCATGCCAAGAATAACATCAAAATCATGCATGGGTAATTCAACCAAGTTTGCACACATAGTTTTACCACTCACAACTATTGGGCAATCCTTGTATACTCTATCAGTTCTTAATTTCTCTTTTAAAGGTGTACTAACCACTATAGGATCATGCAGAACTTCAGGCAATATCTCAAAAGTAAGAGCAAGAAGAGGAGTTACAAAGAAAAGTGTAGACCCTGGATCAAGTAGAGCATAAGCAGAAGTTGAGAACACTTGCAGCATACCTGTGACCACATCAGTGGACTTCTCCTGCTCCTCCCTGCCCTTCAGGGCATAGAACCTGTTCCTCTTAGGAGGCTCGGCTGCTGCTGCACCCTGTGGATTAGGCCTAGGCTGAGCATTACCTCCAGCCTGACCTCTGTTTTGTGGACAGTCTCTGACCATGTGTCAACTCTTACCACAACCGAAGCAGGCATTAGTGCCTTGTCTGCACAATTCTTTTTAGGACACTGCATCTAACCTCCATTGCCCTTCTTGGGCTCAGGTCTGCCTCCTCTAGGTGTAGCGCTTCTTTGAGGATTAGAATTCCCAGAACTCTGTTGCCCCTTTTTGAACCTTGCCTGCTCACTGACGCCAAAGTTGTTCCTGTGGCCTCCATGACTAGGACCTACTTGATCTTGAGGCCTAGGCCTCCTAGCATAACGATAACCTCTCTTTCTGCGGCTGTCCTCTACCTGCTGGACATGCACCATCAACCTGGAAAGATCCATATTATCATGGAGCATCGCATATCGACACTCCTCCTCCAGGTCTCCGTTGATTCCTGTGAGGAACCTGCTCATCTCATCCCTGCTGTTAGAAACCAAGGAAGTAGCATACCTGGATGATTTCAACAAAGTTCAGTATTCTCCTCATTCTTGCTATCAAATACTAGGGAAAATAACATACCTTGACAGCTTAACAAACTTCAGGGAATACTCCCTGACTGTCATAGAGCCTTGTTTAAGGTTGATGAATTCCTCAACCTTGGCCTCCCTCATCTCCCTGGGGAAGAATCTCTCCAGAAATGCTGTCTTGAATATCTCCCATGTGACTTGCACTCCACCTAAGACCCGACTATCTTGCCACATCTTGTACCAAGTCTGTGCAACATCCTTGAGCTGATAGGAAGCCAGCACAGCCTTCTCAATATCAGTAGCCCCCATAGACACCAGGATCTTATGCACCTCATCCACAAACTCCTGGGGATCCTCTGCAGTCCTAGACCCTGTGAAAATAGGAGGATTCATCCTCGTGAAATCCCTCAGCCTGTCAGCCATGCTACAAACCGGTGGGTTCTCCCTCTGAACATTCTGCCAGTTGACCTGGGAAGTCATGGCCTGGGCCTGCATAGTAATGGCCTGTGCCATCTGGGCCAGAGATGCCCTCACCTCAGCATCAGTCAACCCAGCTGGATTAACTGGCACAGCCACTCCTTCAGCTGGAGCCTGGGGTGGAACTCGGTTGCCCCCAGCAGCTGCTCTTCCTCTCCTCTGACCAATAGCCCTCCTAGGGTCCATTCTCTGAAAACAACAAAAAATGATGTTAGATACGCTCATAACACCAAGAAATCAGACATTTAGAAAAGCACGATAAGATCAGAAGAAGGGAAATTTTCCTACGCATCATGCAGTCTCTAATTCAGGATAGTGGTGCACTTCACTACCATGACTTAGAAACTACACAATGTGGTTGATGTGAACTCAATATTCTCGGAATTTAACCTAGTGCTCTAATACCAACTTTGTCACGAGCGCAATCTAGACCCCAGACGAGACCGGCATCGTTGACCTCTCAGAGGTCGCAAACAAGCCTACTTACGTCATTCTTACTTCAGCTAGGTTAATTTTAGCGGAAAATTTGAAACTTTTTGCTCCTTAACATATTTGTTAAACATTCGTAACATTTCATAATAGTTCACCATCAACCATCTAACATTAAGAGATAAGCAACTGAAAGAAATAGATCAATAAGTATTAAGTGTATAATTGCCAAAATGGCACCAATACAAGGTCTGAATAAAAATAGGAAAGAAACGCTAGTGGAACATGCTCCACTAGCTCAACTCTAAAACTAAGCTAGAATGTAAAACAGTAGCATCCTTGAAAGCATGAGGACCTACAAAACTCCGGATGAATGCTGACATCCGGATAGCTGCAACAATGATCCTGTAGCTCTATCGCCACCTGTGCCTGCACCTAAAATAGTATAGATGTATAGGGTTAGTACACACTTGTACTAAGTATGGGTATAAGCGAGCACACACCACGGACATGCATGAGAAAGAATAGCTCTTTCCTAACAACATGATTTTTGGAAGTCAAGTCAGTGGACTTGCCAAATTGAGATTAGAAAAGTTAGTGAACTTTCCAAATTGGGTTAGGAAAGGTCATGCCATGAGAGTAACATGCATCATTATAAATATCGTATTGCACACAGCACATAATATCTTCATATAGCACATATCATAGCACACAATATGTAACACATAGCTTCTTTCATATTATTCATTCATTTGCCATGAGACCTTGGGATCATGGACTTGACATTATGACTTTCCAAAATGAGGGCTCAACATATGGAACCTCAACTATGGAGTCTTCATTAGCAAACACAGAGTCTGCTTTATTAATTCATACGTACTTCATTTTATTTCATTTATAGGCCAGTGTGAACACCAGTTATACCTAGGGTGTAGTTTAAGACTTTCATCGGGTGTGCTGTGCAATGATCAAGAATAACCTAGTTTTATTACTTGAGTCTAGCTCACCTCTTGATTATTCTATCCTAACACCTTTGGTACCATTCATTTCATTATGATTTTCATTCATTGGGAACTTTAACTTTAATCGACATAGATCATGTGAGCATCATGAAATCCAGTTTCCCCCCCACACCGAAAAGAGGTGAAATCAACTGCCAAAGTGATCCAATAACATGCTAGCGTACATGGGAATTTAACCCCGCCAGATACCTATATTGGCAGTATAGGTTCAAAGACTAGGAGATGTATGGAGACCCATACCCGGCAAGACGGACAGTCTCATCTCATGAGAGTTACGTGAACCTTCGTCCTTCCCAAAAGAAGGCATCACCGCTCCTAGCTAGTCTATCGGTGCTCAGTATAAAGTTCCATTTCATTCATCTCATACGTCATGGAAGTTGGCTTCTAGTATGAGGACATTATAGCTCATTAGATGATTTCTCATCTCATAATTAGTGTTAAGTGTGTTAAGCTCAATACTTTCATTAGAGTGTTCATAGAGAATGATCTCTTCATTATCTTACACTCTCATAGGTGAGTACGTTTTGGTAACATTTACTTAGACTCATTTTAGATTGCTCTCATCATTTACATTATCCTCACATCATGTTGTCACCACATTCTTCATCATTAGCACCTTTACTTTTCATAGTTACTCACCTCTTATTACGTGAATGTTCATTTCATCGTATGCCAATGCACTTGGCCTTTTAGTGTATCTTACACTCATACTTAACCCTTCTAGGGTTCGTCATTTCATTACATACATCTTAGGTTCACTTACTTTTGAACGTATGTTAGACTTGTGTGTCTATACATACAAGCCATGGGCTTCATTCATAATTCGTTAAGTGATTCTTACTTTCCTAAAATTAGGTAGTACAATACTTATGTATCTTGTATATATGCCAAGATCTGAATTTTTTTTATCTAAGTAGATGGCATTATTTTTAGATAATTTACTCACGTATGACTTATGCATCATTACGGAATTTTAGGCAAGGAAACCCAAATCTTGAATCACTTGGATATCATTTATATTTTTTATTAATTTTATTTCTAATATTCATAACATTAGACTTTAAATTAAATCTCAACATTTATATTGAAGGATAAATTTTCTATTTTAATTTCCCTCTTAATTAATCAAAGTGTTGGGGGTTCAAGCCCCCACAACCTCTTTAATTTTAATTTAATAAAAGTTCACTGCAATGGGGAGGTTGTGGGTTCAAACCCCCACAGCCCCCCTAATTTTTGCCTCAATTTCGCTGAGGGGGCTGTGAGGTGGTGGGTTCGAACCCCCACAGCCCCTCTATTTTTTTTCTTTTAACAAAACCTCTCCTTCGCGCTTACTGGGAGGTCGTGGGTTCGAATCCCACGCCTCCCCTTAATTTTTCTTCTCTTTTTGCGAGGACAGGGGCTGGTCGTGAGTTCGAACCCCCAGCCCCCCCTTTATTTTCTTTCCTTTTCGCGAGGGGACTGCTGGGTCGCGAGTTTGATCCCCCAGCCCCCCTCTTATTTTTCTTTTCTTTTCGCGAATCCACAGTGGCCAGGTTCGAATCCCCTTAGCCCCATCTTCTTTTTCCCCTTTTTCGCGAAGACCAGCAGCCAAGGTCGAATCCCCCCAGCCCCGTTTTTTCCTTTCCCTTTTTTCTTTTTCTTGTCGCGAAACCAGTAGCTAAGGGGTTCGATTCCCCTTAGCTCCTTCACGTTTTTCTCTTATTTTTCAGCCTCCTTAACTTGTGAGGTCTTGGGTTCAATTCCCATTGACCTCACTTATTTATTTCCCTTTTTTAAAAACCCATAAATTAACATTATGGGAGAGTATGAAATCTGGAAATTTTCTTATCATTCTTCACTCATTTTTAGTCACATCTTTCATGAGTTTACTTAGCTAAAAGAGTGTTATTCAACCCAACATTTTTCATTATAATACACACCACATTGCACACACATTACACACATAAAATACACCAAATAAACACATGAATAATTGACCCAAAACAGTGGCTAAAGCCACTGCCCATGATGCGCACACACACATTTTTTTTTGGTCGCACTTCGAATATCGTTTTCGTAATTTCCCTCACATAAAACATGTTCGCATTTAATATAAACACGTAGATCATGCCTAAATCTAGCAGCACAACATACCCATCCTATGAAATCGTTTGGGAGCTAAGGACAAGGACATACGAAGGGGAACAACCTTAGTTTGTTTAAGAAGCGTTCGAAAGAAAGTACTCTTGGAGAAAGAATTCCATGAGAGAAACCCATACCTTTGGACTTTATTCAAGCGTGAAGTTGCTGCCCAGAAACTCCTCCAAACCACGATCAATTCACTTCAATGTACACCCTACTCGATGAACCTCTCTTAGCCTTGACGTTTTGATTACTTTGTCTTTTACTTAAAAATTCTTGTGAGTTCTTCAAGTGTGAAGAACTCTTGATGAATTTTTTTCTGGTTTTAGCTGTGTTTTGCAGAACAATGTGAGACAGAGATGGAGAACGTGAGAGGGAGTTGAGAAACGTGAGGGAGGTATTGTCGTAGGATTAGGAGACTAATTCAAGACTTAGTCAAAAATAGGATTTAATTAATTTAATAAAAAATCTGATTTTCTTTTTTTATTAAATCAGCTTAATAATTATTAATTAATTAAATTAATTTACCAACCTTAAATAAAAGTAATTTAAGTCATTGCTTCCACCTAGGTTCGAACCCGGGTGAAGCAAGACTCTACTCCAAGAGTTAAATTCTGGCTCTCTCTCTCCAAATTGCCCCTCCGTCTTATTAAATAATTAATTAATTATATATTTAGGGAAATTACGATATTACCCTTAGCTTGGTAAAAGACCATTTTACCCCTAGACCTTCAAAACTTAAGATTTCTTCTTTTAAGTCCGGTAAAGACTCCTTCGATTAAATATTCGTTTTCGAGAGCCTTACTTGGTTGTTCCAACCTTTGCAAGCTCAACTAACTCCCCCAGATTAGTTTGCTTGGTCGTAGTAAGGGTTCTAAGGTCTGGTTCTACGCGTATCAGTCCGTGTGAACTTTGGTTTAATCACAAGCATTCTTAACACCCTATGTCTTGATCCTATTCATTTTTAGGGTTGTTACATATATATTCTTATTTTATTCTTTATGTTCCTTTTAATGTTGATTAAAGAACCAATGATTTATTATTTCGTGAATAGTTCATTCATTCGACGTTTTTTAGTTATGTGATAATGAAAAATAATCAAATTCTTATTCGAATATTGCTAATATTTTTTTAAAGATTCTATCTTTCCATTATTTTTAATGTATGGATATGAGAAAAATATTATTTGCAAGTTTAATGCAATTATTATTATGACCGTGTGAAGCGCGGACAAATTACCTAGTTATAATATTAATAGTTATTATAGTAGGACTCTAAGTATAGCTAATTTACAACTCTACAATTCACTCCAAGTATGTATTCAACAATTTTAATAATCAAGAGAGCCGTTAATGTTTCTAATATTTACGTGGGAATTCTACATTTTGAATATAGTTAAAGAATGTTAATGAACAAATTTATCTTATATAGGAGTTAATTCCCTAAATGGTCACCCAAGTTTAGGGATTTGCCTTGAAATATCATTTATGTTTCACTTAGAACGAAAATATCACTCAAACTATTCAAAATCCTCACTCTCTTCTAGTTGGCATGACATGTCATTAAAGTCTTTTTTTAATAATATAAACTAATTTAATTCATTAAACCCAACTAAATAATGATCATATTATTATTTTTTAAAATATATATATATATATATATATATATATATATATATATATATATATATATATATATATATATATATATATATATATATATATATATATATATATATATATATATATATATATATTAGTTAATTAAGAATAAGTTTTCATATTGAAGAATCTTTTATCTTAATTAAATATTTTATTTTTTTGGAAACTTATAAACACATAAATTCAAACAAAATATTGATATACAAATCTCATGAACACTAATTTACATCAATTAATCATAAATTGTATAATGAATCAATAATATTAAAGGTCAATTAACTATTAAAATTTAATTATTTGGGTGCCTTGAAATCCATATATACTTACAATATCCTTTTTTGAAAAGAAAATGGAAAGTGAATGGTATTTGTTTTAGAAAATAAAATTGTGTTCTTTATTTATCAGTATATTATCTCATATAATATGCATATTATTTAATTAAAATAGGCAATTCAATTATTGTTACTTGTAATTTCATGAATTTTGTCACGACCCGAGTCTACACCCCTGGATGTGGCCGACACTCTAAGACCATTGCTGATCCCCAAGCGAACCCTCATCCTGGCTGACAACAAGCAGAAGACTAACTTAAGCATGCAAAAGCTTAAAACTGAAATAAAATTAGATAAGCTAAACTTTACAAAGCTTTTTACTCAAATGAACAACTTCGAATGAAAATAATATATTAAACTCGCCATAAAATATGCAACTTAAGTCTTTAAAATATTTAACAAAATAAATAATTTATACAGACTCCTCAACTAAACTGGCTATCTATGAAGCCTCTAACTGATAATTATGGATCTCGGGATAAGACCCCTGACATCCTAACTAAATTGAAAAGTAAATGAAATCCTTCGAAAACAAAAAGGCTCACCATGGCTAACTCGAAGTCTTGGATTTATCAAGGAAGCTCATGTTGATGATCCTAAATACGTTCGTCTGCATCATCAAAAGATACCGTCCAAATGGCGCAATACGTGGAATGTACGAGCATGTAAGGGAAATTCTAAAGTATAACATAGGCTTGAAACTTGAATGAAAAGGAAACATACTTACCTCTTTTCAAAATCACTCAACTCAACTGAACTTAAGAATAAGATACTCAACTCAAGGATTAGATACTATACTTCGACGATATGATACTCGACTCAATGAAGCATAGATTAACTCAAGATACTCAACTTAAGGTACTTAACTCGAAATACACAACTCCTGCAACTTAACTTAACTCAATTCAATGTAAAGCAGTTTAAAACAAGTGCAATATAAAGAAAAATTGTTTAAAAACATGATGTCAACTCTGTTATGTAACGAGGATACAATATAACTCTTAAATGTATATGAAACTACAATTAACTGATGTATATAAAAATATAATAACTTCTCTGGGAGATTCTCTTACCGACAATCATTACATAAGAGATATAGTGATGATACAACACTTTACCTCACGCTGTCAAGGATCATCCTATACCTTGCCATTAGTATAGGACCTAACTTAACTTAGTGGATCCACTAGTCTATTGTGAAAAGGATTCATCTAAAAAGTATGACACTTTTCTACCCATGGTGGCTACATTGTTTTATGGAGACACGAGTTATCTGAACTCATGCTCGCCCCCAATTTGGTGCTCAATACTACTCCAAAAAATATACTAGCTCTTATGTATTAAAAACATACTTCTTCTATGATTTGAGATAATTACTCAAAACTACCCTCTAAAAGAGGTAACTGCTCTTGAAAACTCTTTCATAAAAGATATCAAAATCATATTTTAATATGATCATTGATGACTCGAGAAGTCATACTGCATAAAAATTGATGGTATATATAGATACCATACTGCTTAAACATTGCTGACATACTCGATTGTCATACTAATCATGTTTTAGAAACTCTTTCTCAAACTAATTTTTTTTCTTAAAAGAGATAGTACTGAAACTACTCAAAACTCTTTTGAAAATCTCAGTGTCTTCTCATCTTAAATGTAAAACAATTACTCTTGCGAATACTTAGTTCCCATATATTTTTTTTAAAAAAATGAACTTTACTTTTATTCTTTACTCAACTTTAATGCTTAAGTCTTAAAACAAAGCTAAAATATTTGTAAAAGACTTCTTACATATGGTTCATGTCGAATTATTGATGTGGACGACTCAATGCAAGGTTTTTAATAACCATAGATATAACTCAATACTCAATACTTAGAACTTGAAGATAGAACTCCTCTCAACGGTACTCAACTAATGGAGTTCATGTAGAAGTTATGGACATGAACGACTCGAATTGAAGGTCTACATAACAACATGGAACTAATGAGTACAACTCTTCTCATTCTCTTACTTACTTCCTCTAATCTTAGTTCAAATTAATAGTTGATCTCAAAAGATTCATAATTGAACTCAAAAGTTTTCTTGAACTCTACTCTTAACTCTCTCTTGAATGTAAATTATGAATTCAAGAGTAATGGTTCATGATATGAAGGATATAGATGATAGTTTAGACTCATAAATACATACTCTTCACTTTTATACTCGCTTGCTCGAGTCTTTAACCAATTAACTAGACGTTGTAGAAAACTCCTCAAAAGGACTTTCTTAGAATGTGTGGCGGAATTCTCAAAACTTAACTCTCAACTTTAGCATTAATTTAGAATTATGAATTCAAGGTTATGATCATGTTAGGAATGATTTTAGATAGGAAGAATAATTTTCTTAAAGAATCTTGGATAAGAACTTGAATAGAAACCTCGAAACCCTAGCTTGAAGGTAAATGTTCAAGAAAACCTTTTTGAGATTCTTAAATAAGTTTCTTGATATCTCTATGGCCAAGAATTATGATTTTCATTAGTAAAGATGAAATTCTGATTGTTTTGAACCTTTTATTAGTCAAGAAATTTGTTTAGGATTTTCTTGGAGGTAAAAAAACAAAAACAACTATTTTTAATGTTTTCCGTTGGCTAATTCGTAGCAGTAGTGTATAGGTTACTAAAATAATCATAACTTTTACTCAGAAATTGGATTGACGCAAAATTTGTGTCTTTGGAAAGTAATTTAGTTACCTTTAATTGGATGGTTGATGGCTCACGTAAATCTTAGTATTCTAAGAGATATGGTCGTTTAAATTTGACCTAAGTAGAATCTTACATCAAAGCTTCATGAAAATTCAAGAACACATGTCAAGAACTCATCAAGAACTCTAATCTTTCAACTTTAAGAATGAAATGGCGATGAAAATAAGATGTTTGGCGTGTGGGTTAATAAACCCAACACCAAGTGATAAAGATCAAACAAGGAAAGAAATAAAGAAATAAAGGATATGTGGATTAATACTTAAGTTATTGAAATTATGGGCAACAAGGGACTAAAACCTTCACCTGCCAATTGACTTCAACAACCTAAATTTAACCCAAGGAAGAATAATCAAATGAAACCAATAATCACAAAGGGGTAACACTTTGATTAATCAAACTCAAGAAGTTAACTAGAAATTCCAAAATTCACCCTAATTACTCACTAATTACTCACTAAGAAGATACTACAATTTGAGAGTAAATCTTCAACATAGTCTAAGTCTTGCAAAATGATAAAAGACTAATATTTATACTAAGGAAACAAAGAAGAAACTTCTTTGACAATTTTAGTCTTAATGAGGTAAGCGCCTTATTTGGTTATCTTCTTTTGTGAATTCTTGATATCATGAATTGCACACATGGCCTCTTTCCTTCTTCCTTCTCATTTTGATGTAATGTAAATACATTGTATGTCCTTGATTGGTGACCTTCAATCTTTTCTAATGCTTCCCTTTTCATGAACATTGCTTGTAGGCCTTGGAGATCCTTTACTTGACTCCGTGTGAATGGTCTTGAGGGGTACATGCCATTCATGTTAGTGTCATTCATGTTTCCCATGTTATTATCCTACCCTTATTGCAAATGATTTGTCCTCGAATCCAAAGGATCACCTACAACAAAAGGAGATAAATCACTAACATTGAAAACATTATGAACATTATACTTACTTGGTAGGTCAATCATGTAAGCATTATCATTGATTCGCTTGACTACTTGGAAGGGTCCATCTCTTCTGGGGCTTAGCTTCCCTTTCCGTACTTGTGGAAACCTTTCCTTTCGGAAATGCACCCACACTTAATCATCTGGATTGAAAATAACTTCCTTTCTCCCTCGATTCTTTCAAATGGCCTGTTTGACCTTGGCATGAAGGTTCATCATCTCTTTTGACCTTTGCTTGGCATCTAGGCTCACAACAACATCGCTAGACAAAGGAATCATGGTTAATGGAAACAAAGGGTTAAAACCATAGCATGCCTCAAATGGAGACATTCCAATACAGTGGGAAGACCGATTATATGAAAATTCAATCAAGGGTAAACGGTCTTCCCAAGTAGTTGGGGTTCCTCTAATCATGCATCGAAACATGGTTCAAAGAATTCGGTTGACTACTTTGATTTGTCCATCCGTTTGAGGATGGCAAGAAGTAGGGAACAGAAGTTTGGTACCAAGTGTACCCCATAGACTCTTCCAAAAATGACTTAGAAACTTGGAATCCCTATCACTGACAATGATTTGAGGGACTCCATGCAATTTAAGCACATTGATAACAAACAAAGATGCTACATGGTATGCATCATAACGTGTATGGCATGGAATAAATGAGCCATATTAGAAAATCTATCCACTACCATAAATATACTATCATGTCCTCTTTTAGTCCTAGGCAGTCCCAACACAAAGTCCATAGAAATATCCATACACCGACCATTAGGAGTAGGAGTATACTTACCTTGGAGCCTAGTTGTGGATTTGGCTTTCTTGCATTATAGACATTGTCCACAAATTCTCTCCACATCATGCTTCATCTTGGGCCAAAAAAATTGTTCCTTAAGAATATCAAGTGTTTTTGGTACCCCAAAGTGTCCCATCAAACCACCACTATGAGCCTAATTGACAAATAACTCTCTCCATGAGCTCATTGGCACACATGTTCGACCATCTTTGAATTAAAAAATATCAACCAATTTGTACCTATCAACTAGCTTCCCTTGACTAATATTATCAAAGGTATCTTTGAAGTCGGAATCCATAGAATAGAATACCTTTAAGCTTTCAAACCCCATCATCCTAGAAACCAAGGTATTGACCAACAAAAACCTTCTTGATAGAGAAACTGCAACCACATTCTTCTTGCCTTGCTTGTAGTTGATCACATATGGAAATGTTTCAATAAATTCAACCCACTTAGCATGTCGTTGGTTCAACTTGGATTACCCCTAAAGGTGCTTCAAGGACTCATTATCGGTCCTTATCACGAACGTTTTGAGCCACAAGTAGTGCTGCCAATGAGCCAACACTCGCACAAGTGCATACAATCCTTGTCATAAGTTAAGTACTTGAGCGTAGCTCCTTTTAACTTTTCACTAAAGAAAGCTAATGGTTTCCTTCTTGCATCAACACACCACCTATACCAACACCTGAAGCATCACATTCAATTTCAAAGGCCTTATCAAAGTTTGGTAGTTGGAGCAAAGGTGCAGAACTTAACATCAATTTCAAGGCTTGAAAGATTTCTCCTGCTCCTCACCCCATACAAAAGGTACAACTTTCTTGATCAGTTCAGTCAAAGGAGCAACAATTGAACTAAAGCCCTTCGCAAATCACCAATAAAAACTTGCTAACCCATAAAACTTCTTACCTCGGTTGTACTGATTGGGGTTGGCCAAGTCTTCATGCATTCCGCCTTCTCTTCATCGACCTCAATCCCATTTGCACTAACCACAAACCCAAAAACACAACTTTATCAACACCAAATGAACATTTCTTGAAATTAGGAAAGAGACGATCTCGTAGTAGAACATCAAACACTTGTTTCAAAAGGGATACATGTTCCTCCATTGTCTTACTATAATCAAGTACGTCATCAAAATACACCACAACAAACTTGTTTATGAAAGGTTTGAGAACATGGTTCATCAATCTCATGAAAGTGCTTGGGGCATTTTTCAATCCAAATGGTATCACAAGCCATTCATACATCCCAAACTTTATCTTGAAAGTAGTCTTCCACTCATCACCAGGTTTCATCCTAATTTGATGATACCAACTTCTAAGGTCAATCTTGGAGAAAAAAATAGAACTACATAACTCATCAAGCATATCATCAAGTTGAGGAATGGGATGGCGATACTTCATTGTGATCTTTTTCAAGGCTCAACAATCAATACACATTCCCCAAGTGCCATCTTTTTTGGGAAGAAGAATTACTGGTATGGCACAAGGACTTAAGCTTGCTTTGATCAACCCCTTCTCAAGAAGCTCTTCCACTTGTCTTGATAGCTCTATGGTTTCTGTAAGATTATTCCTATAAGTTGGATGATTGGGAATTTGTGAACCCGGTATAAAATCAATTTTGATGCTCGATTCCCTTTAAGGGTGATAACCCAGCGGGCATCTCATCTGGAAATAGCTCATCATATCCCTGCAAAAGAGAAGAAATGATACTAATCAAAGTGATAGTATCTTGGTTAGCATGTAACAAAAGGTTGGTTTTGACAAGGCACACTAGAAAGCTTCTCTCATCCACACCCTTTAAACACTTTCTTGGCTTTGTTATCATGCACATGATCTTCTTATTTTTAGCCAAGGCACTCCCTTCTTTGGAACGATGGTGAAACTTTGGTCGTCACCTTTTGCCTTTGAGATTTTTATTCTTTCCCGAAGCTCCTTTATAACCCGATAGTCCTTACTCACTTGATATAGAGTGAGAGGTGCAAGCACATACTTTTTACCTTCAATCACGAAAGTGTATTTGTTGGATCTACCTTGGTGCACAACATCTTTATGAAATTGCCAAGGTCTCCCCAACAGTAGGTGACATGCCAACATGGGAACCACATCACAAACCAATTCCACATTTTACTTTCCCACACTAAACCGAATACTTGCTTGTTTGAGGAACTTCATCTCTCCACTCTCATTGAGACATTGTAGCTTATAAGGATTGGGATGCTTGCTGGTTTGTATTTTCATACGCTCTACCAAGGAACTACTCACCACATTGGTGCAACTTCCACTATAAATGATTAAGGAGCACATTTTATCTTGGATTTTGCACCTAGCATGAAATAGATTCTCCCTTTGGTTAAGTTTTTCTTTTTCAAGGGCTCCCACAATTCTTCTCACAACACATGAAAGATTGGCATTCATGTTCAAGTCTTCATCATCATCTATCAAAGACATTCCCTTCTCCATGAAGAAATCAAAATTCACCCTCTCATCCAACCTTTCTTCCTCATCCCCCGAAGCACCTTCATCTCCTTCAGCCCTATCTCGCTCTCCGTCATTTTTTTCTTCTCTCTCATCTTCATAATTAGTCTTATATCCATCACGAAGAGCAACAATTGTTCTTTTATTTGGACAATCACTAGCAACATGTCCCCTCTCTTGACATCTAAAGCATTGAATTGTAGAGGGTTAAGGAAAGTTAGGTTTAACATAGTTTCCTCCTTGTGGTTGCTTACTTGCCTTGGATTTGTAATCAAACTTGACTTGGTTAGCTTGACCTCAACCTTTAGGTTGTTCCCTGGATGTCTTCTTCCAATTATCGCTACCTTTAATCTCTGTGGAAGTTAAAGAACTTTTGGCCTTGGATGACTTTTGTTCTTTCAAATCTGCTTCTACCTTCGAGGCATCATCGAAAGTCGCTTCAAGAGTCTCATGGTGCTTAAGCTTCAAGGGTTTCAAGATATCATACCTCAAGTTTGCCACGAACCGTATTATAGTACATTCCATATTCTCTTCAATTTTAGACTTCATCCGCATGTTCTCAAACTCATCATAATATTCTTCCACACTTTTGGTACCTTGCATCAACATGTAAACCTTATTCAGCACCTCGTGGTAGTAGTTTGGATTCAAGTACCTCAACTCTTTAAGTGTAATCAACTCTTGCCAAGTAGGTAACCCATAGTTATGATGGATGTACCTTTCCCTCCTCTTGGACTCCCACCAAGTTATTGGGTACCCCTCAAATTGTGTGAGAGCATACTTCACCTTCAAAGTTTCCAAGATATTATTTGAGAGAAAGATTCGCTCTCTTTGAATTTTCCATTCGAAGAACTCATCGGGGTCACTACTTCATTTAAAACTTGGAAGTGTGACCTTGATAGTGTTCAAGCCCCTATCTTGATCATTCCTCTCCCTAAACCTATTTCCTCTATTTCCCATCTTATCGCATCTATATCCCATTCTATCTCCTCTACATCCCATCCTATCTCCCCTATTCCCATATTCTTGATCTCCCCTGCCTTGGTCCCACTCCATGTCTTGAGGTCTTACTCCTTTCCTTTTGTACTCCATATCCATCCGTACCTCCATGCTCCCAAAACTCATCATTATTGAACTCCTTATGAATCTCATCATAGAGAGGATTTTGGTATTGGTAGTCTTGGTAGGGCATTTGTGGTGGATTTTGTGGATGTGATGTGTAGGTTTCATGAAAAGATGCATTTGAATCATATCAAAATGGAGTTTTGTATTGGACTTGGTTGGCCACAAAAGGAAGATTCTCTTGTGGTGGGTGATAGGGTTGTGGATTTGGATGTGGTGTAGGTTGTCTTAGATAGTTTGGAGGGTTGGGAGTTTGGAAAGTTAGCCGTTGGTAGTTCCGTGACGTCTTTGTGGAATGCACTGATGTGCTCCTTATCTCCTCATATTCGGGTTGAATTGCTTTCCTTCTATTCTGATTTTCTACCCGTACCAACCTTTCCTTCATACCTCCCATCCTTCCATTAATTTTTACTACTTGCTTAGAGATGTTGGCGAGAACCTCCATGATGTTCTCCGATCTCTACCCAATTGGACTTGTATTAGACATGATACCTACAAAACTCAACAAACGAGGTTAGTAGGAAAATCCTCACGTAACTCGTATGTAACTCTCAACTCACCTTTTATGGCGTCGTCTCAAAATTGATAGTGAACTAACTCCGTTCAATAATCTTAAGATCACCTATGTTTTGTGATGGAATAGATTCTTGTGACACGTGAAAGAAGAACGACCCAAAAAACAACAACTAACGAACTTGAATCAAGAAGGTTATCAACTAATTAAGATGAGAAAAGTAGAATAAAGAGGTACCAAAAGATTCTGACTTAAAATAAACCAAGTTACAAAAGTAGAAGAATTACTACTTGTTACTTAATTTGAAGGATCAAAGAAATGATTGGATGATTAACGCTAGTTAACAAGTAATCAAAGATGTTAATTAATTGTTAAATAGTTGAAAAATAGAAGAAAAATGAGTTTAGAAGAAGAAGAAGTGAATTTGGACACTTAGAAATATTTTAAACCTAAAAAAAGTTCATCACTTATAAAACTTTGATTGAATGATTTGATGATTAAAACTAGTTAGCAAGTAATTAAATATGTTAATTAATTGTTAATTAGTTAAGGAGTTGAAGGAAAAAATGGTAGAAAAAAGAATCACTAAGTTTGGACACTTAGAAAAATTTCTAGGTCCAAAAAACTTCCATACTTAATATTTTTGGGGTAGAAAAAACCTGCAATGTTTTTGCTCTCTGAAACTGAGCCCCACGCGCTGACTAGGCCTCTGGGTCTTGTTGGTACTGATAGTTGTTGTGTTGTTCGCCGACTGGCGCTACGTGGCTGCTGACTTTGACCGTTGACTTTTGACGTGGCATTGCCACATGGAACTTTATTTTATTTTATTTTTGAATTTCAGTTTATTTTTCAAAACTCCACTAATTAACCCAAAAAAAAAACCTTTGACCAACTTTGACTTGAAAAGTTGGATCAAATGTACTTTCTTCTTTCTTCTTCTTCAAGAACAACTTGAAGACACCAAGAACACCAAGAACAGAACACACACTAAATTCCAATATACTCAAATCAACTCATTGGCTCAAAATTTAGGATTTTCTTCCCTTACACTTAGAGAACAAAGCCCACTAATTATTAACCTCCAATTTCTCCTCAATCAAAAGACTCACTTTCAAAATTTTAAAAGCTTGACACCCTTAAATGGTAACTTCACTTCTACAACTCTAAATTGAATAAAATTTGAAATCTTGACTCAAAATACACTAGGGAACAAGGATCTAGTGTCAAAAAAAAAACAAATCAATACAAAAATAATTCAGATTTTTTTTGGATGAATTTTTGACTTTTTGTTTTAGTTTTTGCAACCCAAAACTAGATTTATAAGAACAAATATAAACCTAGGCTCTTGATACAAAATGATAAAGATCAAACAAGAAAAGAAACAAAGAAATAAAGGATATGTGGATTAATACTCAAGCTATCGAAATTATGGGCAACAAGGGACTAAAATCCTAACCTCCCAATTGGCTTCAACAACTTAATTTTAACCCAAGGAAAATTAATCAAATGAAACCAAAAATCACAAAGGGGTAACTCTTTGATTAATCAGACTCAAGAAGTTAACTAGCAATTCCAAGATTCACCCTAATTACTCACTAATTACTCACTAAGAAGATACTACAATTTGAGAGTCAATACTCAACATAGTCTAAGTCTTGCAAAATGATAAAAGACTAATATTTATATACTAAGAAAATAAAGAAGAAACTTCTTTGACAATTTTACCCTTAATAAGGTAAGGGCCTTGTTTGGTTGTCTTCTTTTATGAGTTCTTGATATCATGAAATGGCCATTTGCACACATGTCCCCTTTCCTTCTTCCTTATCATTTTGATGTAATGTACACACATTGTATGTCCTTCTTTGGTGACCTTCAGTCTCCTCTAATGCTTCCCTTTTCATGAACATTGCTTGTAGGCCTTTGAGATCCTTTGCTTGACTCTGTGTGAATGGTCTTAAGGGGTGGATGTCACTCATGTTAGTGTCATCCATGATGCCCATGTTATCACTATGGAAGCTTACATACCTCTTAGGGATCAAACACATGAAAAAATTTCATAACTAAACTCAAGAACGTTGATGAACGCCTTCATCATTTCCTCTTTTCTCCTTTTTTTTCTTCTTTTCTCTTCTTTTCTCTTCTTGTCTCTCCTTGAACTCTCAACTAAAACCCTAGGTGTATATTAGGATTATAAAACAGAACTTAAAAGGATTGGACCCCTATAATATTATTAAAAACGAATTAGTTCTGATTGGGTAAGGAAAGGACCAAAATACCTCTCACTATTTTCGAGTAACTTTCCTTAACTGGACAACCTAACTTCAAAAGGTCATTTCTCACTCATCCAAACTCAAAAATTAGCAAACTCGGCAGCGTTGAAAGATAAATTCAAAGATATTTCCTATAGTATCTGGTAGCACACCTAAATCATCATGTACTAGGAGTTATGGTCGTTTGAAGTTGACCCATAACTCATACTTAGCTTAACTTGCAAAATTTCAGATTTTCCTATTCCCAATTTAATTTTTTTTGGAATTCAAGGTGCTAAATATAGTGAACTGGCCTTAATACTTAAGAAATTTATAATTCCTTGGTGAAATCTCACTCACTACGATGAACGGTTCTACTCTAAGCTCAAAAAAAATTTCCGAGGTGTTACAAATTTGGGATGAGATAAGAATATATATTGGTGTTTAATTAATTGTATGAGAAGTTAAAATATAATATAATATAGAATAAATGAATTTAAAAATTAAATTAAGAAAATTTAAATAATAATATTCTTTTTCTTATCAACTTTTTTTGACAATCCTACAAATTTATTTGAATACTTTTATGAAAAAGTTTGTTTAACATTTTCCAATAATTTACGTCCGAATTTAAAAATTATTAAGTCATAATTTCACACACTAGTTTTTTCATTGAATTTTGTTTGGTAAAAATATATAAAGGAAATATTTTTAATTTGTTTTTTATAATCTTCATAATTTCTAATGTAATTTATATATTACTTCATAGAGACATAAGTTTGATAGATTAAACAGGTCTATTATTTTTTAAAATGATGATTTAATGGCATGCCATATCAACTAGAATATAAGTAGACTTTTGAGGTATTTAGTATTTTTCTTTAGATAAAAATTATAATATTATTCACTTTCTATATTTTCAAAAAAAAAAAAATCGGAAGCATGAATTTCAAAATACACAATTAATATCATAGTTAATTAAACTTTAATATTAATGATTCATTATACAATTTATGATTAATTGACGTAAATTTTTGTGTGTGTGCGCGTGTGTCAAAGACTTTAATCACATGTCATGCCATTAGGAGAGAGTGATACGTTTGAAGATTCAAATATTTTTGAAATAAAATAGTGATAATTTAGAGATATTTTAGTTCTAAATGAAACATAAATGATATTTCATATGGTTTCCACTTTTTCCTATGTGGAATTCTGATTTCAAATTGTCTCTTGTACTTATTATTGAATATATAAAGGAATTAGATTTTAAATTTATTTTTTATAATATTCGTAAGTTCTCATGTAATTTATATATTACTTTATAGAGACATAAGTTTGATGGATTAAATAGGTCTATTATTTTTTTAAATGATGATTTAATGGCATGCCATATCAACCTGAATAGAAGTAGACTTTTGAGGTACTTAGTATCTTTTTTAGGTAAAACATATAATATTATTCACTTTCTATTTTTTCAAAAAAAAAAAGGATCGGAAGCATGAATTTCAAAATACACCATTAATATCATTGTAATAGTGAATTGACCTTTAATATTAATAATTTATTATACAATTTATGATTAATTTATGTAAATTAGTGTTTATGAGTGATTCACATATCAATATTTTTTTTGAATGTGTGTGTTTTAAAAAACTATTATTTATAACATAAAAAAACAAATAAGTTTAATTATGATAAAAGATGGTTTATCATTCTGATTTTTGTGTGTGTCTTTTAAGAAACTACTATTCATAACTTAAAAAAAAAGGATAAAAACTTAACTGTACAAATATAATACATTAATTACCACTACATAACAATAGTTTTAATTTTCACCAAAATGGTAATAATTTTTTTTCAAAAATAAGAAATAATATTAATTAAAAAAATCTATAAATAAAAAAACAGAAATCGTGGTATTAATGAGCCACTGTTATAAATCCATTGAACTAATTAAGTGGATTGTCCATTTGATATTCATGAATTACTTGTATTCATGTATGTATATTTCCAAGGTGATATGAACCTTGGTGAATAACTATGTATCTACTAATTGGGCATTTATCATGGTGGCATTTGGGGTGATATCTCTACTCTATAAATAGAAATATCATTCACCTTTTGTAGAATACACTTGAATAAGAAAGTCTTCTCTTCCATCTTACTTCTCTTGTCTTCGTCTCTTTATATTTATATTGCCATGAGCTTGATTTTATAACACGTAATCAGCACGAGACTCTAGCCAATTGAGATTGAGTTTTAGTTTTTTTTTAACTCATGTTTTGGTTGATCTCGTTATGAGAATCAAGGTTTTATATGCATAAAATCAGGTATGTATTTTCTAAAATATTTTTATGATTTAGAATACAATAGTATTCAATCACTAACAATTATCAGGAACCAAAGGCATATACAACTATTGGTTGAATATGACATGTTATACAGAACTTCTTAAATGGAAGAAGGTATAAAGTTTTAATAGCATGAGTTTGAATATTATTATGATTATTTTGAAAGACTCAAAGGGTGAGTCATGTTGTATTTGGTCTATTTTACAGTTGGTTAAGGGTAAGACATCAGGTTAAAGTCCGGATGCACCGTAATAAAAAAAAATGTTTGAGGGTAAGACGATAGATTCATGTTCTATCGCACTAAAAGAGTAAGACATCAATTTGAGTTTTGATGCATCATGATTGGGTTCAAGTCCCATAGAATTATGGCGTAACATGCCTTATATGGGTAAGACATTGAGTTTGAGCCAATGCACCATAGCGATGATAAAATGATGACTAAGAAAAATAATATATTTTTGATGAAAAGCCTTAAAATTTGTCCCATTGAATTTGCTCCATTCTTTGAAAAGAATGTGGTAGCAACATATGATAACTTTGAAATCTGTGTGTTGACTTGCTCCATTCTATCTTATGAATGTGGTAGCAGTAAATAATTAGTCTGAAAGATGACAAATGATTAACGATATGAAAAAGGGCATGAAGGAACGGAATTATAATAGTCATCATTGTGGTAATTATAAAAGGAAGAACACTATGGGTTCTCCAAATAGTCCTTCAAATGTGAAGGTAGTTTTCATTATCAAAATGGTATGAAAGGACATTGGACTTGTGAATGTTGTCGACCCAATAATTTAACAAGTTTATAAACCCTCCATCAAAAGACAAGAAGATAAAGTGATGGTACACTTGATCTTTCAAAGTGATATTGAGGTGTGTCATGTAAATATGATGAATTTTAAAGGCATGACAGTGTGCCTATAATGCAAATTTATGAAGTACATATAAATTATTAGTCCATTCCTTGAAGAGAATGTGACTTGTGATCAATATCGTGAATGTTCCACCATTCTATAAGAGCATGAGTCAAAATGTGATAAAATCATTATGGGTTGGATATATGTCACAACCCACCTCTATGGGAGGTTTGAGAAAAATGATATACGTTAAAATTCACCTCTACGGAAGGTTTGAGAGGAAATAGATTTTATTTGACAGAAATGGTTTATGGTATTGTACGTTTATACGTCACTATGGTATGTTTATTGTGAACTACCGAAAGGGCAAAAGAAAGAAATAGTTCTTGCCTATAAGAATTGTGGTCATTATTGTGTGGCAATACAGATTTGTCATTGGTTGTGTACCTATGGTACAACAAAAGTAAAGCAACAAACATGTCTTGTTCGTAATGTTTTGACCATGACAATAATAATATAATTTCCTCCTTGAAGGAGATGTTCACCATAGGAATGGTGTCATGCAATATGTGATAATACACAAAATTAATAGTAAGCTCTAACGAGTTGTGTTATTACTAGAGGAATAATATTGGGGTTGTAGTAAGTCTCAAAAGAAACTTTTTAAGTTTCAGATGAATTAAAAAGAAATATTGAGACTATAAATTACGAAAGAATTTAATATCTTTAAATTACTACAACCAAAGCGGGTTATAAATATTGATGTAAATGATTACCTATTTTTTTCTCTTGTTTTTTGATACAAACATGGACATGCTGATGAAATCACATGTAAAAGTAAACTGCAAGTGTACTGAAATAAAGATCAGTTGGTCATTGCGATTAAATGTGATGCAAATATAATTGAGAATTCATGTGGCTTATATGATGAAGAAATAAAAGATTCTTCAAGAATTCTCTTGTGTTGCTTGTTTTGATTGTACTAGCTAAGGTTGAGATTGTAATTCCCTGAAATTTTTGGAACATATAAAAAGGTGAGTATGGGCCCATTCATCTGCCATGTTGATCATTTGCAACTATATGATAGACGTATCTATGGGATGATTACATGTGCTTTGTTGTCAACTTACAAATTGGTGTTTTTAAGGTTGTTTGCTCGAATCGTTAAATTTAGAGCATAGTTCCAATTACGAAATTATATTGATAATGCTGGTTGATTTAGCAGAAATTGTATGCCTCCAATTATAGCTAAATAATGGTTATGAGAACAAAACTCCCAAATAAGATTTGGTATGAGATAATTTTATTCAACATGTAGCAACACATGTATGCATCAAGCCAACAAGGTTTCCCCATCATAATTGGTTCAGGGTCAGGAACCAAATAATTTTCATCTAAAATGTTGAATGTGCGGTTATGATTTTATTTGCTTCACCACGCACAAAAATGAATTTCCAAATAAGATTGGGGTGAATGTTAGATTTTCTAACATTAGTGGGAGAGATGATTGACAACTGAAAATTATGTGTGAGGTTAATTATGAATTATCTAGATCCTCGTTAAATAAATATGTGAACTTAAAGCTCAAGGGATAATTCATTTGCATAATGTTGCAAATTAATTGCCAGATTAATGTACTGACCCTATGAAATAATTAAGCTGCAAATGCTCCAATGTGAAGTCCTTGAAGGACAGAGTCTCTGATACGCCGAAAGCTTAATAGACCAATCGGTTCCAAATATAAAATTCCTTGAAGAAGGAGAAGAGTAAATGATCAATATGATCATAATAACGAGGCAAGTGCTATAAGAGAGCACCACGACATAACAATTCATAAAACCTTAGAAAAGGTTCAGGTACCTGGAAAATAATGAAAAATGAAGAGATCTCGATAAGTTATGTCTTGTTGGAATCGATATCAAATAAACGTCGACGGTATCTTTGATATGAGGTAGCGCTCAATGATATAAATTGTGATGAGGATCTTGAATTCAAATTTGTCATAGAGTGGGACAGATAAATGATTGGCAAAGTAAAATGCATAATTCAAGTATATTTTGTTTCACTTAGAAAAGTGATGTTTTGAACTGGTAGTCCATAAATCAAGGTATAATGTCAGTGGGGTACAAATAAATTATTATGCGATAGTACAACCGTAAGATATCAAACACGGTTTGTGCCTTGAGGTATAAAGGTTTGTCGCAAAAATCCTGACATTATTGGAGATGTTTTCTCCTATGGTGGATGCAATGAGGTTTGTTTTGATCTGGCAACATATGAAAAACTTGAATGCATGTAATGAATAATTATCATGTCTAGCTAGACAATGAAGGTTATATGAAAATCCTTGAAGCAATCGAGGTGTCTGAAGCATATAAAAGTTTGAAGGAAATTTTTTCAATAAAGCTTCAAGAATCCTTATATGGATTGAAATAATCAAGGAAGCAAAAGGGTACAAAAAGAATGACCCTAATTTTCCTTGAATTTTTATGAAAAGGTCAGGATATGAATTTGTTATTATAGTTGTGTATGTTGATGACTTGAATGTCATTAGCACTCTTAAAGATATTTTTAAAGTTGTTGAGTGTTTGAAATGGTGAAAAGGTCTTGGTAAGACAGAATGTTGACTTGACCTACAGATTGATGATTTGACGAATGAAATATTTGTCCATCAATCAACATACACAAAAAAGTTTTGATGCAATTTTATATGGATAAATCACATTCATTGAGTACCCCAATGATTATGAGATCGCTTGAAATAAATGATGATTCATTTTAATCTCAAGAGAAGGATGAAGAGATTATTGGTGATGAAACTCCATATCTTGGTGCAATCAGGGCACTAGTGCATCTTGCTAACAATATTTGACCAGATATTTATTTTGCAGTAAATTTACAGGGAAGATTCGATTCCTCCCCAACAAAAGGACATTGAAATGATGTTATGTATATACTTTAATATCTTCGAAAGACCATAGATATGGATTCATTCTATTCCGAAGAATTCAAATCAAAGCTGATTGGTTACGCAGATGCAGAATATTTATCTGATGCGCATAAAGCATGATCTCAAACACGCTATTTATTTGCATATGGAGGCACAATAATATCCTGACGATCAATGAAGCAAATGTTGATATGCAGAAATAAAAGTCCTTCATGAAGAAAGTCGAGAGTGCGTCTGGTTAAGATAAATGACGCATCATATTCAGGAAATGTGTGGTTTTCTTTTAAAAAGAATGTACCAACCACAATGTACGAAGATTGGAGACATCATTGCAAGAAATTAAGTGATGTTTTAATCAGGGGGAGTATAATACGCGTTGTACTCTTTTTTTCCTTGACCGAGATTTTGTCCCACTGGGTTTTCCAGGCAAGGTTTTTAATGAGGCAACAAATAATGCTTATCAAAAGATATGTGTACTCTTTTTCCTTCACTAGAATTTTTTCCCAAAGGGTTTTTCCTAGTAAGGTTTTAATGAGGCACATTATCTATGGGCATCCAAGGGGGAATGTTATAAATCCATTTAACTAATTAAGTGGATTGTCCATTGGATATTCATGAATTACTTGTATTCATGTATGTATATTTCCAAGGTGATATGAACCTTGGTGGATAACTATGTATCTACTAATTGGGCCTTTATCATGGTGGCCTTTGGGGTGATATCTCTACTCTATAAATAGAAATATCATTCACCTTTTGTAGAATACACTTGAATAAGAAAGTCTTCTCTTTCATCTTACTTCTCTTGTCTTCGTCTCTTTATATTTATATTGCCATGAGCTTGATTTTATAACAGCCACGATATTCTCAACCTCTCTGATTTTCTTCATATCTTCTTACATTCCATGATTTACTCAATTTTGTTACACAATTCTCTCTTTTTTTAAAAAAAAAAAGTTTTTTTAATCAAAACAAAACTCTCTACCTCCATATTCTGAAATATTGTAAGATTATGAATACCGTAATATTTCGGTTCTAATTCAACACAACAAACGATAAGAGACATCAGATATGTATAATAAATCAGGAATGAATTTTATTCCGCAATCTAAACCTATAATATTGTATATGATGGGGAAAAACTTCATAATATGGCAAACATCTATATGTATTCAAGAAAAATAGCTAAAAAAAAATTCATGTTATATGAATATAATTAGACTACAAATAGAAAAGTTAATTTTATACAAATAAATATTTTATATATATATATATATATATTCAGTGTATTAAATAAATATTAAATAGAAAAGTAATTATAATTGAATGTCTAATTAATTATGGAAGGCATATTTGTGATCTTTCTCCATGTTTACCATCATCCAAAAAAATTCTTTCATCACATATTTTCTGTTTTCCCCACAAATTCATTCAAATTCAAGATACTTTATATCACTGTAGGAACGATTTTTTTGATGTTGTATCCATCAGGTATCTTTTAATTGCATATTTATCTGGTACTTATATAGTTTGATACCCACAAATTATATTTTTTTTGCTCGTTTATGTAATGCATTCATACTTATACAGTTTGATACCCACAAATTGTATCTTTTTTAGATACATAGATATTTGTATCGTTATATAAGCACAAGTTAAAATGTTGATTTACGAATACAACTATATCTAGATATATATAAGTACTAAATCGAAGGTAAAAAGTTGATTAGGAAATACAAGTATAGTTGTATCCAACGTATTCATTTTTGTGTTTAACAACAATGTATTCATTGTATTCTATATTGGTGTATTCATTTTTTGTTTACCAACTAGTGTATCTATTGTCATGTAGTTCACATATTCAAAATCAAAATACTTAACTTCATTCACAAATTCAACAATTTACTTACAACAATAACTTGAATTAATGATAAAAATAATATTAATACCTTTACGATGCAAGAATAAGAAATATAGAGACAACAAGAAAATTGAGTATGATATATCACAATTTTTATTAAACTGATAAAGAATATGATCTGATATGTCTTTAAATAAGTATTTTTTTAGTTATAAAGTTAATCATGGGAAATTGTTCATTGTATGATGTAATGTAAGGATAGTGAGTTATTTTTAGAGTCAATTCTTTATTTAGTTTGTTGTACTTAAAGATGTATTAATGTATAAATAAAAAAAATAAAAAACAATACAGAAATAAGCAAAAACATGATATAAATTGTAGTCATTTATTGTAAATAACATACTTATAGTTATTGGTATTCATTAACCCTATAAATATAGTTATTTTTGTAAGTTACTCTGTATTTTATGTCATTGAAAAAATCAATTTGCGTGATTGGATTTATTTTGATTAGAAGGCTTAATTACTTTGTTAATAATTATAGTCGGGTCCCAATTTCCAAATTATAATTGTATATGACTGTGTTTTGATATACTCCGTCCGTCCGGTATTGTTTGTCATGGTTTCTATTTTTAGAGTCAAACTATAAAAACTTTGACTAACATTTATAATATGCAAAAAATTGCAATTTATAGTACTTTTCATATAGTTTTAGAATATCTAATTTTTTTTGTTTAAAATATCGAATTAATGTGATCTAATTTAACTTTGAAAATTAGTCAAATTGACTTTCGAAAAGTGTAACATGACAAATAATTCCGGACGGAGGGAGTAGTAAGTTACGTTGTTGTAATATGTTTGTATTTGTTTGGTGTGTTGTGATGGTATTGATTGATTATAAAATGAAATTCGTGATTTATTTTTGTATATTAATTGGTAAAATTGATATTATATTTGTTGTTGGTGTGTTGGCGAAATTGGTGTATTAATGTCAAAATTTCATGAATACTTTTTTAGTAGATAATTAGCTGTAATTGATATTGTATTTGTTATTGTTGATTTGATGTAATTGATAGTGTGTACAGATTGTTAATCAACAGTAAATTTCATTATTATTTTTTGATTTATGATATGGTGTATCTATATAGTTTATGACGCATAGATTAAACAAATGACATTTTTTTTTGGTTCATCTATTGGTATATTAGATAGTGTGTTTTCTGGTGTAATTAACGTGCGTAAACACCATCTGATGTGTTCATTTTTCGGTACATATATTGGTATATTAGATAGTGTGTAATTTGGTGTGATTGATAGTTTATTTTTCTGTTGTGGATGTAATTTTGGTGTAATTGATAGTGTAATTTTCTAGTCTAAGTGATGTATGTAAACACCAACTAGTTATTTATTTGGTTCATCTATATGTATTTTATATGGTGTATGTGATTTGTTGTATAAACACCAACTAACATGTTAGTTTTTGGGCTTATGTATTTGTATATCGGATAGTGTATTTTCTTGTGTAATTGAAATATATAAACATAAATTTTTATGGTATTTATCTACGTCTAAATTCTGGTGTAATTAATATAGAATGTTCAATTTTTATAATTACTAATTCAGTATGGTTTCAAATGAAGGTACACACATCAACAAAATATCTTCGCAGAGTTATGAATGGTGCAAAAAGATTTACAATATGTCTTTATACTTGAATGCGTAGTTGTGAAAGATTTCAGCATGACGAGATTTCTTATAGTCATGCATTTGCTACTAGAAACAACATCGTGAAGATTATTGTTCAACCTTTATAGTAATATAAGAACTTTCAAGATACTTATGCAATCTCATTTAACAATTGTCTTGCAAAAGCACTTTGAATATTCCATCACATGCTATAGAAGAGACAATGTTACCATCAATTTCAAGATAACAATTGGCAGACTATCAATTAATGATAGTAAGAAGAGATTCAGCAAAGGAAAATTCCAAAGGTGTAAATTCATTCATAATAAATGTGGTACATCGGGATATAACGAAAAAAAATCCCCCTAATTTACGGCTCAAAATTAGCATTGGTTTTTTTTTTATGTTTAAACAAGTATACATTTGAATCTTTTTGGACTTCTGTTGAAATATAGATGTTTTTAACAAATGTTAATTGCAATTTAACCAATATTGGTTAATATTGATTGGCTAATTCATATTATTGGTGTATTGACTTTTATATCGATGGTGTTTGCTTGTTTGTATAATTTATTTATATTTTGTGAAAAAGTTATTGCGCAAACTGTTATTTGTATGATTTACTCAATATGAATGTAATAGGTAAAATATATTGACTTTTTCAAAGGCTTAATTCATAATATTGATGTAATTATTGTTGTAACATTGGTAATAGTTTATTTTGACAGCACAATGACACATTTTGACAATATATACATAAACAAAATTGTATGTATCTATTAGTTAATTAACCACAATATAAGCACGAAACTGAAATATTCTTCATAATATTAATGTAAAATGGAAGCGGTTGTATATTAATGGCTGAATTGTTGGTATAATATACCGACTTCATACAATGATATCTATACAACTAATTAACTCAAAAGAAGTGGTTTGACACAACAATGGACACAATATCTTGAAGCCATATACTGATATACATAAACAATTAAGAACTCAAATTGATCAAAATACATAAAAGCACTAAAACTAATCAAGAATGATCGAACATGCCAATTAAAGTATCTTTTGGTTAAATAAACACTAAATAGGTACAAAAACTGATCGAAAATACATTACCATTCTGCCTATTATATTAATGGCTGAATTGTTGATATAATATACTAACCTCACACAATGAACTATTAAACTTGGCAATATCTACACTAACAACTAAGACCAAAAACATATCAAAATACCAAAAAAAAAAAAAAAGCACCATAATCTAATGGAAAATACCAACTAAAGTATTTAAGAGTTAATTCAACACAAAATAAACACCAAAATTGATTGAAATAAGTAAATAAGTTGATATCCAAAAGTGTTAATAACAACATTTTGCAAAGAACAACAATTCAATAAACATTTTATAGTATCAAACTATTAAATAAATACAATATACCTACATGGATTCATCTAACAATTTTTGGAGTAACAACAATCGACAATTTTTTGTTTGCCTTGTTGATTGAAGATCCAATGACAATCAAATCAGTTTTTTCTTTAACCAATTTGGTTATCTTCTCTTCCGCCTTCATTGATTGGAGATTGCGTGTATGCATTCAATTCAAACAAAGGTTTTGAACATGCAATTGGAGGACTACCAACATACAATTTGATTTGTTAAGCCTAGAACTTTTTCTGGGATTCCTCCTTAAATTTTAACCAAACTATGAAAATATAATCTTGAATGATGAACTTAAGTGAAAATAAAAAAAAATGAAGCAGGTGATTAACCTTGAATATGAACAGAAGAGAGAAGGACAGTGACTAAAATTTCTCTCAATGGAAGTTTAGAAAAGAGTTATTTGTTGAAAACATAAAATGTTTTTACTTTACATTGATTGAATTAAAAAAGGAAGAAAATAAAACAATAATTGAAAACACAGAAACGTTTATTTCTACTATATAGTAGAAAGAGCTTATTTCAACATGTCAGGTTAAGGTCAATTAAATTGATATCAAGGACAATCCAGACTTTTGAGTAAAATATTTATGCTACGTGTCTGTTAAGTTGAAAAGAAAGAGCCACGTATCAATTTGTGTACAGAACACGTATTGTCATTCTTTGTATACTCTCTCTCTTGAGAAAGAGAGACAACAATTTATCCCATCACTTTTCTATTAGATTTGAAGCCCTAATCTTCATCAACTCACACAAAGCCTATTCTAAATTATTGTGAAAATTAAACAATTAAGAGGAAGACCAAAGTAAAAAACTGAGAAAATTAAGCACCAAATTTGATAGATTTGATGACTATTGAAAATTGGTTTAACCAAGAAATCAAAGCTGAGCCATTTTTCATGGCAACATGGTCATTTGGGTTTTCTTAGTTTCGGGAGATACTAGCTACCAACCGTACGAAATTGCTTTCAAATATATGTTCGTGAATTTGAATTTGTAAGCTCAATAGATGATTTTGGATGGGTAACGACATGCATGTGCTTTCTTTTTATTTACTTTGATTATTTTCTCTTTTCTTTAGAAGTTATTCCCACAAACGCAAAATTATGCACCCTAGATGTTTGATCATTTGCCTAAGAAAACTGATTAATATTTTGTTATATATATTTTTTTAATTTGTGTTGGTGATTTGCACTTGTTTCTTATTCTTCCTCGCCTTCTTTATCTCTTTGTTTTAGTTGTTCACCAATTATTTTTTGTGTTTCTCCATTTTCTTGATTCTTCTTTCACAGGTTTAACAACGATTTAGGGTGTGTTTGGTATGAAGGAAAATATTTTTCATGGAAAATGTTTTTCTGGAAAACAAGTAGATTTTGGACTTATTTTCTCATGTTTGGTTGGTGAGTATAAAATATTTTCCAGAAATGATTTTTAGTGTTTGATTTATGAATGTAAAATATTTTTTAAGAAACATCTTTTATTTTTACTAGAGTAGAAAACAATTTATGAAACTGAAAATATTTTTCAGAAACAATTTTTTTTTTGGGGTGTGTGTGTGTATGGGGTAGGTGAAAAAATAAAAATTTAAAGTTGAAAATATTTTTTTAAAATTTTTTTTTTTTGGGGGGTTGAAAAAATAAAATTTTGAAGTTTTAATTTTTTTTTAAAATAAAGTTAATTTTTTTTTGGAGAGGGGGGGGGGGGCTGGTAGCGGGGGGGGAGGGGGGCAGGGGTTAGGTGAAAAAATAAAATTTTAAAGTTTAAAATATTTTTTAAAAATATATTATGTTTTTTGGTGGTGGTGGGTGGTGGTGGTAGGGGGTAGGGGAGCTTGCGGGGGAGTGGGTGGGGAGGGAGGTAGGAGTTTTAAAATAAAAATATTTTTAAAAATGAACTTAAATTTTTTTGGGAGGGGGGGCTGTCCGGTGCTGGGTGGGTGGGGTGGTCGGTGAAAAAAATATTTGAAATTGGAAATATTTTAAAAAGTGATGTTTTTTGCCAAAATAAAATGTAATTTAAAGTTGGAGAAGAGTTTTGGAAAATGTTTTCCTTAATTTTTGAAGAGAAGTCATTTTCCTTAATTTTGAAGAAAATGAGTTGATTTGGAAAATATTTTCCAAATCTTTTGTCCCAACCAAACATGAAAAAATTAGAAAATATTTCCAGAAAATATTTTCCTTCATACCAAACACACCCTTAAGTTTACACATTGTGATTCGTATATTATTTCTTTTTAATTTCACTGTAAGTGCTAGCAATTTAGCGAATCCTTTTAAGCCTATAAATTTTATGATTGTGGAACTCGTACTGTTTTCCTGCAATTGGTTTCGGGTATGTTCTTTTGCATTAAAAGTTATAGCAAGGTGCTTTTATTTCATTTAGCGGATGAGTATGTTTGGAGATTTCTTTCAACATTTTTTATACTTAATCTATGTCTCTAACTTATTTATTTTTGGTGCCACCGGTCAAGTTAGTTGTCTTCTATAGACATTTTTAACTTTTCTTTTCCATTATCATCTTTCTGCCTATTATCTTTCATTGGCTCCGTCTCTTTTTGAATTTGTAACTGTTTGGGATTAAAGTGACTATTCAATTTTTTCCTTTACTTGGATGCTTTTAACTAGGCTAGATTCTGTATGCATTAATTCCAAGTTTCTGCCTCATTTGCTCATTGCTTGATCTACATCTAGAAAGGAAAAAAAGATCTTTAGAAATTTCTCTAGCAATAGGAAATACATTAGCCGACCCTCTTAAAAGACACTATTGGATTAGTTATTGTGTTTTTGGGCATAACATTTTTTCTTTATCTCAATTTGAGTTGTAAGTTATATCAGGTTGTGTGCCTTATTGTGAGTTTTTCTTTCTTCTTTGTTTATTTAAGATATGCAATTATTGCTAATAGAGTTTGGTGAACGTTTTTAGGTGTTTGATAATATGCCTAAAATAGTTGGTATTTTTTTTATTAGTTTTGACTTTTCTCTTTTGATAGATGTTCTACAACTTGTAGCAGATTATTTCACTTTACTGAATTTGAAAGAAATTCTAGCTTTGTTGAAGGAAAATATGACTGTCAATCTGCCATGGATATAGTGATGCAGAGAATGAAGATTAGAAACACCGTATAAATACAACAAAGAGAGACCTTTTTAGCAGATCATCATGGCTTCATCTCCAGCATGATGAGTTGCGACATGAAATTTTTATGAGGTTTGATAATTATTTAAGCTTTCATCCACCACATTTGCTTCAGTCTTCTTCATTCTGATCAATCAGTAGATGATTTGAAATAGGATAAATGTGAATCAGGTGTTTCGACATCTACTGCTTGTGCTTTTTGTGTGGTTATTTTGCTAATGATTAATTGGATATGCTCCTATATTGATTGACTTCAATTTGTTGATAGTTATTAGGAGCAAACTACTTCAACTTTTAGGAGCACGGTTAAGAGTAAATGTGCAAAACTAAATCAAAATATTTGTAACAAAATGTATAACTGTGATGATTATTTTTTATTTTATCCTAATCTCTTATATCCATAGAAAATTATTTGACTTTTCCATTACTGATACAAAGTCACATGACTATATGTATTGTTATTCTTCCTCTTTACTGTATTTGTTGTTGCTGTACAATAATGTTTTGCTAATTTCTTGTCAGTATGAAGTATTTTTGCTATTTTTCATTTTAATGTCTTATGGTATTTGGTGATTATTTTGTTCTTTGTTTTGTGAATGATAATGTTTTTTTTCTGGATTACTATCTTAAAATTTCAAGTAAGCATTATTAATCTTTTTCATTCCAAGTTTAACTTTTTGTCATTACATGTTTGTTCTTTTTCTTGGTTAGGAATTAAAAATTTGACTGTTGAAAGATAGTTGCGATCGAATGAATTAGATTCAAAAGATTGGGCCAAGGCAATGTAAGTTTACGTCTTTCATCATTGATTTTTTCTAAATAATAGTTAAGCCAATCATGTTCTGCAGCTTTGTTGATTTTAGAAACCAAGGAAGTAGTACATTTGTTTTACTCTATGTTTATGCTGGGATAGTAAAGAACTTCTGAGGTTCATATTCATATACTATATTAATTGGAAATAATATCATTACTACAATAAACAGAATTAGAGGTTGTTCATATATGGCAAGTTCAGCAAATAGACATGACATTCGAGATATTTGATGGTCATGACTAACGATACATACGAAATAAATCATGTAGGAGTGGAATATCAAATGTGATAATTATGACTTCTTATCTTCATCTATCTCTAGACAACACATGCTTCTTTGTTATTTATTTATGAAAAAGTATTGTCTTATCAAATTATAAATTATCATGCTGAACGATTCATTTATTGTTCAAAAACTTATAATTGCTTTTAGTGAATCTTGTGCCACCATCCACATATAATATATATGGAAACAAGAAAAAAGTTTAGTATGTTGCATCTCAGGTGATGTTTATCATTACTACAATAAACAGAATTAGAGGTTGTTCATATATGGCAAGTTCAGCAAATAGACATGATATTCGAGATATTTGATGGTCATGACTAACGATACATACGAAATAAATCATGTAGGAGTGGAATATCAGATGTGATAATTATGACTTCTTATCTTCATCTATCTCTAGACAACACATGCTTCTTTGTTATTTATTTATGAAAAAGTATTGTCTTATCAGATTATGAATTATCATGCTGAACGATTCATTTATTGATCAAAACCTTATAATTGCTTTAAGTGAATCTTGTGCCACCATCCACATATAATATATATATATGGAAACAAGAAAAAAGTTTAGTATGTTGCCTCTCAGGTGATGTTTATTGGTGATGTTTATTACTGGCTTGTGGCCTAACGCATGTTGCAAACTTGAGCTAACATTCATTTGATTAAATGTTATTTTTTCAGAATATTGAATTGATTCCAAGTCATCAATTGAAACATTATGGTAAAAATATGGCAATAAATTCAGAAGGTCAGATTAGAAACACACAAAAGGAATTTGCTTGGACGGAGCTTTTCTGCCTCTTCGTTGATCAACTGAAAATTCTCTACAACGTGTAGTGCGAGTGTAAACACTTATAACCAGCGGACATATAGGTTGTGTTTGGTATGAAGAAAAATGTTTTCCTAGAAAATGTTTTCTTGGAAAACAAGTAGATTTTTGACTTATTTTTTCTTGTTTGGTTGGTGAGTAGAAAATATTTTTTGAAAATGATTTTTAGTGTTTGATTTATGAATAAAAAATGTTTTTGAGAGACATCTTTTATTTTTACTAGAGTAAAAAATAATTTATGAAATTGAAAATAGTTTTTAAAAACAAAATTATTATTTTTTTAGGGTGGTGGTGGGGTGGGCTGGGGTGGAGAGTAGTGGGTGGGGGCAGGAGATAGGGGTAGGAGTGAAAAAATAAAAAATTGAAGTTGATAGTATATTTAAAAAATAAAATTAATTTTTTTGGGGGTTGGGGGTGGGTGAGGGGATGGCCGGGAGGGGGGGGGGGTAGAAGTTTAAAAAAATAAAAATTTTAAGTTGGAAATATTTTTAAAAAGCAAAATTAATTTTTTTGGGAGGGGGTAGGGTTTGGGGGGGTCAGGGATCGAGTGAAAAAATAAAATTTTAAAATTGAATTTTTTTTTTAAAATTGATGATTTCCCCCCCCCCCCCCCCCCCAAAAAAAAAATGTAATTTGAAATTGGAGGAGAGTTTTGGAAAATGTTTTCCTTAATTTTTGAAGGGAAGTCATTTTCGTTAATTTTGAGGAAAATGAGTTGATTTGAAAAATATTTTTCAAAACTTTTGTCCCAACCAAACATGGGAAAATTGAAAAACATTTTCCAGAAAACGTTTTCCTTCATACCAAACACACTCATAGATTAAAATTTTCATTCTCTACAATTATCTTCTTTTTTTTTTTTTTATGAAGTAAGGAGAGATCTCATTAGAGGCATCGAAAAATTATAGCAAAAGAAAGGGTCTGTTGGTAGTTGATCTATTTACGTATTTGCTACAGTTTAGAATTTGAGTGATGTGGTATGTTTTGTAGCTATGTCAAGATATATCACAAATCAAATTTTTAGATCCCTCTATGTTAGTTGATTTGATAATGGTTACATGCATCATCTTTTCAAATCTGCAATTTCATATTCATATTAATCGAATTTCATCTGAAAGTATTATTTTTTTTACTTCAAATATTGGGCCCGTGCTTGCACGGGCTATCACGCCTAGTATTAAGATAAGAACTCTATTTGGGATATAAGTAAGGCACGTAATCCCAAAAATAAGAGAGAAGAAAATTGCAATTAAATAATTAATTAAAATAAAAATTTAATTAATCTACTATGTAGGTAATTTTATAAACTAAGTTTCTAATTAAATAAAAGTATGTGTATATATTGTTATTTAAAGTCTTAAGTAGTATATTTTTATAACTTTCACTAAAAAAAACAAATAAGTTTATTTATGATAAAATATTGTTAACCATTCTAATTTCAAATTGTCTCTTGTACTTATTATCGATGCAGTATTTTATGTATTACTTATGCCTTATATATCAATACATTTGTTTCGTATTGTCGTTTCTATTTCTAAGGATACTGCATTCATGTTGCAGGTTTAGATAGAGATTCGACTTGTGTTCTACGTCTAGTATGTCATGTATTACCTCGCTGGCCTCAATGTCAGTTGTTACCTCATATGACGTTCTTGTAGCTAAATCAAGAACCACAACTATGGATTTCAATTACTCTATTTTTTTTTAAAAATGATTTATTCAATCAAGAGATATAAAAGAAATTTGATCAACTTTTAAATCAATCTTAACGAACTCTTAGTATCAGAATCTGTTATCTTAGCTGTTGGAAATAAACATTACTCACATTTAATTCTGTCGATTGAATTTGATGTAAATAATAGGTAACTATACTCACCTTAATTTAGATACTGTCGATTCTTTCCTGTTACATCCACTTGGTAAACCAGCATATATTCTCCAACAATCAATGACAACTTAATACTCTCTTTGTTTAAAAAATGTATTACTATCCTTTTTAATTTGTTTAAAAAATAATAATTCCTTTTTTTTAACACTTTAATTTTAGCTTTCCGGGTCACTATATCATAATATATTTGACATACTTTTAATTCAGGACTACAAGATTGAAAAATCTTTTATTTTTTAAACTGAATGCCAAGTTAAATTATGTCATTTCTTTTTTAAACGGAGGGAGTAAACTTTTTGGTTAAACAAGCTATTATCTTTCTTTCTAAAGTCTATATGAGCTTTCTAAAAGCTTGTTAAACATCCCACATATATAGAAACATTTTATAAGGTAGTTTACTGAAACCTAACAATAAGACAACAAAAAAAAGTAGTATTCATATATTCCATTAAGAATGAAGATCAGCACATTTCTCTTTGCAACAAAAAGAACAAAAACAAGTTTCACCAATGCAATTTCCTCCAAGAAGTGGCCCTTTGACAGCACCTGGTGGCTTTTCTCCAAACTGTTGCTTGCATTGGATATTGCAACTATTTGAATCACAAGGTTGGGGGACTTCAAAGGAAAATAGACATACTTTTGCTCCTTTTGTGGTAGTAACTACATTTATTTTTGACAAGAAAAAGGAAAAAAAGAATAAGATCTTTGTTAGTACAAATTATAAATAAATAATTATTTGATGACTACGTTATGACAAAAATAACTATGAGCAGCAATAAACATTCATATTAACAAAGAGTATTAAAATTTTTATCGACATAAATTAAATAAGAAAATTGTGAGTACAAATCACATATATCTATTTTTCTTTTATAATTAAATGTTCACGATCTAAATGATGTTACAACTTTTCAAAAAGATGTAATTTTACAATGATTTACTTGTCCAAAAATTCAACAAATAGAAATAACTAGCTAACTTTTTATGTAGAATTCTTATATATGGTTTCTGGCAATTATTCACATCCAACACCAGTGTTGTTTATAAATTTCAAATCAAAGGATCTACTCAACAAATTATAAGTGTATGGGTTAGGTTTTGCATTAAAGAAATAATTAAAACCACAATGTGGAATTTGAAATACTATTAATTCTTTGAATAATTTGAAATTTGAAGTAAGAAAATTTTATAAGAAAATATTTATTTCAAATCAAAAGTTCAAAGCAAGTTCCAAATTGGTGACACTACAAATTCACAAATTTCATAAATTGAAGAATATGAAACTTACCAAGAATAATGAATAGGGAAAATACAAAGGCAGGTACAGTAGAAAAATTCTTCATGATTTTGAATCAGTTCACTAATAAAACTTAATCTCTAAATAAGCACAAAAAATGATTTAAGGTGTTGTGGATTTTATAGGAACATATAAACATAAAAATAGAAAAGATAAGCCAAAAAAGGAAAATTATTCTTTCCAGTTGGTGTTTACAGTTGTTTATTTGGTGTGATAAAGAATTAAAGAATATTCTTAAATTAAATGAAATTGAACAAAATATATTTTGTTGATTGTTTAGTCTATAAATAACTTTATTATTAATAGCTTGGTTAAAAAATGTTTTAAAGCGATTTTTTTCTTAAATGGGATTAAAGCATTTTAACACCAAATTAAATAATAACAGGGAAATTTTTTAACCAATAATTAATGAAAATATATTTTTTTAATCAATTTTTCATTCTTAAAGGACATTTTAACTATTTTCCTTTTTTAATTACAGGTATTGCTTTGTACAATACATATTACAACTCTTTTTCTTTTTACTAAATGTAGAGTATAAAATTAATTAGACTATCAAAAATGACTTAAAGAACATTAAATCACACATGGAAATAAAATTAAGACACGCAAATAATTTTAAAAGTAAACCTTATTAAGGCGATTTTGTTCACCAAAAAAATAGAAAAATTTAAATGGTAACTAATATTTTTAGAAGATTTTTTTAAATAATAATAGGGACATTTTAAACCAATATATCAATGGAAGATATTTTTCTTCAATTTTCCTACTTTAAAAGGACATTTAAATTATTTCCCTCTTAATTAGCAAGTATTGTTTTCATCTATTTTATCCTCATTGACCATGTTAATTAAGAAACAACTAAGCTTCAATGGTCTGAAGATTGTGAGAAGATCTTTCAGGAATTGAAAATACGGTTAAACATTGCTCAAGTGTTGACCCTACCAGAGGGTACATAAGGTTTTGTTGTTTATAGCAATGCGTCTAGAGTCAGACTTGGTTGTGTATTGATGTAGATAGTAAGATCATACACTATTGATACGCTCAAACTACACTTCCCTAAAGAAGTATAAGCGGTCGTATCAAGTAAAGAACCCAAATGTTAGGTTGGAGTCGATCCGACGAGGAAAATGATTTACACTTAACTTTAATCTACAATTACTTCTATTTTAATCAAGTCCTTTACAAAAACAAACAATTAAAAGGGGGTTTTGTGTAACAAAATTATTTAATTAATTCTAAGTAAACAAGTAGCAAGTTCAAATGTTTGATGTTTATCAAGTAATGAGAGAAACTAGGGTGTAAGTGTTCCTCATTGGGTTTATGACGCAGTAACCCTAGCTATAACAACTCTTTCCTAGTATCTTGCATGCAAAGTGATAAGTTATGTATCCCTAATTCCTTGGTCCGATAACTAGTGAATTTCACTCCACACCTTGGTCCGGCTACGTGTGTATACTTTACTAAACCTTACCTTTTACATCATATTAAGCATCATAATCGATGTATGACTTAGTTATTACTTCGCACCAATCGACACTAGCCTATTAGATAGTATATACTAAATCTACGTTGATAATTCTTTTCTTATTATCTACCTCCTTGGTCCGGCAAGTAGCAACAAGGCAAGTTCTAACGCGTGCACTCGTTAAAAAGACTTTCAAACGAAAGAATTATCAATACATGCAAGACACTATTCAAGAATTGTTATTTTAGCTCGTTTTACTTTGTTAATTACCCATGGTTCCCACAATCCTAGTTGTGGATTTAGTTACCCATGTTCATAATTACACAATTCATATTATTTAGACAAGAACTCATGTACTTACTTTGATGAGATTGAAGAAAATCCAGAAAATCACTTGAATTCGAGAAAATAATGCAATAAACGATTCCGAAAAAATGAAGTATTTTCCAAAACTCAATATTCAACAACCAATATTACAAATCAAAAAAATAACCCAGAGTCTAACCCAAAAAAAGAGGTTTTTCTGTCCTATTTATAATAATAGAATCCTAAACATAGAGGGAAACCTAAATAAGGAAAATCTGTCCAAAAACGCGTCTCTAATCGACGACCTGACCGACGGACCGTCGAGGCAACGACGGATCGTCGAGGCAACGACGGATCATCGACGCCTCCGTCGGTCCATACTTCAACTTTATTTTCAGCTGCCTTCTTCTCCAACTCTCTGTTACCATCGACGAACCTGCAGGATGGACCGTTGACAGGACGATGGTCCGTCGATGGCCTTCGTTGCTCCACACTTAGAATCTTTTCAAATCGGGTATTGAGGCTACATTCTGTTAACACCAACGATCACCAGGATGGTCCGTCGATGATACGACGAACCGTCATCCCTTCTGTAGCCCCACACTTATCAGAATTCCCCGATCTTTCCTTGGCAGCATAACATCTTCATGGTGACGGTTTCCACCTACGGACCGTCGATGGGTCGATGGACCGTCGATAGCTCCGTAGGTTATCTGTTCTGCAATTTTTAGCACATCTTCAGCGTTTTCATTCTGGATAGTTTTTCCTGCAAAAATAAAGAAAAATACATTAAAATTACTACAAAAAGGCCTTAGACACACACTAAACTTAAGAAAAAAGTATTGAAAATACCGTAAAACCACGGTACATCAACACCCTCAACTTAAATTCGTTGTTTGTCCTCAAGCGACGCACTATGACTCACCACAACACCTTTGTACAAAAGTATCTTTTTTTAGATTTCGCAATCATCTGGCTATCAATCCTGATTACTTTCATTATATTCATGCATGATATAACTATTAGGCTCACTTATGTGGATCCGACCATGACACAGACTCACCACGCACCGACACCTTTTCTCTTTTATCTCTCACCAAAGTACCAACTTTCTAGTATTGCAACTAGTGTCCTTACAAAAAAAAATATCCTCCTTTTTCACACAGTGATTTCAGTTTGAGTATAAGGATTATTTTTCAACACTCACTCTCAGAACAACTTCACACCTTATTGATACTTATCACCATAGGCTTTCCCTTATTTTCACTACTTTAAGTTCAACATATTAGGCTCTTAGGATCACGATAGGACTTTATTAGCTTGTAACGTAGGCTCAGGGTCAGGTAGGGTACATTTGGATGCATTTTAGTGACTTGTTGCCCTCCTTGTCATAACGGCTAAGCGTGATACCTTTTCGTCGTTTGTTCCGCCCTATTCTTGATTTTCTTATATTCTTTTGCCTTGCTTTTCTCCTTTTGTGTAAGTGACTCTTCTTTTTTTTTTTTTTACTTTCAAATTTTGTAATTTTTCACTTGATTTCAGCTTTGCTTGAGTCACTTTTCTTTTCTTCTTTCTCTCTCTTTATTCTTTCAACCCCACTTTCCAGAGCATTTCTCATAATAGCCACCCTTAACTCATGGCTTTGCCATGAGTCAAGGTACACAATACCCAAGGTTGGGTCAGGGCCACGACAAGGTTGTTTTTCTTCATTAGCCACCCTCGACTTATGCTTTTGGCGTAAGCTGAGGTGCACATGTCCAAGGAGGGACCAGGGCCAACACATTGTTCCCAGAAGATAAGTTGGGGTAGAAAAAGAAAGGTTCATTTTAAGCTCAAATCATTTGGATCAAGAAGGGATTAATTTCATTCGTTTTTTTTTATCGAGGCTAAAGATTGACTGCCTTGAACAAGGGCCTATGATCCTTTCCTAATTGTCTATTACAGATTACTTTTAGCAGGACTAACCGGGCAAGTTCTAGCTCAGTATCAACGGTGGTCTATTCAACTTTCTCACACTCACTTAACACCTCATTACCCAACCAGATTATCAGCTACTTAGTTCGAGCTTAAGATTGAGGGTCATGCAGGGGTGTATCTCTATGTTATGCTTAGAGCCACACATACTTTATTCACTATGCCTAATCATGCAAGCATTTTCTTTAGATCGGAATATCATTTTATTTAGCCATCATGCTTCAGATTTCATATCAATACTATGTACAAGATACTAACGTGCTGGTTCAACAGTAAAGTAAACAGTCTCTTGGGGAAAAAGAACACAGGCAAGAAAACTCCAAGAGAGGATCGTGAGTTGGGCTACTCAGACTTCACCCTAGCACTAACTTTCCATTTACCCCACCCCCAACAAAAGAGCATGCAATTGTCCCCAATGCATAAAAAAAATATAAAATAGGGTGGTAAGTGAAGCAAACCTGAGGCGCATAGCGCCAAAGATCAACAAGCTGGCGGGTCCGGTTTCCCGAAACCTGCTCCCTCTGTAGTAGGGACACCATCAGTAATGTCCGCAGGGATAACAACAACCTCAGTAGGGCTCCTCTCAACATCAGCAATCCTGGAGCTAGACGCCCCAACAACCACCTCCTGAGACCTCATCTGTCGAGCCTTCTCATCCATCAGCGAGGCTCTCTTCGCAGCCTCCAACTCAAGACGCTCTCTCTTCCTAGCTCGAGTCTCCTCCTCCTCTCTAGATCAGTGCCTCTTGGGATGCTCACGTGGCGGAAACGGTGGTGCAGTAGTGGTCTGGAAAAGAGCAGCCAGCACCATATCCTCAACAGGCTCCACAGATGTGGCCTCAGACTCGGGCACCCAGGCCTCCAGAATAGCATCCATATCATCCCTCGAACTCGCCACAGTATCCTGGAGAGTCGTCAAATCTACAGTAGGGGCTGGCCAGGCAAAAACCCTCAACTCAAATGCGTCAAGGCGCTGGTGGACCTCCATGATCTACCTCTCAGTCCGCTGGGCCATCTTCTTCTCTATACGCTCCTCCGCCTCAGCAATGGACTTCTGCATCCAAGGCTAGATTTGATGTAGAAGTGTGGCCATTTGGGCCTCTAATTTCTGAACCCTAGTGATCAGGACCAGTGCTGCATATGGGGTGGAGCGGGAGGAGCTTGGAGCGGTGCTAGTACCCGGGATAGACTCAACCGAGGTGGTTTCGGTAGGCTCTGATGTAGCCGGATCAGTCCCTTGGGCCTGCTCTACCGTGGCTGCCAGGTTCTCACCCAGCGGCTGCACCTCTGCACGGGTCCCTCTATTGGGAGTCAACTCATTGGCCTCATCCCGGATAAGACTGATATCAACCTGGCCAGTCGGGGTCTTGAGGACATCAATGTGCCACACGGGCACTCCGGCACAGACCTGCACAACTCAAAAATCATGCAAGGGAAGGGGTAAGTAGTGGTGGCCTTAAAGGCCCTCTCATGAGTAACTGCCTGCAACAGCCACGCGAAGTCCACCTCGAACCCAGCAACCATGGGATCGATCAGCACTGCTCGACCATGTGACAATATTATCAGCAGCAGTGGGGGAGAGGCAATGACGGACCAAGAGCCATAAGAATTTGGCCGTGAATGTGAGGTTGGCCTTCTTTATTCATCCTTTCCGCTCCAGCACCCAATAAACACCCTCGCTATCCACCTCTTGGTGGTCTCTCTCAGCACTCTCTCGCGCTGGAAACGGCCGTCCTTGATCAGCTTCCACCTATAGTCAATGTCAGCACGATATAGGAATCTGCGAATGGCGGGCAAAGAGATATCCACCCGCTTGCCACGGACACAAACATGCTCGAGTGGTGCGTGTTTGGCGGGGTTAGCCCGCTTGTCCAAACTAGCCCTGAGAGTTTTGCATAAGCGGCGTAGAACTCTCGCACTATTTTCTCGCTGTAATGGCCTAAACTCCTAGCAGCACGTAATGGTGTCTGGGTGCCTGGGGGCATGTATTCGGGGTCGCGTTCATCGTCGGACAACCCAATCACCAACCGATCGGAAGGGGCGACAAAGTTGGAACGCCCTCGAGAGTAGACTAGGTCTTGCTTGGGTGCCATGTGTACCTGCAAGGAGGGGTTATCAGTAGCAGTAGAAGCATATAATAACTCAAAAGAATCAAACACAGAAGGGGGAACACAAACAGAGTGGAGATGTAAAACTGCAGAACTGCCTGACGGACCACAACGACGGTCCGTCGATTGAACGACGGTCCGTTAGCGAGGGTCCGTCGGTGGACACTTAGAAAATTTCTTGTGTAAAGTTTCAGAACAAAGGTTTTGATAGAGACGACGGACCTGCAGGACGGAGTCCGTCGATGGACCCTTAGAAACTTTATTGAATCTTAAAATAACAAAGTTTTTGTTAAGGATGACGGACCGTCAACTAAACGACGGTCCTTTAGTGGGGGTCCGTCGTTGGACCCTTAGAATAATTTGGAGGAACTTCAGAAATAAGGGTTCTGTTAGAGTCTACGGTCATGCAGGACGGTCCGTCGACCGGTTGACGGACCGTCCTCTACCCCCGTGGGTAGACACTTAGACAAATCAAGGGAGAAATTGTTGACGGACCCCAACGATGGTCCGTCAACGGGGTATCGTTCTGGCTTTTAGGGACAAAAATTTTTGGCAGCCATTGTTTCCCCCAAAGAACAAATTCAGGGCAATCTAAGGAACATGAAGTTCCTCTAGCAAATAAGAAAGCATTTCATCATTCCTAGGGCTTGAATTATCGTAGTTTTAAACATAGATTCACACAGACTATCAAACCCTACATCGGAAACAACAACACTCAAAACACAGCAATTATCAGACAATACACCCCCATCCCATTCACTTTAATTGATCTAAGGTACTATGAATTCAGTTTGAAGATTTTAAGCATGCAACGGTGTCCAAATTCAAGACCCACTATCATATTCCAGCAATTTAGCATGTAAAGTGATGAGAGTAAATAGAGCAGATCAGAAAGACATACCTGTATACTCTAGTGTAGGGAATGAGGGGATGAATTCTTGCAAGTACGAAACACCAAACAGCGACCTCAAACACCGACTGGGCAGAAGACAGAAGACGATGGGAAGAGTGTCACCGCGTTCTTGAAAAAGAACATATTTTCTAGATTTGGCACCCCAAGGGCCATTATTAGTGATGGGGGATCCCACTTTTGCAACAAGTTGTTCAAAGGTTTATTGGAGAAATATGGGGTTCGCCAAAATGTGGCCACGCCATACCATACTCAAACTAGTGGGCAAGTTGAGGTGTCAAACAGAGAAATCAAGCAGATTCTGGCAAAAATGGTGAATGCGAATAGAACGGATTGGTCAAGGAGACTTGATGATGCTCTTTGGGCCTACCGGACAGCATACAGGACCCCTATAGGTATGTCCCCATACCAACTTGTATATGGGAAAGCTTGTCACTTGCCGGTTGAGTTAGAGCATAAGGCATGTGGGCAATGAAGAAACTGAAATGGATTGGAATGAGATTGTGGAACAAAGGTTAAATGGGTTGAATGAGATTGATGAATTTCGCTTAAAGGCATATGAAAGTTCAGCCCTCTACAAAGAAAAGATTAAGAAGTACCATGACCAAAAGATTGAGAAGCGCGATTTTGTGGTTGGGGATTTGGTGCTTTTATTCGACTCTAGGTTGCGCTTGTTTCCGGGCAAACTCAAGTCCAAATGGACTGGGCCATTTTTGATCACCCAAGTTTTCCCTCATGGAGCGGTTGAGTTGGATAATAAGGAGGGTGTAAGGTTCAAGGTGAACGGGCAACGAATCAAAATCTACCTTGGGCATGCTGAAAAGGCGAATGAAGTGATCGAGGTGTACCATCTTGATGAAATCTGAGTAATCAAGAGTCCTACATCGTGCCGCGACGTTAAATCAAACGCTGATTGGGAGGCAACCCAATATGTATCCTCTAGCCAACAATAGTTTTTTCATGATTTTATAGGCGTAGTTGCATTATTTCTGTTTTTCTAACTTAATGTCACGTATTAATTTTCTTTAGAAGTGTTGGCTAGAGAGTAAATTAGGGTCTGTGTCTAAAAAGTGTCCAGAAAATACAAAAAGAATAGATTATTGGGTGTTCAATGTGTAGGGACCAAATCCCCAGAAATCTGCAGACAATTGGTCTGGTGCACTGATCGACGGACCAACCGACGGACCGTCGCCCGGTCGACGGACTATCGGTAGGGTCCGTAGATCTCAGGTTTGTTTCTTTAATTTTTCTAAGTTAGGGCACCATCGACGGAGCAGTCGACGGACCGTCGATTGACTTACGATCCGTTGACGGGGAATCATCGGTTCCTCCGACCCACTAACCCGACCCGACCGATTATATATTAAAATTTTAAAATTTTCAGTTACCCACCCTTTCAAATACCCTCCCCAAATCGGGGCATGAGTTGGATTTTGTGTGAACAAATATCGGGTGGGATCCCAATAATATCCGCAATAGTCCATCCAATAGCTCTCTTGAACCTCTTCAATACTTCAACCAAACACTCTACTTCTTGCACCTTCAAATCTGACGAAATAATTACAGGCAAAGTGTCATCTTTCCCCAAGAATACATACCTCAGATGAGGTGGTAGAGCCTTAAGCTCTAATTTTGGAGCCTCCTCAATAGATGGTTTCGCAGGTGGAGACTCGCGATGCATCATATCTAACTCCAATTTCTTGGGTTTGAACCGAACATCACCTCGATCAAGTGCCGCAACCAATGAACCATACTCTGCAATACCATCACTCTCAAAGTTCATAATCACTGTTGCTAGAGACTCAACACCAAGACGTTCTTCTATTTGGACCTCTGACGAACTCTCAACTCTGTAGGATATCGCAGATACCGATTGGAGCTCACCACTCTGCTTCATGGACCTACAAATGTTGAAAGTCACTTCTTCATTGTTTAACCGAAACTTCATCTGCCCTTTTTCCATGTCGACCAAGGCGCGATCGGTAGTAAGAAATGGCCTCCTAAGAATAATACGCACCTCAAAGTTGACCTCACAATCAAGAATCACAAAATCGGCCGAAAATATGAATGACTCCACCTTCACTAACACATTGTGGAGTATCCCAATAGGCCTCTTCACAGTTTGATCGGCCATCAGTAGCCGCATCGTAGTGGGCTTTGGATCACCCAAACCCAACTTTTTGTAGATGGATAGAGGCATGAGATTTATGCTTGCCCCAAGATCACATAATGCTTTGGCAAAGTGTAACAACCCGATTGTACAGGGAATAGTGAAAGCACCTGGATCTTCTTTCTTTTGCACTAGAGATCTTGTAGCAATAACACTACACTGTTGCATCCTTGTCACGACTGGAATCTAGACCCCAGACGAGACCGGCGTCGTTGACCTCTCAGAGGTCGCAGACAAGCCTACTTACGTCATTCTTACTTTACATAGGTTAATTTTAGCGGAAAATTTGAAACTTTTTGTTTCTAAACATTACTTACTAAACATTTCTAATACATTCGTAATTCATTCAACATCAACCATCTAAACATTAAGAGATAATCAAATGAAAGAAATAGTTCAATAACATAATCGTATAATTGCCAAAATAGCACCCATACATAGTCTGAATAAAATAAGAAAGAAACGCTAGTGGAACATGCTCCACTAGCTCAACTCCTAAACTAAGCTAGAACATAAACAGTAGCATCCTCGAAAGCATGAGGACCTACCAAAAACCAGATGAATGCTGGACGTCCGGATAACTGCAGCGATGATCCTGTAGCTCTACCATCCACCTGTGCCTGCACCTAAAATAGTAGAGTTTGTATAGGGTTAGTACACACTTGTACTAAATATGGGTATATGCAAGCACACACCAAGGACATGCATGAGAAAGAATAGCTTTTTCCTAACAACATGATTTTTGGAAGTCAAGTCAGTGGACTTGCCAAATTGAGATTAGGAAAGTTTCCAAATTTGGATTAGGAAAGTAAGTGAGCTTTCCAAATTTGGATTAGGAAAGTGATACCGTGAGAATAACATACATCATCATACTTTTCACATTTGCACACAGCACATAACATTTACACATAGCACATATCATATAGCATACAGTACATTTTACATGTAGCACATAACTTCTTTCATATCATTTTTTTCATATGCCATGAGACCTTGGAATCATGGACTTGACATTAAGACCTCCCAGAAATGAGTGCTCAACATATGGGATCTCAACTAGGGAGTCTTCATTAGCAAACACAGAGTCTGCTTCATTCATTCATATTACTTCTTTTCATTTCGTCCTTAGTCCAGTGTAACCACCGGTTATACCTAGGATGTAGTTTAAGACTTTCATTAGGTTCGTTGTGCAATGACCAAGAATGACCTAATGTCATTACTTGAATCTAACTCACCTTTTGATTATCCTATCCTAACACCTTTGGTATCATTCATTGCATTATGTGCATCATTTGAGGCTGGCCTCATTCATTCATTGGGAACTTTAACTTTAACCGACATAGATCATGTGAGCATCATGAAATCCAGTGTCTCCCCCACACCGAAAAGAGGTGGAAGCACCGGCCAAAGTGACCCAAAAACATGCTAGCGTACATGGGAATTTAACCCGCCAGATCCCTATATTGGCAGTATAGGTTCGAAGACTAGGAGATATAAGGAGACCCATACCCGGCAAGCCGGACAGTCTCATCTCACGAGAGTTACGTGAACCTCTGCCCTTCCCGAAAGAAGGCATCACCGCTCATAGCTAGTCTATCGGTGCTCAGTATAAAGTTCCATTACATTCATCTCATACGTCATGGAAGCTGGCTTCTAGTATGAGGACATCATAGCTCATTAGATGATTTCTCATATCATCATTCGTATTAAGTGCGTTAAGCTCAATACTCTCATTAGAGTGTTCATAGAGACTTGTCTCTTCATTATCTTACACCCTCATAGGTGAGTACGTGTTGGTAATATTTACTTAGGCTCATTTGAGATTACTCTCATCATTTACATTAGCCTCATATCATGTTGTCACCACATTCATTATCATTAGCCCCTTTGCTTTTTCATAGTTACTCACCTTTTATTATGTGAATGTTCATTTCATCATTTCATTGTTCATCTCATCATATGCCAATGCACTTGGCCATTTAGTGTATTTACACTCATACTTAACCCTTCTAGGGTTCATCATTTCATTTCATACATCTTAGGTTCACTTACTTTTGAACGTATGTTAGACTTATGAGTCTATACACACAAGCCATGAGGCTTCATTCGTAGTTCGTTAAGTAATTCTTACATTCCTAAGATTATATTGTACAAGACTTATGTATCTTGTATTTATGTCAAGATCTTCAATTAGATCTAAGTAGGTGGCATTATTATTGGATGATTTGTTCGCGTATGACTTATGTATCAAACGGAAGTTTGGGCAAGGAATCCCAAGTCTTGAATCAATTGAATGTCATTTACATTACTAATTGATTTTATTCTAATAGTCATAACATTTTTAAACTCTAAGTCAAATCACAATATTTAATTTGAAGGCTTACTTTTCTATTTTAAATCTCTCTTGCATTGGCCGATGGGTTGTGGGTTCAAGCCCCCACAACCCCATTTTCGTAGTTCTTTTATTTGTTTTGGTTCATGTAAGGCTTTGGGACCCGAGGTCGAGTCCCCTCAGCCACACTAAATTATCCTTTAATTTCCCCTCCCTTCCATTCGCTTAGGCCGAGAGGTTGTGGGTTCGAACCCCCACAACCTCTTTATTTTATTCTCCTTTTTGAAATTTGACTTATTTGAGTTGACTGTGAGGTTGTGGGGTGGAATCCCCACAGCCTCATTTTATTTTTATATTTATCTCCCTCATCCGCATAGAGGTCGTGGGTTCGAATCCCATGCCTCTAAAATTTTTTCTTTATTTTTCCTTTTCCTTGGTTTCTAACCGAGAGGGTGTGGGTTCGAACCCCACCCCTCTCATTTCTTATTTTCTTTTTCTTCACACTCATTTCCCAACCAAGACAGGTTCGAATCCCCCTCACCACACGAATTTTCTTCTTCTTTTTTTTATTTTTTTATTTTTAAAGGGGTGAGGTCTCGGGTTCGACCCTCAATGACCTCACCTAATCTTCCTTATTTTTCTTGGCATTCTAAACATCTTAATTTGGCAGAGATATATCAACAAAAATGCTGGAAATTCAAAGTAACTTCTTTTACTCATTTTTATCTCCATTTATTAGTAAATTCATAGGACAATACATAGTTCGTTTGGTACGTTCTTTAATACAATTTTTTTCACGAATTCTTGACCAAAATGTTTACTCCTCAATTCAGCCACACTTCATGTCACATGAACATCACATTTTACTTCAATTAGTGTACATAAAACAACCAACAAAATATTAACAAAATCCAGCCCCTAGGCCGAGACTCAACATGCCATACACATTTTGTTTTTCTTAATTCGAACACACACATGTTTGCATTTTCATGAATTAACGTACATCCAATACATTAACATTCAGCACAAACATCACATAATCCTAAGTCTACCAGCATTCATACCAACCTACATTCGTTGGGAGCTAATGACAGGGACATGCAATAGGGGAATCAATCTTAGTTTTTGAGCCGAATATACTGAGTCCTAGGGGTCTCTTGGGAAAGGGACCAAGAGTAAGAAAACCCATACCTTGTTTTATTGTTAAATGTTCAAAATTCTGCCCAAGAACTCCTCCACAAATCAGTCCACACACCCAAAGTCACACCTTACCCGACTAGTGTAGTACGTTTTGCTTAACATTACGGATTGCTTTCTCTTTTGTGTTTCTATCTTTCAAGTTCTTGATGAACTTTTGCCTTTACTTTATTTTTATTTTGCTGATTGATTCCTCACGTTTTCAGCCAATAAAAAGAGAGTGAAAGAGAGAGAGAAATCATGCAAAGAGAGTGGGGGAAAAGGGAGATAGAAGTCTAGTAGAAGTAGGACTTTGTGGGTTTGAATTAGTCAACTCAATAATTAATCAAAATTAATAAAAATCTGATTTCTTTTTTCCTAAATCAGCTAATATTAATTATTTATTAAAACTAAGTTAACACATTAAAATAAAAGCAAGTTTAATCTTGCTTCTAGTGGGGTTCGAACCCGGGTGACCCCATTTTTGCGAAAATGGGTCACTTCGGGTTGCCCCACCCGAATTTCTTTATTTTTTTAACTTAATTAATTAAATAATTAATTACTCAGGGTAATTACAATATTACCCTTGGCCTGGAAAAGACCATTTTACCCTTGGACCCTCAAAACTTAAAATTTCTTCTTTTGAGTCCGGTAAAAACTCATTCGATTAAATCTTCGTTTTCGTGAGCCTTACATGGTTGGTTCCAACCTTTCCAAGCTCAATTAACTCCCCAAGTTAGTTGGCTTGGTCGTAGTAAAGGTTCTGAGGTCTGGTTCTACGTGTATCAATACGTGTGGACCTTGGTCTAATCGTAAGCATTCTTGAAACACCTAAGTCTTGATCCTATTCATTTTTAGGGTTGTTACATTATCCCCCCCTTAGGAACATTCGTCCCCGAATGACACTACTACTTCATGTTGTAATGCCAGTCAGGTCGTAATAAAAGCACTATACACAGTCAATCAATAGCAATAAAGTATGGGGAGGTAAGGAAGCATAGGTTTAAGAGTATAAAGTCTAACCTCAAGAGCTGAACAGGTGAGGGTAGCGGGCCCTCATGTCGGCCTCAGCTTCCCACGTAGCACCCTCAACAAGATGATTTCTCCACAATACTTTCACTGTGGCAATCTCCTTGTTCCTCAGCCGCTTGACCTGTCTGTCTAAGATTTCAAATGGTACCTCCTCATAAGACAAGTCTTCATCTACCCCTAAACCTTCAACAGGTAAGATTGATGCTGGATCACCTAGGCACTTCTTCAACATAGATACATGAAAGACTGGATGGACAGAAGCTAACTCTGCGGGCAATGCCAACTCATAGGCCACCTCACCCACACGCTGTAGGATCTCATATGGCCCAACATATCTCGGACTCAGCTTCCCTTTCCTATAAAATCTCATCACCCCTTTCATAGGTGATATTTTTAAGTAAACCTCGTCACCAACATCAAACTCTAAGGGTCGCTTTCTGTTTTCAGCATATGACTTCTGCCGACTGTACGCAGTTGCCAACCTGTCCCTAATCATTCTGACCTTCTCTAAGGCCTCATGAATAATCTCCGACCCCAAAATAGATGTCTCTCCAACCTCGAACCACCCAACTGGAGATCTACACCTCCTTCCATACAATGCCTCAAACGGTGCCATCCCAATGCTGGAGTGATAGCTATTATTATATGAGAACTCTATCAAAGGCAGATGGTCATCCCAGTTACCTCTGAAGTCAATCACACACGCCCTCAACATATCATCCAATGTCTGAATGGTGCGCTCTGCCTGCCCATCTGTCTGAGGGTGAAAGACAGTGCTAAGCTTCACCTGCATGCCCAAGCTCTTCGTGAAAGATCTCCAGAAATGAGAAGTAAATTGAGCTCCTCTGTCTGAAATAATAGACAAGGGAATCCCATGCCATCTCACAATCTCATCAATGTAGAGCCTCGCATATCCTCGGCTCTGTAAGTAGACTTTACAGGGATAAAGTGGGCAGACTTAGTTAACCTGTCCACAATAACCCATATAGAGTCATGCTGCCTCCTAGTCCTCGGAAGCCCAACCATGAAGTCCATATTAATGGCCTCCCATTTCCAAGTCGGAACCTCAATAATCTGCGTTAGACCACCAAGCTTAAGATGCTCTGCCTTAACCTGCTGACAATTAGGACACTTGGCCACATATTCTGCAATGTCCTTCTTCATGCCATCCCACCAATAAATCTGCTTGAGATCATGATACATCTTGGGGGAACCTGGATGTATAGAATATCTGGAACCATGGGCCTCAGCAACAATCCTGGTCCGCAAATCAACCACATCTGGCACACACAGCCTGTCCTGATATCTAAGTATTCCATCACCTCCCAAAGCGAAAGACTCATTCATCTTCAGCAGCACTGAGTCCTTCAACTTCATCAACACGGGATCTAGATGCTGACCCTGCTTGACTTCAACTACCAAGGATGATTCAGAACTAGGATTAACTGAAACATCCCCACTAGTGGAGTCAACCAAACGCACACCCAGTCTGGCCAGTCAGTGTACATCTTTGACCAGCTTCTTCTTCTCATCCTCAACGTGAACTGTACTTCCCATGCTCATCCTGCTCAAAGCATCAGCTACAACATTAGCCTTACCTGGATGATAGTGTACATTCATGTCATAATCTTTCAACAGCTCCAACCATCTCCGCTGACGTAGATTCAACTCCCTCTGTGTGAACACGTACTGGAGACTTTTATGGTCTGTGAACACATCTACATGCACTCCATACAGATAATGCCTCCACAGCTTTAGTGCAAATACCACAGCTGCCAACTCCAGGTCATGAGTGGGATAATTCTTCTCATGAACCTTGAGTTGTCTAGATGCATAGGCTATCACCTTGCCAACCTGCATAAGAACACAACCCAAACCAACCCTAGATGCATCACAATAAACAGTGTAGTTCTCACCACACTTAGGCAAGGTAAGCACCGGGGCTGAAGTGAGTCTGTCCTTGAGCTCCTGGAAACTCTTCTCACAAGTCTCCGTCCATTCGAACTTGGCTTTCTTCTTAGTCAAAGCTGTCAATGGGGCAGCAATGGAAGAAAAGCCCTCCACAAACCTGCGATAGTAACCAGCCAATCCCAAAAAGCTATGGATGTCAGTAGGAGTAAGAGGTTTTGGCCAGTTCTTCACAGCCTCAGTCTTCCTGGGATCCACCTCCACGCCCTGATCGGACACAACATGACCCAGGAAGGTCACTGATCTCAGCCAGAATTCACATTTGCTGAATTTGGCATACAACTGATGCTGTCTAAGTACCTGCAAGGTTAGTCTCAAATGCTGTTCATGCTCTTCCTTGGTCTTAGAGTAGATGAGAATGTCATCAATGAATACTATGACGAAAGAGTCAAGGTATTCACGGAAGACCCTGTTCATGAGGTCCATAAATGCAGCAGGTGCATTCGTGAGACCAAATGACATGACTAAAAACTCATAGTGACCATAGCGGGTACGAAAGGCTGTCTTTGGGATATCTCCATCCCTAACCCTAAGCTGATGATACCCTGAACGAAGATCAATCTTAGAGAAGAAACTAGACCCTTGGAGTTGGTCAAACAGATCATCTATTCTGGGGAGTGGATACTTATTCTTTATAGTGATTTTGTTGAGTTGCCGATAATCGATACACATTCTAAGGGTTCCATCCTTCTTCTTTACAAACAACACTGGAGCGCCCCAAGGGGATATGCTCGGTTGAATGAAACCCTTATCAGTGAGATCTTTTAATTGCAGCTTCAACTCTTTGAGTTCAGCTGGAGCCATTCTGTAAGGAGGAATTGAGATTGGTTTAGTATCGGGTTCTAAATCGATACCAAAGTCAATCTCCCGAAGGGGAGGGACTCCAGATAAATCATCAGGAAACATATCTAAGAACTCATTCACTACAGGTACTGAGTCTATGAAAGGAATGTCATGGTCTAAATCATTAACACTCACAAGATGACACAATAACCCCTTGGACATCATTTTATTGGCCTTAAGGTTAGAAATCAAGGGGTTAGGACGACTCGAATTGTACCCTTCCCAGACTAACTCTTCTTCATTAGGAAAGCGAAATCTCACCACTCTACTACGACAGTCCAAGCAAGCATAACAACTGTGAAGCCAATCCATGCCAAGAATAACATCAAAATCATGCATGGGTAACTCAACCAGGTTTCCACACATAGTTTTTCCACTCACAACTATTGGGCAATCTTTGTATACTCTATCAGTTCTTACATTCTCTCCTAAAGGTGTACTAACCACTATAGGATCATGTAGAACTTCAGGCAATACCTCAAAAGTAAGAGCAAGCAGAGGAGTTACAAAGGAAAGCGTAGACCCTGGATCAAGTAAAGCATAAACAGAAGTTGAGAATACTCGCACCTGTGACCACATCAGCGGACTTCTCCTGCTCCTCTCTGCCCTTCAGGGCATAGAACCTGTTCCTCTTAGGAGGCTCGGCTGCTGCTGCACTCTGTGGATTAGGCCTAGGCTGAGTATTACCTCAAGCCTGACCTCTGTTCTGTGGACAGTCTCTGACCATGTGTCCACTCTTACCCCAACCGAAGCAGGCATTAGTGCCCTGTCTGCACTCTCCACTGTGAGCTCGGCCACACTTAGCACAATTCTTCTTAGTACGCTGCATCTCACCTCAATTTTTCTTCTTTGGCTCAGGTCTGCCTCCTTTAGGTGTAGCACTCCTCTGAGGATTAGAATTCCCAGAACTCTGTTGCCCTTTTTTGAACCTTGGTTGCTCACGGACGCCAAAGTTATTCCTGTGGCCTCCATGACTGGGTCCTGCCTGGTCTTGAGGCCTGGGCCTCCTAGCATCACGAACACCTCTTTATCTGCGGCTGTCCTCTACTTGCTGGACATGCACCATCAACCTGGAAAGATCCATATTGTCATGGAGCATAGCAGATCGACACTCCTCCTCCAGGTCTCCATTGATTCCTGTGAGGAACCTGCTCATCTCATTCCTGCTGTTAGAAACCAGGGAAGTAGCATACATGGGAGATTTCAACAAGGTTCAGTATTATTCTTATTCTTGCTATTAAATACTTAGGGAAAAACAACATACCTTGACAGCTTAACAAACTTCAGGGAATACTCCCTGACTGTCATGGAGCCTTGTTTGAGGTTGATGAATTCCTCAACCTTGGCCTCCCTCATTTCCCTGGGAAAGAATCTCTCCAGAAATGCTGTCTTGAACAACTCCCATGTGACTGGTACTCCACCTAAGACACGACTATCTTGCCACATCTTGCACCAAGTCTGTGCTACATCCTTGAGCTGATAGGAAGCCAGCTCAGCCTTCTCAATGTCAGTGGCCCCCATAGCCACCAGGATCTTATGCACCTCATCTACAAACTCTTGAGGATCCTCCGATGCCTTAACCCCTGTGAAAATGGGAGGATTCATCCTCGTGAAATCCCTCAGCCTGTCAGCCATGCTACGAACCGGTGGGTTCTCCCTCTGAACATCCTGTCTGTTGACCTGGGCAGTCATAGCCTGGGCCTGCATAGTAATGGCCTGTGCCATTTGGGCCAAAGATGCCCGCACCTCAGCATCAGTCAACCCAGCTGGGTTAACTGGCATGGCCACTCCTTCAGCTGGAGCCTGGGGTAGATCCTGATTACCCGTAGCAGCTGCTCCTCGCTCCTCTGGCCATTTCCTCTCCTAGTGTTCATTCTCTGGAAAAACAAAAGGATTGATGTTAGACACGCTCATAACACCAAGAATTCAGACATTTAGAAAAGCACGATAAGATCAGAAGAAGGGAAACATTCCTACGCATCATGTAGTCTCTAATCCAGGATAGTGGTGCACTTCACTACCATGACTTAGAAACTACTCAATGTGGTTGATGTGAACTTATTATTTTCGTAATTTAACCTAGTGCTCTGATACCAACTTTGTCACGACTAGAATCTAGACCCCAGACGAGACCGGCGTCGTTGACCTCTCAGAGGTCGCAGACAAGCCTACTTACGTCATTCTTACTTTACATAGGTTAATTTTAGCGGAAAATTTGAAACTTTTTGTTTCTAAACATTACTTACTAAACATTTCTAATACATTCGTAATTCGTTCAACATCAACCATCTAAACATTAAGAGATAATCAAATGAAAGAAATAGTTCAATAACATAATCGTATAACTGCCAAAATGGCACCCATACATAGTCTGAATAAAATAAGAAAGAAACGCTAGTGGAACATGCTCCACTAGCTCAACTCCTAAACTAAGCTAGAACATAAACAGTAGCATCCTCGAAAGCATGAGGACCTACCAAAAACCGGATGAATGCTGGACGTCCGGATAACTACAGCGATGATCCTGTAGCTCTACCGTCCACCTGTGCCTGCACCTAAAATAGTAGAGTTTGTATAGGGTTAGTACACACTTGTACTAAGTATGGGTATATGCAAGCACACACCAAGGACATGCATGAGAAAGAATAGCTCTTTCCTAACAACATGATTTTTGGAAGTCAAGTCAGTGGACTTGCCAAATTGAGATTAGGAAAGTTTCCAAATTTGGATTAGGAAAGTAAGTGAGCTTTCCAAATTTGGATTAGGAAAGTGATACCATGAGAATAACATACATCATCATACTTTTCACATTTGCACACAGCACATAACATTTACACATAGCACATATCATATAGCATACAGTACATTTTACATGTAGCACATAAATTCTTTCATATCATTTTTTTCATATGCCATGAGACCTTGGAATCATGGACTTGACATTAAGACATCCCAGAAATGAGGGCTCAACATATGGGACCTCAACTAGGGAGTCTTCATTAGCAAACACAGAGTCTGCTTCATTCATTCATACGTACTTCATTTCATTTCGTCCTTAGTCCAGTGTAACCACCGGTTATACCTAGGATGTAGTTTAAGACTTTCATTAGGTTCGTTGTGCAATGACCAAGAATGACCTAATGTCATTACTTGAATCTAACTCACCTTTTGATTATCCTATCCTAACACCTTTGGTATCATTCATTGCATTATGTGCATCATTTGAGGCTGGCCTCATTCATTCATTGGAAACTTTAACTTTAACCGACATAGATCATTAGAGCATCATGAAATCCAGTGTCTCCCCCACACCGAAAAGAGGTGGAAGCACCGGCCAAAGTGACCCAAAAACATGCTAGCGTACATGGGAATTTAACCTCGCCAGATCCCTATATTGGCAGTATAGGTTCGAAGACTAGGAGATATAAGGAGACCCATACCCGGCAAGCTGGACAGTCTCATCTCATGAGAGTTACGTGAACCTCTGCCCTTCCCGAAAGAAGGCATCACCGCTCATAGCTAGTCTATCGGTGCTCAGTATAAAGTTCCATTACATTCATCTCATACGTCATGGAAGCTGGCTTCTAGTATGAGGACATCATAGCTCATTAGATGATTTCTCATCTCATCATTCGTATTAAGTGCGTTAAGCTCAATACTCTCATTAGAGTGTTCATAGAGACTTGTCTCTTCATTATCTTACACCCTCATAGGTGAGTACGTGTTGGTAACATTTACTTAGGCTCATTTGAGATTACTCTCATCATTTACATTAGCCTCATATCATGTTGTCGCCACATTCATTATCATTAGCCCCTTTGCTTTTTCATAGTTACTCACCTTTTATTATGTGAATGTTCATTTCATCATTTCATTGTTCATCTCATTATATGCCAATGCACTTGGCCATTTAGTGTATTTACACTCATACTTAACCCTTCTAGGGTTCATCATTTCATTTCATACATCTTAGGTTCACTTACTTTTGAACGTATGTTAGACTTATGAGTCTATACACACAAGCCATGAGGCTTCATTCGTAGTTCGTTAAGTAATTCTTACATTCCTAAGATTATATTGTACAAGACTTATGTATCTTGTATTTATGTCAAGATCTTCAATTAGATCTAAGTAGGTGGCATTATTCTTGGATGATTTGTTCGCGTATGACTTATGTATCAAACGGAAGTTTGGGCAAGGAATCCCAAGTCTTGAATCAATTGAATGTCATTTACATTACTAATTGATTTTATTCTAATAGTCATAACATTTTTAAACTCTAAGTCAAATCACAATATTTAATTTGAAGGCTTACTTTTCTATTTTAAATCTCTCTTGCATTGGCCGATGGGTTGTGGGTTCAAGCCCCCACAACCCCATTTTCGTAGTTCTTTTATTTGTTTTGGTTCATGTAAGGCTTTGGGACCCGAGGTCGAGTCCCCTCAGCCACACTAAATTATCCTTTAATTTCCCCTCCCTTCCATTCGCTTAGGCCGAGAGGTTGTGGGTTCGAACCCCCACAACCTCTTTATTTTATTCTCCTTTTTGAAAGTTGACTTATTTGAGTTGACTGTGAGGTTGTGGGGTGGAATCCCCACAGCCTCATTTTATTTTTATATTTATCTCCCTCATCCGCATAGAGGTCGTGGGTTCGAATCACATGCCTCTCAAATTTTTTCTTTATTTTTCCTTTTCCTTGGTTTCTAACCGAGAGGGTGTGGGTTCGAACCCCACCCCTCTCATTTCTTTTTTTTTTTCTTCACACTCATTTCCCAACTAAGACAGGTTCGAATCCCCCTCACCACACAAATTTTCTTCTTTTTTTTTTTGATTTTTAAAGGGGTGAGGTTCGGGTTCGACCCTCAATGACCTCACCTAATCTTCCTTATTTTTCTTGGCATTCTAAACATCTTAATTTGGCAGAGATATATCAACAAAAATGCTGGAAATTCAAAGTAACTTCTTTACTCATTTTTACATCCATTTATTAGTAAATTCATAGGACAATACATAGTTCGTTTGGTACGTTCTTTAATACAATTGTTTTCACGAATTCTTGACCAAAATGTTTACTCCTCAATTCAGCCACACTTCTTGTCACATGAACATCACATTTTACTTCAATTAGTGTACATAAAACAACCAACAAAATATTAACAAAATCCAGCCCCTAGACCGAGACTCAACATGCCATACACATTTTGTTTTTCTTAATTCGAACACACACATGGTTGCATTTTCATGAATTAACGTACATCCAATACATTAACATTCAGCACAAACATCACATAATCCTAAGTCTACCAGCATTCATACCAACCTACATTCGTTGGGAGCTAATGACAGGGACATGCAATAGGGGAATCAACCTTAGTTTTTGAGCCGAATATACTGAGTCCTAGGGGTCTCTTGGGAAAGGGACCAAGAGTAAGAAAACCCATACCTTGTTTTCTTGTTAAATGTTCAAAATGCTGCCCAAGAACTCCTCCACAAATCAGTCCACACACCCAAAGTCACACCTTACCCGACTAGTGTAGTACGTTTTGCTTAACGTTACGGATTGCTTTCTCTTTTGTGTTTCTATCTTTCAAGTTCTTGATGAACTTTTGCCTTTACTTTATTTTTCTTTTGCTGATTGATTCCTCACGTTTTCAGCCAAGAAAAAGAGAGTGAAAGAGAGAGAGAAATCAGTGCAAAGAGAGTGGGGGAAAAGGGAGATAGAAGTCTAGTAGAAGTAGGACTTTGTGGGTTTGAATTAGTCAACTCAATAATTAATCAAAATTAATAAAAATCTGATTTCTTTTTTCCTAAATCAGCTAATATTAATTATTTATTAAAACTAAGTTAACACATTAAAATAAAAGCAAGTTTAATCTTGCTTCTAGTGGGGTTCGAACCCGGGTGACCCCATTTTTGCGAAAATGGGTCACTTCGGGTTGCCCCACCCGAATTTCTTTATTTTTTTAACTTAATTAATTAAATAATTAATTACTCAGGGTAATTACAATATTACCCTTGGCCTGGAAAAGACCATTTTACCCTTGGACCCTCAAAACTTAAAATTTCTTCTTTTGAGTCCGGTAAAAACTCTTTCGATTAAATCTTTGTTTTCGTGAGCCTCACATGGTTGGTTCCAACCTTTCCAAGCTCAATTAACTCCCCAAGTTAGTTGGCTTGGTCGTAGTAAGGGTTCTGAGGTCTGGTTCTACGCGTATCAATATGTGTGGACCTTGGTCTAATCGCAAGCATTCTTGAAACACCTAAGTCTTGATCCTATTCATTTTTAGGGTTGTTACAATCCTATCATCATCCTCAAAACTAACCGATCTCTTCTTAGTGACCTTATATTTCATAAATTTGGCGTAACCGGGCATTTGTTCAAGATCTTCTATCAAAGGAACATTGATGGAAAGTTGTTTCAACATATTAATAAAATGCCGGTATTTACCATCCTCGGTCTTTTTCACCAACCTTTGCGGGAATGGTGGTGGTGGTGTTGGAATGGGAGTCACCGTTTGGTGCTTCTCTTTCTTCTTTTCTTGCTTCATTTACCAACTCACCACTAGCTTCTACTACCTCATCTTCTCTTCTCATTTTATTTTCTACGCCAGAAGGCATAGGTGGATCTATGGTTTGCTTACCACTTCGAGTAGTGACTGCCATACAATGTCTATCATTCTTCGGATTTTGAACAGTGTTGCTAGGAAGAGTACCCGGTTGATGAGGGTTTACAGTAGACGACAATTGGGCCATTTTCATATCAAGATGCTTGATGGAGACTGCATGTGCATCCACTTTTTGCCCAATGTTAGCCAAATCACCTCTCAATTCCTTGGAGTGCTCATCACTTGCGTCAAACCTCCTCCTCATCTTTTGCAATATGTCTTCAACTCGCGCCATACTAACTCCACCATCCCTAGGAGTAACTTCCGATATTGAGGTGGAACATAGGGCCCACTTCGATCATTTCTGTTTCCATAGTTACTCCGATAGAAGTTGTTGTCACGGTTCTAGTTTCCTTCACGAACATAGTAACCCTCTCGGTTGTAATTCCCATAGTTCCGACCTTGATTTCCTTGACCTTGGCACCAATTTCTTGATTGGAGCCTTGGGCGTTCGGTTGGAAACCCCCCGTTTGCTCATTCACTGTATAAGAATCTTTCTCATAGTAAAACTCATCTATCGGCGGTGGTGGCTTAGTCAAATAGTTCACCGCATTCACTTTCTCTGCACCCCGAGTGACATGTTTAAACACTAACCTAAGATCAGTTCTCATTTGAGCCATTTCTTCATGAATATCATCTGCTGCTATGTTGTGTGTATATTGCACTGCAAAAGTGTTTCTCCCAGTATCCGACTTCCTAGTTCTCCAAGCTTTATTATTTCAGGAGATTTTCTCTAACTTCTCAGCGATATCTGCATAAGTACACTCCCCATAAGAGCCACCCACAATCGTATCCAACACCGCTTTATTATTATCATCTTGCCCCCGATAGAAATACTCTTTGAGCGACTCATCATTAATATGGTGATTTGGGACACTTATCAAGAAAGAGGTGAACCGATCCCAAGAACTGCTTACTGACTCCCCTGGTAGTGCTATAAAGTTGTTCACCCTATCTTTGTGGTTGAGCTTCTTTGAAACCGGATAGTAACGAGCTAAGAACACGTCTCTCAATTGGTTCCATGTATAGATTGAGTTATAGAGAAGCTCAGTAAACCATATAGCAGCCTCTCCTGTTAATGAGAGAGGAAACACTCTTAGCCCAATGACGTCCATGTCCAAGTCAAGACTCCCTACACAACTCTTACACACCGACCTCAGTTTGGCGATGTGACCATGTGGATTCTCAGATGGTAGCCCTGAAAACAGACCTCTAGCTGTGAGCATATGCATTAAGCAACTAGTTACCACGAAAGTATGACCATGTGGTAGAGGAAGTAGGACAAGTGGCCCGCCAGAGTCAGTGATGTTAACATTTCCCCTATAGTACTCTTGAGGGTGTGGGGCAGGAGGTTGCGTCCTTGGATTACCTTCACCCGGGTTATCAACCATCACTTGATTATGAGCATCAACTGGCGGGGGAGATGGAGGATTAATCTCATCCACGATATAAGCAGGATTGTTTTGAATGTTCATTCTGCGAAGTGTACGGTTTAGTTCTGGATCAAGCGGAAGTATTGGTTCTCCTCGACTCCGTGTACCTGGCATACACTAAAGCTAGACCTGCAAGAGACAAAAATAAAAATAAAAAGTAAAATCAGGAAATTATTGACTAAAACTCGGTAATGTGCTTAAAGTTAATCTAAAAGTCACTGTATCCCCGGCAGCAGCGCCAAAATTTGATACGCTCAAACAACACTTCCCTAAAGAAGTATAAGCGGTCGTATCAAGTAAAGAACACAAATGTTAGGTTAGGGTCGGTCCCACGAGGAAAATGGTTTAGACTTAACTTTAATCTACAATTACTTCTATTTTAATCAAGTCCTTTCCAAAAACAAACAATTAGAAGGGGGTTTTGTGTAACAAAATTATTTAATTAATTCTATGTAAACAAGTAGCAAGTTGAAATGTTTGATGTTTATTAAGTAATGAGAGAAACTAGGGTGTAAGTGTTCCCCATTGGGTTCATGACGTAGTAACCCTAGCTATAACAACTCTTTCCTAGTATCTTGCATGCAAAGTGATAAGTTATGTATCCCTAATTCCTTGGTCCGACAACTAGTGAATTTCACTCCGCACCTTGGTCTGGCTACGTGTGTATACTTTACTAAACCTTACCTTTTACCTCATATTAAGCATCATAATCGATGTATGGCTTAGTTATTACTTCGCACCAATCGACACTAGCTTATTAGATAATATATACTAAATCTACGTTGATAATTCTTTTCTTATTATCTACCTCCTTGGTCCGGCAAGTAGCAACAAGGCGAGTTCTAACGCGTGCACTCGTTAAAAAGACTTTTAAACGAAATAATTATCAATACATGCAAGAAACTATTCAAGAATTGTTATTTTAGCTAGTTTTACTTTGTTAATTACCCATGATTCCCACAACCCTAGTTGTGGATTTAGTTACCCATGTTTATAATTACACAATTCATATTATTTAGACAAAAACTCATGTACTTACTTTGATGAGATTGAAGAAAATCCAGAAAATCACTTGAATTCGAGAAAATAATGCAATAAACGATTCCGGAAAAATGAAGTATTTTCCAAAACCCAATATTCAACAACCAATATTACAAATAAGAAAAATAACCAAGAGTCTAACCCCAAAAATGAGGTTTTTCTATCCTATTTATAATAATAGAACCCTAAACATAGAGAGAAACCTAAATAAGGAAAATTTGTCCAAAAATGCGTCTCTCATCGACGACCTGACCGACGGACCGTCGAGGCAACGACGAATCGTCGATGCCTCTGTCGGTCCATACTTCAACTTTATTTTCAGCTACCTTCTTCTCCAACTCTCTGTTACCATCGATGAACCTGCAGGACGGACCGTTGATAGGACGACGGTCCGTCGATGGACTTCGTTGCTCCACACTTAGAATCTTTTCAAATCGGGTACTGAGGCTACATTCTTTTAACACCAACGGGTCACCAGGATGGTCTATCGATGATACGACGGACCTTCATCCCTTCCATAGCCCCACACTTGTCAGAATTCTCCAATATTTCCTTGGCAGCATAACATTTTCATGGCGACCGTTTCCACCTACGGACCGTCGATGGCTCCGTAGGTCATCTGTTCTGCAATTTTCAGCACATCTTCAGCGTTTTCATTCTGGACAGTTTTTCTTGCAAACATAAAGAAAAATACGTTAAAATTATTATAAAAAGGCCTTAGACACACACTAAACTTATGGAAAAAGTATTGAAAACACCGTAAAACCATGGTAGATTAGCTATTCCTCCAGACAAGATAACACTCACGAAAAGAACTACCCCCATGATTTCAAGTTCAAAGCAGTATTTACTATCTCTATGGTGTTCTTGCGAATGTATTAACAGAGTACAAGAGTCTCCAGTATGATTTCAGTCAGAAGAAGCTTAATATAAGAAAAAAAAGGTGCTTAGAGTTGCTCATGGATTATGACATGATTCAGGTAAGGCTAATGTTGTTGCTAATGCTTTGACAAGGTTATGGCAGAAGCTCATCCATCCCCATAGATGTACAATGACTTGAGATAAGTCTATTGTTTTAATAGTAAGAAGAAGTGTATTGCCAATTTTATTGCTTAGAGCCAAAATTTCCAACAAGACAAGGTAGAACACCAAAGGCCCGATGGTGTGGCTCAGAACATAGCTCTTTTGTAATGGAAGTGAGAGACTATTAATATGGTACTTAACTAGCTTGCCGCGATCTCGTTAGACGTATTATTCGATTTGGGTAATTGTCGATCGAATGACTAAATTAGCCCATTTCTTGCCGTTAAAGACTACAAATTTTGTCGAAGAATGGGGGAGTCATTTTCCCAATTACGGACAGCCAATGAGTGAGTCCGCTGCAATGAGTTTCGAAAAAGGTGGTATCATGGTAGTTCCCACTAACAAGGCCGAGTTAGTTTCCACTAGACCCCTAACCGGGTGGCGTATGTCCATGTACTATAGGAAGCTAAATCGTTAGACCGAAAAAGATAATTTCCCATGCCCTTTATTGATAAAAAAATTCTTGATAGGCTTGCTAAAAAAAGTGGTATTGATTTCTTGATGGTACACGGGTACAACCAAATGTCTATTGCACCAAAGGATCAAGAAAAAGACAATGATTACATGTTACCTTTTCATTCAAGCCAATGCCATTTGGGCTATCTAATGCTTTTGCTAGTTTTCAACTTCGTATGATATTGATTTTTACAGATATATAATAGACACTATGGAGGTTTTTATGGACCATTTCTCAGTTGCGGGGGATTCTTCAAAGGAATGTTTGAAGCATTTAGAGAGAGAGAGAGTGTTGAAAATGTTTGTGGATTTGAATTTGGTTTTAAATTGGGCGAAGTGTCAGTTTATGGTGAAAGAGGGTAAGCTGATTGGGCACAAAATTTCTGAGGAAGGTATTGAAGTCTATCATGCTAAAATTCAAGTGATCAAAAAGTTACCTACCCCAATTTTGGTGAAAATGTGTGAGGTATATTCTTGGGCATGTCGGGTTTTATAGATGGTTTATCAAATATTTTTCCAAACCCCTTGAGAAATAAAAACAATTGTCTTTGATAATTCTTGTATGATTCCATTCAAAACACTCACAAAGAAACTTATCTCAACCCCAGTAATCATTCCCCCTATTGGAACCTTCATTTAGAAACTATGCACGATGCTAGTGGTTTGTTTTTCGGAGTTGCTCTTGGATAGCGCAAAAACAAGTTCTTTCTTCCTACCTATTAAGCAAAATTATGCTCAAAAGAATTACACTATGATGTAACAAGAATTGTTGGTTGTGGTCCATAGGTTTTTAAAGTTTCAAGCATATTTATTGGGTACCAAACTGCTAGTTAACACAGACCACACAACCTTAAGATACATACTGGCTAACAAAGAGGCTAAGACAAGGATCATCTGGTTGGTGTTACTTATTTAAGAGTTTGACAATGAGGTGAAAGATAGAAAGGGGTGTGAGAACCAGGTAACGGACCACCCTTTACGGTTGGAGGTAGATGCTTGAGTGGTTGAAGAAAAAGACATTGATGATGCTTTCCTGGATGAATCGGTAATGGTAATTTCTATATCTTCTGTCCCTTAGCATTCTGATTTCGCTAATTTTGTTGTGTGTGGTCTATTACCTAATGATTTGAGTAGCCATCAAAAGAGGAAATTCCTATTTGATGTGAAGAATTATATATGTGATGAACCTTTCCTTTTTAGAGGGTGTGCTGACACTATTATTCAGTGTTGTGTGCCGGCGGTTGAAGTAAATGAGATTTTTGAAGCATGTCATATTTCGCTAATAGGTGGTCATCATAGGCATACAGATACTGCCTCTAAACTTTGACAATCCGGCTAATATTGGCCTACTCTGTTTAGGGATGCAAACACATTTTGCCAAATTTGTGTCCAATGTCAACTACAAGCGAGTATATCTACGTGAAATTAATTCCCACTTTTACAAATCCTTGAGATTGAATGGTTCTTCAATGTTTAGGGGATTGATTTCATGGGTCCATTTCCTAGTTTTTTGGGAGATATGTACATCCTTGTAGCATTGGATTATGTCTCGAAGTGGGTCGGGGTGATAGCCTACAAAATAATTAACATGAAGTGTTACAAATTTCCTTAAAGAAGAACCTCTTCATAAGATTTGGTACTCCAAAGGCTACTATAAGCGATGACGGATCACAATTTTTGCAATAGTCAATTTGCTGCCTTACTTTCTAAATATGGGGTCAAGAACAAAGTTGATACACTATACAATCCACAATCCACTGGACAAGTTGAAGTGTCTAACAGAGAAATGAAGAGTATCGTGGCCAAAACAGTGAATGACCATCGTAGTGACTGGTCTAGCAAGCTTGATGATGAACTTTTGGGCCTACATTTGTGAGTTTCAGGTGTCATGATGCTAAGATACTACTTTGTGAGTTTCAGATGTGGGAGTTAGTCGTATTATTAAATTCAAGGTTAAAACTCTTCCACGACAAACTTATATCCAAATGGATTGGTAAGCACACTGTCAAACAGTTGTATGGAAATGGAGCGATTGAAATTGAAGATGCAAAAGGGATGCGATTCACAGTGAATGGTCACAGATTAAAAGAATACTTTGGAGTAGGTCATGATGTGAGGGATGTTGATGTGGTGTATCTGGATGTTGAAGAATTATCCATGGTATGTTGTGATGTTAAATGAGGTACTTATTAGGAGGCAACCCATGTGTTAATTGTTTTCAATAATGTTGGTGTTAGCATGTAGGGTATTGAGTAATGGGCGATGGTGTGAGCAACTTGATGATTCCATAAACACAGTAGGAGAAGCTCCAATGAGTCCATCCTTTGGGAGGATCAACCTTAGGGGATCACTATTGGTTTTTATGATGCTCATGACCTCTTCGGTGATGCGCTAACATCATTTTGTGAACTAGTTGTTGTCTATTAAATCAGGCATGAAAAACATACATCACACTTGTAATTTCAGTGATGCTCAAGGAGAAAGGCGATTCACCGAGTCACTTTGGGCAAACATTGTTTAGCCCACCGAAGTGAAGAAATATATCCTTACTTACAACTTCATTAAACTATCTAGGTCTACTTGGTGAATCACCGATCTAGTAGGCTACCATTTCAAGTGCTTACTCAAGAAATTCTTCTACCTCTATCTCTTTATTTCAATTACCATGTATTGAGGACACTGCCTTTCTTATTTTTGGTGGGGCGGAGGGCTTTCATTCCAATATTTCCCGTTTTATTGTATTTTGTTATCTTGAGTTAGAGTGATCTTTTGGGTAAACGTGTATTTGGGTAAATGTGTCTCTTTATTTTTATCTCATTCTCCATTTATGTTGCAATCCCCCATGTGTTCAAATCGTGAAATGCTTGAAGTTTTTATTCATAACAATTTGAAGATTGATTTGTTCAATATGAATATCTTGAATAGCACTCATGATTAACATGATGCATATTGTTGGTGTTGCGAGGATTAAATCAATGTGGTTGCACCTTTGAGCGATCTCTTTTAATCTTTTATTGATTAGATGCATTATGATTTAAGCCTTGCGATGAACATCACAGTTACATTTTTTTAAAATCTTTTTGGGATGTGCTAAATGAATGTATTTGAAGTGCCATGTGTAGGGATGTCTTACTTGAAAGCATTCATGTGGAGTCCTAGAATTTCCTTGTTGGTCCCATTGTGTGAATCTTGGTGAATGTAACACATGATCTTAGGCAAATTTCAATGAGGGAACCAAAATGTTCATAAAACCTTTTGTGACTACCTTGTGAGGATGTGAATTCATTTTGAAACTAATTATGCCTAACTTATTTGTTGACAACCAAATGAAGACTCTTGATCCAAATTATCCCTACCTTCTCACCAAAAATCCTTTTGAAGCATTGTGATGTTTCAATAGAAAAATAATGCCAAAATCCTATGTTCGGGATGTTGAAAGGAAGGATGAACGAAAACCAAGTGATGGCAAAAGGGAGGAAGAGATACAACGCAAATCTAAAAGTTTTGCTAAATCAAGGAACCCTTCATTTATTAAAAAAAGTGATATTGAAGGTTTGAAAAATGAATATGAAAAAGAGAAGTGGATGAAATAAAGGGGGATTCCAAATAATTTGAGTGGAAAGTCATGATTTGCTCTCTCAAATGAAAAGAAATCAAAAGAACTTGAGAAGAGGTGATGATGATTGCAACAATACTTAGAAAAGGGTATAAGTAACCTATCAAATTGACCATATCTTAAACCTCAACCCTATTACAAGCCTAAAAAACCCTTGAGATCTTCCATCAACTATGTTGTATGATGATTGGAAAATATGGGAAAACCTATGGGACAAAAGTTGCATGGGTTTCTTTGTTGAGAGTGTGAGAGTTGTATTTATTCCTATTACCTTGATTGATATGGTTTGTCAAAGAAAGGAATCATTCTTGATGTGAGTGCACTTGAATGCATTTTTTGAAACACATTATTTTCTAAAACAAGAAAAAGTAGGTTTGAGCTTGTGTTGACCTCAAGGTAATTTATGACAAGTGTTATTGATTCCAAGGTCATTTTCGGTGAGGGATTTTTATGACAAGGTCATTTCCCCTGAGGGATTTTGATGCCAAGGTCATAACTAGCAGGTTCATGAACTGTAGGTGGTTCCTTTCGGTTTCAGTTGACATTGTGCATGTTAAATCTTTAAATTTGATATCACTTGTACTTGATTAATGTGCTTTTTATGATCTCGCAAATTGTTATAGATTTACTTGAAACTTGTGGTTGTCATATTTGTTACTTTATGACAATTGGATATGATTATGTGTAATGAACTCTAGGTCATTTATGTGTTCATGCCTCATGTTCGTAATTTAGAGCTTTCCTATAGATACCCCAAATCAATTATGACTTACTGGGATTGATAGTTTGGTAACTTGGTTCCTTCTTTAACTTTTTTGTGATTTTTAGTGTTTTAGAGATTTTAAACCTTTAATGGTAAGGTTTGATCAAAAGCTTAAGAAGATGACCTCTGAATCCAATTCTAACGATTTCATCAGCTCCAAATGGGTCATTTTAGGTGAGTACCATGGCCGTCATATCTACCAAAGCTTTTAGTGAAAGTTTATGCGATTAGGTATTTTAACTTTTAAGTCAAGGCCTAACTTTGACTTTAGTCAACATCCTGAGTAAACGAGCTTGGATGAGAATTTCTTCAGCGCCGTTATTTCTTGAATGTTGAATTTGGTCTATAATGACCCTTCATTTGGATCTTGAGGCTTCTAGGTTAGTTTGGATCCTATTTGTAGATTTTAACTAAAAAAGAGTTTGGGTGTGAGACCCATTTTTTATTAAAATGACCTCGTATAGGAATTTTGACTGCTCCACTGAGTTTAGAACATCGAATTTGGTAGTGTTGCGTATCTCGTATGTATGCACGGTGTTCCAAGGAAATTCAAAAAACCCCATCAGAGAATTCAAAGTTTGAGTAAAGTAGGTGAAGTGCCTAGTTCTTTTTGCTTTTCCTCATAGAAATAATGATTTAGGGTTGATTACTATTGTATCAAGGGTAGCACCAGGCTAGTAGGGTTGGTTGTGTGACTTGCATGCTATTGCAAAAATACCTGATTTTTTTTCCTCATGCATGTTTGGCCTTAGCCTAGGATAAGCTAGTGTTTTCTTAGACTCTCGAACCTCGTAGCATGATTTGTCTTAAACGTCATTTCATACCGATTCAATCCTTATTGACTGGAATAACAGACTTGTATATGATAGTATGAGCCCTAGTTTAGGTGAATTCATGGCTTATTAGATCTTTTATGCCCCATCTCTCTCCATATTTCTATGGTTCTGAGGCACTACCGAAGGCTTATTATATCGTGACGATTGGAGATTAAGTTATACTAAGTATGGAGACTTTTCTCAATACCATTGGGTGGGTGGCATCCCACTGTGAGTTGAATTGACATGGGATTATCCTTTGAAATGACACACCCTTTGCACTCTTTTTAGTCGGGTTATCAGGTGGTTGGTTACAATGATTATTCATGGTTCAAAGCCATTATTTTCAGTTTGAGGCTGATATTATCCGATTTAAGGCAGTTAATTCAAGTTTGATACTAATGCTTTGGGTTTAAGGTCTAGATTCTACCACCTTGGGTTTGAGGTCTATATTTTACCACTTTGTTTTTGAAGCAGGAATCCTACCTCTATGGGTTCGAGTCCTAATTGACTTCTTTTTGACTTGGGTTTGAGTATCTTATTATTTTAGTCTTATATATTCTATGTGCATCTCGGGTTTATGGGGTCCATTCAGGTTTTATTTAAACTTGAGCATGCGTGTACCTTCTGGGCTTATGGAGTCCATTTTGTTTTGGTTAAGTTTTACTTATATTTTCTTGTGTATAGTCGTGTGCCTTTTTTCTTTCCCATTTTGATCTTTGTTTGTGTCTAGGTTCTATCTTGTCTGATTGGTTTTACCTTTCTTTTTCAGTCAACCTATTATGCCTACTAAGTACCTTATTTAGGTACTTACGATGCACTCTTCTTCTTTTATATGAAGCAGGTCCTAGTAGAATCCACAAACGATGATCATTCGTGCCATATTTTTCATATTGTGGATATTAGAGACGAGGGTGAGGACTTGGAATGCTAGTCCAACTTTTCTCGTTCTATACATATCTTGAGAAGGCTTGTTGTGGTCTTTTCTTGGGACTCACAATTTTCTTATTAAATAGCTCTGTACTTATGACTTCCGGGTTCTGAAGGGTTTCCATTAAATACAGCTTTCAGTTTGCTTTCTACTTTTGTCTTTTCTTTTTGTTAGTATTATCTGTTATTTTGTTCTACCTTATAACTATTAATTGTGTTCTAGGTACATGTTTTCTTACCTATTAGCGGGTTATGGTAGATGCCATCATGACTCGAGGGATCGGGTTGTGGTAAGTTTGTCAAGTTCACCCGTCTCACTTTTATAGTGATAATACCTGATAAAGTCCTATAGATTGGTCTAAAGACATATATATCCTATCTTTGGGAGGCTAAAAGTGTCCTTAGGAATTCGTCTCTTTTGTATCTTGTCCATGCAATCTGTATTATTGGTTTTTGAGAATCTCACTTGTATCACTCTTTTCGTTCGATTGCTCATATGCACCACATGGCAGCTCGGGTAGGGTTTTGACCTTCAATGACTGGTAGGGGTGCAACACCACCCTTAGATTTAGAGCGGGTTCCGTATCTCACACTACTTCCTCCCGAAGCACATATTCCCAATGGGGACGGTACTAACCCAGCTACCCTCTGACCGACTTTAGAACTAGAACAACTTGTATCTTATGCCTAACTTTGAATTGTTCTCGGCGGCATGTAGTAGGATCTAGTACAAGTACCTACTCCTACACTAGCACTGACTCTTACGCCACCACCAGTTCAATAATATAAGCCTACTATGGAGGCACCTAGGGCCGTGGTACCACCTGTGGTGGCCATCCAGTGATTACAACAAAAGCTATGCCGCTAGAGGAGCATAGGCTTTTCAGAGTGTTCTTGAGGTATTCACCTTTAAGGTTTTCTGCAGATCTGGGTGAGGATATCCACACGTTTCTAATCCTTTTCCATGAGAGGTTGTACACTTTGGCTCTTGTGGAGTCGACAGGGGACGACTTCATTACATATAAGTTGGATAAGCCAACGAGATAGTGGTGGTATTAATTTCTCGAGACCAGCACAACTAGTTTACCTTTATGCATGTTGATGGAGTTTCTTGAGGCCTTCTTGGCCATGTTTATCCCTCACAATGCCACATATCACCTCTGAGATCTGTTCTCTTGGTTGGAGTAGGGCTCAATGATAGCGTCAGAGTATATGGTGAGGTTTCATGAGCCCTCCCATCATGACACCATGATTCTACCTATGGAGGACGAGAGAGTTTGGTGTTTTATATGTGGTTGAAGCTTCATCTTTCTATTGAGACTCAGCTCATTGTCTCCACAAATCATTCTTTTCTGGATGTTGTTGATCACAAATCTACTATTAAGAAGATCTATCGTAAGGATAAAAGGGGCATCGATAAGAGAGCCAAATACGAGGGTAGATACATTGAGTCTAATTGCAAGTACATGGGATTTATGACAGGCCTAGGCAACAGTATAAGCAAGGACAGTCAGCCGGCCTGTGTAGGCCTCATTGCAGGCTACAAAATGAGATGATTTAGGTAGAGTGAGGTTGGCTTTGTGCAGAACCACGTGTCCCAGACTTGTGCTTCAGTTCGTGGTGGACATTCTTTTGGGGGTAGATCATTGTCGAGTTTATTTGATTTTGGTGAGCTGGTTCATCGGTCGAGAGATTGTCCTATGCATATGTGGATTGCTCCTGCTCCATAGATAGGTCCCCCAACTCTACCAACTTCACAAGTAGCACCTCCAGTTAGGGGTGGAGGTTAGGGTTGCAACTATTGATCTTGATTTTGATGTGATTATGAGCATGGACTAGTTATCCCCTATCGTGTAATTTTAGATAACTTTTCTAAGACTGCAAAGCTCAAGGAGCTTAGTGTTCAGATTCAACATCTCTTGGTTAAGGGATTTATCAGGCCTAATATGTTCCCTTGGGGCTGTCCATTCTATTTATGAGAAGGATGGTTCGATAAGTAGGTGTATTAATTATAGGAAATTAAACAAGGTGACGATGAAGAAAAACTACCCCATGCCTAGGGTTAATGATCTATTTCACAAGGATGTCGCAGTAAGTTCAAAGGTTGATCTGAGTTCAATACCACTAGTTAAGAATAAAGGCAACGTACATCTCTTTAGAATGCATTTAGAAATCGATATAGCCACTACGACTTCCTAATGATGTCTTTTGGCTTGTCTATGCCTCTTCCTCCTTCATGGACTTGATGACATGGGTATTCAGGACATGTCTTGATGTGTTCATAATTCTTTTCATAGATGATATTCTTCTATATTCATGGAGGAAGAGTAATCATGAGCAATATTTGAGGATTGTGCTCCAGACTTTTAGAGATCCGTGATTTGTGCCATGTTCTCAAAATGGGAGTTTGGGCTTGACTCTATAGCATTCTTGGTACACGTTGTGTATAAGGATGACATCATGTATATCAAACAAAGATTGGGTCTATTCATGATTATGCCAGGCCAACTTCAGTTAATAAGGTTCGGAGCTTCGTCGGTTTGGCAGGCTACTTCTAGCTATTTGTGAAGGGATTCTCCACTTTATTTTTGTACCTTTGACCTGGTTGACTAACCTTGATGTTCCTTTTTAGTGGTTTGATGTTGAAAGCTCAAGGTGTTGCTAACTACTACTCCCATATGGATCTTCCAATTGAGAGTGAGGGCTTTACGTCTTATTGTAATGTAACTAGCGTTAGTTTGCGTTATTTTTTGATGTAAGGGGGTCGGAGCGTTGCTTATGCATTGAGGCAGCTTAGGTTACATGAGTGCAACAACCCCCACTCATTGATTTGAGTTGGTGGTACTAGTTTTTTCGCTTAAGATCTGGAGGCACTACTTGTATGGAGTTTGTTGTGAAATATACACCAATCACAAAAGTCATTACTATATTATGAGCAAGAGCGATATTAATTTGAGGTAACGTCGCTGGATTGAGCTTTTGAAGGACTATGGCCTTTCAATTATCTACCATTTAGGAAAGGCGAATGATGTAGCAGACGCGTTGAGTCGGAAGGTATTGAATGTAGGTAATCTAGCCTTCTTATCTAAAATGGAGTGATCTTTAGCTTTGGTCATTCAAAACATCACTAATCAAATAGTTCGATGTGAAGTTTCATATTCTAGTGTGTTCTAGCCTATCTTGGAGTTCTGTCCTCTTTACTCGATCAAATCCGTACTCGTCCATTTGAGAATGAGTCCTTCGTGTCACTTTGGGATCGTGTGTTAGCATGTGATGCCGGTGAGGTTACCTGGGATTTATATGGGACTTTAAGGTTTGTGGGTCATATTTATGTTCCTAGAATTTGGGGTTTGATTAAGTTGATACTTTGGGAGTCCTATGATTCGAGTTATTTAATCTATGTGGGCACCACAAATATGCATCGTGACTTAAGGCAGCATAACTTATGAAGCGGTATAAAGAGAGATATTGCATACTATGTATGTCGTTGCATTAGTTTCTAGAAGGTGAAGCTTGAGCATTTGAAACCCGGTGGTGAGTTGAAGAGATTATCTATTCTGTACTGGAATTAGGATCGCATCACCATGGACTTTGTGGCAAGTTTGCCTCACTCTTCTAGAGATTGTTGATAGAATTTTTGTCATTATCTCGATTGACCAAGTCAACACACTTTCTTCTTGTTTAGTCATCATTCATAACCTAGAGGCTAGCCTGTATCTACATTCATGAGGTGCTGCGTCTTCATTGTTTGTCAATTTTTATTATATCAAATCGGGGTGCTCAGTTCACTCTGCCTTTTGCAGAACTTTTTCAGGATGTGTTTGTCACTCTTATTGACTTTAGATGAAATTTTCACCCCTAATCTGATAGTGAGTCGGAGCGTATGATCTAGTTCTTTGGGGACATGATGCGCTCTTGTTTCTTAGAGTTTGGAGATCAGTAAGACGAATTCTCGTCTTTGACAGAGTCATCCTACAACAACAACTACCATTCCAGCATTTAGATGGCCCCATTTAAGGTCTTATATGGTAGGCATTGTCGCTCTCCAATTGGTCTGTATGAGACTACAAAGAGTAGACCGTGTGGCACATGCTTGATTCAGGAATCTTTGAAGCACGTGAGGGTGATTAAGGATAGGCTTCTAGTAGATTAGAGTAGGCATAGAAGTTTTGTAGATCGTAGGCGGTGGCCGTTGAGAATTTCTATTTGTTATAGAGTATTCCTCCATGTGTTGCAGATGATGAGAGTGATGAGATTTTTAAGGTGGGGCAAGCTTAGAACCAAGTATACTGGGACTTTTGAGATCATCCGGACTTTTGCACAGGTTTTCTATGAGTTAGCTTTGCACCTAATGTTCTCAGCCATCCTTCGAGTTTTACATAAGTCGATGTTGCGCCGGTATGTTACCGACGAGTTTGATTTGCTTTAGTATGATGTAGCATAGTTTTATGATCGCTTGATCGTCATGGATAAGACGGTTATAATTCTTGCCAAAGATGTGTGGTGGTTACGCTCGAGAGCCATCCATGTGGTTAAGGTCCGTTGGAGGCATCGTCTAGTTAAAGAGGGTACCTTGGAGACTGAGCATGATATGCGTGAGCAATTCCCAGTCTTCTTTGAGCCTTCAAGTACTTATAGACTTCTACTTTTATGGATAAAGTCCTTTTTAGTAGTGGATGTTTTATTGAACTCCAAGTCATTTTCGTGTTTATGCCTCATGATCGTCATTAAAAACTTTCATGTAGAGACCCCAAGTAATTTATGAGTTGATAGGAATAACAGTTCTATCACCTGGTTATTCACTTCGTTTTCATGTGAGTTTTATTATTTTGGAGCTTTTGAACGTTGAACGAACAATTTTGATCAAAAGTTCAAGAATGTGACATCAGAATCCAATTGTGACGATTGCATTTGCTCTGGAAGGGTAATTCTAGGCTAGTAGCAAGGTGTACATGACTCCCAATGCTTTCAATGTGAGTCTCTACAATTCGACATTTTAACTTCCAAGTTAAGGCCTTAGCTTGAGTTTACTCAACATTCTAAGTAAACGAGCTCAAATTATAATTCCTTTAGAGCGGTTTTATCCAAAATATGGAATTCGTTCTAGAACAACCTTTCGGTTGGATCCTGACGTTCCAGCCTAATTCTGACCCCCTTAAGAAATTTTGCTTAAATTGGATTTTAGGTGTGGTGTAACACTTCGAAAGTCTAAGACTTGTTCTAGAGCCTAACATAGGTGTCAAAAGGTTTAAACACTGTTTTAGGGTCAACTTTAATGAATATAAGTCATTTAGAAAGTTTAGAAACCAAAACTTCAAAGAACGTCCATAACGTCTGGAAACTAGTTCAATGAGGTACTAGTGTGCCTTAGCCTATTTGACTAGCTTTTCGGAGTCGAAAATTGATGAATTTTGGTAGAAGGGTGTCTAATATGTATTAGGATTGATTCATAGTCAAAAGGGCCGGGTGTGAATCCCCAAGGACCAACCAAGGGCCCTTGAGGAGGACCCTAGCTTTTGGGGTCAAAGGCTGCCCAAGGCATTGTCCACCAACGGATGCAACTACGATCCGCTGTCCAATCGACGGGGCGTGGACTGCTTCCGTCGATGGACACTTATCCAAATTTTTGGAAGACTGCAAATGGACAGTCTCTGAAATTATCAACAAGTGTGCAGCACGGAGGTGAACAGTTCCCATCGATGGACACACGATCCGTCGATTGTGGTCTCATCTGTGGAGCCACTGTTTTGCAGCACGTTTTTACTGAATTCATTTAATTAGTTGGCTTAGTTAGGAGGCTAATTAGGGGTTAGGGGAGGTCTAATTAAGTTAATTAACAACCTATATAAATACCCTAACCTAATTAGAGTAACCTAAGCTCTCATAAATTCCAAAACACAAACTCTCTTCCTTCTATCTTGTTTCTCTCTCAAGTTGAAGAACTCCATAGAAGTCAAGGTCAAGGTGGGTTATAGGGCTTCAATCACCAAGGTTTCTCCATAAATCTTCATAAAACATTAAAGTATGTGATTTCTTTCACCTTTGAGACTTCTTTCCCGAAAGGGTTCCATCAAATTGATTTCAAAAGTATGAAATTCAAGTGGCTCTTTTCCAATCTCGAAATTGATCTTGTGAATTGCTTTATTTATGATTTCTTTTGGATATTATGAATAAATTAACATGTATTATAACTCAATTATGTTTATTCTATATGTATTGGTCTAGTTTGTATAAGATGACCTATTCCCCTTTACCCTAAGTTGTGATCTTGATATGAATTGGGTAGTGTTTGTTCAATTGACTTGGTTATTGGTTGAATTACTATTACATGATGTTATTTTATTAATTATGAAAAGATTAAGATTAATTATAGTCCTATCTTGCTAGTTCTTGAGTAATTGATCTAGGTTAGAAAACATGTTATGAATTTGACCTAAGTCTCTCATCTTAAGCTATGAACTAGTGATAGAATTTTGATGTAGTGATTCAATTGGCCTTGTTATCATGTTGGTTATTGTTGTATGATGATATTACACCCTTATTGGGTTGAGTTAAGGTTGATGGTAAGACCTTGAAGATGGATTATGAAGGAGACTTGGTAAGTCTTGTGATCCCTATTCTTTACTACAATTGTGGTTACTTGTGATTAAGTGATGATGTTGAATTGAAGTATAGCTTATATTAAGATTGATAGAATTTGTTTGATGTTATAAGAAAATGTCTTGACTATGGTTTGTGAGGTGTTGGCTAAGATATAAATGTTATAAGGATGGTGATGACTTACAAATGTGCCTTATCATGAATGCTTATGTAAATGTGCTAACCTCACTTATATGAATTGTACTGAAAGGACAATACTCATACAATTCATATTGAGCTTGATGATGATGATTATATAAGGGATAGACCCTATGACCTATACTAAGCTCTGATTTATAATAAAGACATTAAAGACATTTCAAAAGGGACTCTAGATTAGCACCGAGAAAACTTGACATTGGGAGGTGTTGACTTTCCATAGAGGAAGATTCATTTTAGTTTCACATGAGGTATTGACTCCCTATGAGGGATACTCACCCTATGGATTCTCATGGAGGAGGATCCAATTGCCAAGTGGCATGTAGAGAGTTAATACCTATCTCTTAGTTCCTTAAACTATGTTGCCCCCATAGGAAGACTAGCTAGTGGATCCACCTAGAGAGCTATGTTTATGTTTGGTTCTACTATGGCCGGTAGAACACCTTCCATCGATGTAAGGTTTTACAACACCGGATTCCACACTTAGCTCTTGTGGTCTATGTCAGTTAAGGCAAGTGTTCACTAAACTAAAATGAAGTAATGAAGTACGAACCAACTAGGGTGACTTAGCCTAGGTAGGGGTATGAGACTCTACCTATGCCTTGTACTAGTTTATATTGAGGGAAGCCTTAAAAGGTTGTTCTTATGTATGTATATGCTTATAAATGTACATGATGATAATTTGATTATCTTACATATGAATAACACTATATGATGTTGGTCACTCTTATGAACATGTATGTGGTCTCTATTTTAAAGAATGATATTATGTACTCTTAATAATATAATATGTCAAGTTGGATATTGATTATGGTTCTAGTTAGGTTTACTTGATTAAGTAACGTATGGGGTTTTGCTTGGTCATTGCACAAGTGGACTTAATGAGAGTCATGAGTAGTCTTGCTTTGGTTATATTGTAATGAACTCTTATTCATGCTGGTAATGTTATGACTTGATGTTAGAGTTGTATTTGATTATGGGTTCAAGTATGTTGATGTGCATGTTACTTTCTTTTGACTTAAGGTGGTATGGTCTTTTATAGTACATGGTATTGATTTGATGATTTTGAATTAATGACTTGTATTGGTTTTTGAATATGCATTAGGCTTTTCACATGTAAAATAGCATGTTTTAATGAAATGCCCATTTTTAGCATGATTTGACATTATATGTGCATATGGTCTCATACTTGGTACATGTGACGTGCTAACCCCATTCTCTCCCTTTTCCCCAACATTTTAGGTTCCGATTGTTGAAGACTTTTGATACGACTTTGAAGAATACTTGGAAATTCTCAATCATCCAAGTGGGAAGGTCCTCACTTTTCAAGGGCAATGCCAATATCGAGCTTATGAATGTTATTTTAGTTTTAACTCTCCTATGTTCTTCCTTTTCATTTGAGTACGAATTGTATAGCCTATATGTGGCTTTGTTACATTGATGCATGGGATATTACCAATTCATATATTCTTGTTTTAGATGGTTATTAGATGAGACAGTCTTTTAAGACTATGTTATATCTTATATATCTATGTGCAATAAAAGTAAAAGACTATGTAATCTTCTTATACGAAGGGTCTATCTATAATCGATATGAATATATATTATGTGTATGTAAAGGTCTATGTAAACCTCACTGTAGAAGTAATGAAAAGTTTTAAATTTTTCCGCATTTTGACTTGTGAATGTAATGATGTAAGCTAAGAGGCTAGTCTTAGTCCTCAAAGAGAACGACGATGCCGGTTACGTCTAGGGGGTGTTTCCTGGATATGACAAATTTGGTATCAGAGCATGAGTTTGAATATCTTTAGAGTCGTTGTCTCTCTCAACCACGTCTGTTATACTCGTAAACTACATTATCTAACTACGTGCAGGCATGACAAGGACTTGGGCATTGGTATTGGCATGCATGGGGGCAAAACAGTGCAACAAAGGTTCAAGGTGCTTGGGTGTTGGCAAGGCAGCTTGGCCGTACAAGGCTTACGTGTGGGAAGATTCGTCGGCAAGACAAAATGGGGTGTTGGATTGACAAGACAAGGCTGTGGACTTGATGTTGGCAAGACAAGAGCTGAAATAAAACTAACTGTTGGAAGCATGCTGAAATATTCTAAGTGTTGGAAGCAGGCTGAATAAGTCTAAGTGTTGGAATAAGCTGAAATATTCTAAGTGTTGGAATAAGCTGAAAATATTCTATGTGTTAAAATGACTGATTTTGGTTATGCCTTATAATGTATTTTGAATTCGAAAATAATTATATCTATTAGAATATTTAATGCTGGACATAGTTTATATTCTTTGAGGTCAAGTGTTAGACACATGTCGTATGTAATCGCCGATGTAACTGCCTTGTACAGAATTTTTATAATGGGTGGAAATTTGTCTAAGGCTGGGGAGAACGAATCTGGCCTTAGACTAATTTGTGAAGCCTTATCCTTTATTTATTTGTTATTAATAAAAGGTTGGGAAGAGTTCCCGTATGCTGGCTGTGTTTTTACGTTTAATATTGCCTGAACAAACCTAAGTAAAGAATTTCTATACTTAGTCAAATTCGTGTGAGTGTAAGGCTGAAGTTTGCAAAGAGTTGTAGACTACCTGGGAGTGGTGTTAGATAAAAAAAAATCGACCCTCTTTCGATTGGTATCATAGTGCGTTGAACGATGGTGAAGAATGTAGAACTTGGGGAAATAGTGCGCAAGGTTGAAGCCTTCGTTGGGATTACTGATGAGGAAATGGAAGACCAAATGCTGGTTGATTTTCTGACGTAGATTGTCAATTTGAGACGGGACACTGATAAGATTCGATGTAATGCTGGTGTGTTCCAAGGATTTGTTGACGAACACATGGATGAAACTTTGAATTTTTGTGAGGCTACGAAGGTACAATTTGAGGCACTGCATAGAGATAATGAAAATCTTCGTGCACAGATCGTTGTACTATGTCGGGCTGTGGCAGCGTTAAGTTCAAATCATGGGGAATTGTCTAAGGTTAAAATTCAGGAACCTTAAGCCTTTGGTGCTGCAAGGAGTGCTAAAGAATTGGAAAACTTCATCTAGGATATGGAACAGTACTATACTGCTACAAGGGTGCCTGAAATTGACAAGTTAAACATTACCACAATGTATTTGACGGGTGATGCTAAACTTTGGTGGAGAACTCGAAATGCAGATGATGTAAGTGCTAGACGACCCATAATTGATACGTGGGATAAATTGATGAAACAAATGTGTCACCAATTTCTTCCTAGCAATGCCTCTTGGCTTGCAAGGGACAAGTTAAAGAGATTGAGGCAAACGGGTTCAATGAGGGAATAGATCAAGGAATTTACCTCTGCGATGTTAGACATCCAAAATATGTCTGATGAGGATAAATTATATAATTTTATTGGGCTCAAAAGGAACTTCGAAGGCAGAATGTCAAGGATTCGGGAGGGGCAATTGCTTCTGCTGATTCATTAGTAGATTTCAGGGTGACTCGACTGACTACTGATGTCTCGTCTACTTCAAAATACAAGAAAAAGGGTGAGAAAAGGGGACTAGAAAAGGGAGAATCATAAAGACTACGCTAATGATAAAGGAAAGGCACTAATGAAGGAAGAAAAATAAGGAAAACAGGCCAAAGAACAAGGATGACAATTCAAAAGGTTGTTGGACTTGTGGTGGTCCTCATTTGGCTAAGTCTTGTCCAAACAGGGAAAGAGTGAATGCTTTGCTTGCCGGAAAGGTAAATCAGGATGAAGGAGGAGAGGAAGTCGTGGCTGCTATGGCCAATCCGTTAGGTTTGTCTTTCAATCATATTACATTGGTTTATAATGTTGAGGGGACTTCTAAGACTTCAAATCAACATGCTTCATTAATTCATTTTGAAATGAAGATAAAAGAGAAATGTGTGATGGCTATGGTTGATACGGGGGATACTCATACATTTATTGATGTTAATAGTGCTGCAATATTGGGGCTTAAGTTAACTAAAAGTACCTCATACGTGAAAATAGTGAATGTGAAGGCACAAGCCATTGTGGGCATGGCTTATGGAGTGTCAATGTCGACTGGTAATTGGGTAGGAAAAAATAACTTGATGGTGATGCCGTTAGGAGATTTTGAGATGATACTTGGTATTGATTTTCTGAGAAAATTTGAGTTTGTTCCTTTTTCACATTTTTATGGGATAATAATTATGAATGAGGATAATGCGGGGTTTATGAAGGGTGTTCATCCATTTGGGAAAGTCATTAATGTTGCAAATAAGAAGGATATGGGAATGATGCTGTCTGCTATGTCAATTGACAAAGGGGTAAAGAAGGGTGATGAAACTATACTTGCGACTTTAGTCGAATTGAAACCTGATGTAACAGTAGAGGTGCCTGATTGTGTGGCCAAATTGTTGAAAACGTTTGTTGATGTGATGTCGCCTGAATTATCAAAGACTTTCCCGTCAAGGAGGGATATTGATCATAAAATTGAGTTGTTGCCAGGTACGGTTGCTTCTGCACAGGCTCCTTTATCATATGGCTCCTAAGGAATTAGATGAATTGCGTAAATAGTTAAACGATTTGTTGGATGTTGGTCTGATTCAACCATCTAAGGCTCCCTATGGTGCTCCTGTTTTATTCCAAAAGAAACAGGATGGGATGATGAGAATGTGTGTAGATTACAGGGTGCTGAACAAGGCAACTGTGAAGAATAAGTATCCGATTCCGTTGGTGCAGGATTTGATAGACACGTTGAGCAAGGCATGTTAGGTTCATGAAACTTGATCTTAGGGAAGGATACTGGCAGGTTAGAATAGCAGAATGTGATGAACCTAAGACAAAATGTGTAACTACATATGCTTCTTATGAATTCCTTATAATTCCATTTGGGCTAACCAATGCCCCGGTTACTGTTTGCAACTTAATAAACAATGTGCTGTTTGACTATCTCGATGATTTTGTAGTCGTTTATCTTGATGATATTGTTATCTATAGTCGAACATTGGATGAACATGTCAATCACTTAAGTATGGTGCTGTCTCAGTTGAGGAAATATAGACTTTATGTTAAAATGGAAAAGTGTGAATTTTCTCAACAAGAGATAAAATTTTTGGGGCATCTTGTTAGTAAAAACCAAGTTCGAATGGATCCTAAGAAAGTGTAGGCTATTGTTTATAGGAAAGCACCACGAAATGGTAAGGATTTGCAGTCGTTTCTTGGGTTGGCTTACTATTATAGAAAGTTCATTGCGGGTTATTCGAAAAGGGCTGCGGCTCTGACTGACTTGTTGAAGAAAAATACTAAATAGATATGGGTTGTACGATGTGAAGAGGCTTTTCAAAATTTGAAGGAAACTATTGCATCTGAACCCATACTAAAGGTGCCTGATTTGAGTTGCCATTTGAAGTACATACTGATGCGTCTGATAAAGCTATTGCAGGCGTGTTAGTGCAGGAAGGACATCCTGTGGCTTTCGAAAGTTGAAAATTGAATGATGCTGAGTAGAGATATTCGACACATGAGAAGGAAATGGTTGCTGTTGTACACTGTCTGTAGGTATGGAGAGTCTATCTCTTGGGGGCTCGATTTGTGGTCCGAACTGATACTGTAGCGAATATATTCTTCAAGACACAAAAGAAATAAAGTCCAAACCAGGCAAGACGGTAGGAGTTTCTGGCAGAATATGATTTCATATGGGAACACAAGCCAGGGAAACACAAGCAGGTTGCTGATGCATTGAGTCGGAAAGAGGTATTTGCTGCAGTCTATTGAATTTCAAAACTTGAGACTAATTTTTTTGATAGAATCAGGTTGTGTGCTACAAATTACTCATTATATGTTAAGTGGATGGGTCAAGTTCAAGATGGCACAATGCGATGGTATTGGATCGAGGATGATCTGCTCTATTTTAAAGGGGGAGAATAGTAATACAAAATCAATGTGGACTACGCAAAGACTTGATGAAGGAAGCACATGATTCTGCTTGGGCTAGACATCCGGGTGTTGAAAGAATGCTGGCTCTACTATCTCGTGTTTATTTCTGGGCAAAGATGGGAGATGATATAGAGACATACGTGAAGACTTGTTATGTCTGTCAAGTAGACAAGACTGAACGTAAAAAGGAGACAGGTTTGCTGCAGCCTTTTCCTATTCTTGAAAGTCCCTGGTTATCAGTAAGTATGGAGTTCATTTCAGGATTTCCTAAGGTAGACGAAAAAACATCTATAATGGTGGTAGTAGACATGTTTTCAAAATATTCTATTTTCATTGCTACACCTGAATTGTGTTCATTTGAGATTACTGCTGATTTATTCTATAAATACGTGGTTAAATACTTTGGTGTTCCGAATGACATTATGAGTGATAGGGATACAAGGTTCACAAACAGGTTTTGAACAACATTGTTCAATATGATGGGAACTGTGTTGAAGTTTTCTATTGAAAATCATCCAAAAACAGATGGACAGACGGAAAGGATTAATCACCTATTAAAGGAATACCTGAGGCATTATGTGACAACAAGTCAACGGAATTGGGTTCCATTGTTATACACTACACAGTTTTATTATAATCTGCACAAGTCGTCTGCAACAGAAATGAGCCCTTTTGAAATCGTTTTAGGCAAACAACCTATGATGCCATTGGATGTTTCTAAGTCAAAACATCAAGAAAAGTGTCCAGCAACATACAGGGTTACAACAGACAGACTTGAAATGTTGTCTAAAACACAAGATAGCTTCCGCAAGGCTCAGCGGCGCATGAAGAAGTATGCTGATCAACATCGTCGCTCAATTGAGTTTAATGTGGGTGACAAAGTGTTGTTGAAACTGACTCCACAAATCTGGAAACATATTGCAAGTAAGACTAGGCATCGTGGTTTGATTCCTAAGTATGATGGTCCATTTGAAGTGGTGAAATGAGTGGGCGAAGTTGCACATAGGTTGAATGTTCCAGAAAGGTTAAAGATTCATTCCACTTTCCATGTGAGTTTCTTAAAACCACACTTTGCCGATGCAGAAGATCCGTACAGGAACAGGTCAAAAACGCCTCCTCCATCAGTACCAACACAGTTTGATGCTGAAATTGAGAAGATCCTTGATCTTTTGGGCACAAGTAAGAAGAATACAAAGACAGAAATCTTGATTCATTGAAAAGGCAAGAGTGCAGCTGATGCAGTTTGGGAGAAAGCAAACGACTTATGATAGTTTGATGCTCAAATCGATGACTACCTTAAAACAGTATCTATGAGCATATCGAGTTCAAGTGGTGCGGGTGGTCTGTTAGATCGGTAAACTACTTGATCTAACTACGTGCAGGTATGACAAGGACTTGGGCATTGGTCTTGGCATGCATGGGGGAAAAATAATGCAACAAAGGTTCAAGGTGCTTTGGTGTTGGCAAGGCAGCTTGGACGTACAAGGCATACGTGTGGGCAGATTCGTCGACAAGACAAGGTGGGGTGTTGGCTTGAAAAGACAAGGTTGTGGACTTGATGTTGGCAAGACAGAGCTTAAATAAAACCAAGTGTTGGAAGCATGCTGAAATATTCTAAGTGTTGGAATAAGCTGAAATATTCCAAGTGTTGGAATAAGATGAAAATATTCTAAGTGTTAGAATGACTGATTTTGGTTATGCCTTAAAATGTATTTTGAATTCGAAAATAATTCTCTATTAGAATATTTAGTGTTGGACTTAGCTTGAATTGTGTGGGGACAAGTGTTAGACACATGTCAGATGTAACCGCCGACGTAACTGTTAAAAGTGCCTTGTGCAGAATTTCTATATTGGGTGGAAATTCGTCTAAGGCTGGGGAGAACGAATGTGGCCTTAGACTAATTTGTGAAGCCTTATCCTTAATTGATTTGTTGTTAATAAAAGGTTGGGAAGAGTTCCCGTATGTTGGCTATGTTGTTACGTTGATTATTGTCTAAATAAAACTAATTAAAGAATTTCTATACTTAGTCAAATTCGTGTGAGTGTAAGGCTGAAGTTTGCAAAGAGTTGTAGACTGCCTGGGAGTGGTGTTAGATAAAAAAAAATTGACCCTCTTTCGACGTCTATGTAGATTCTTACTCATAATTTTGAAGCACGCCACACTTATGAATAGAAAACTATATAATTCTTAGGAAAATCTCACTTTCTTGGAAATTCAATGTCGTGCCTCGAGAGTGTTGTACTCAATGTGCCTTTATCATCTAATTCTTTCATTGTGATTATAGGTAATGAATACTCGAAGGAACGCGACACGAAGGCTTGAGGAAGATATTACCATTGCGGGAGTTCCTCCCCATGGTGATCAAATCCCTCCTCTTAAAGAATTTGATAATGATGACCAAGCTCCGGTCAATCCTCCTCCTTTGACTGATGGTGACATAAGGAATTCCCTTTTCCAAATGTCCCAAACCATTACTACGCAAGCAGAAGCCGCCACTACCCAAGCTCAAACCATGACGACCCAAGCTAATCAGGAGCTTGTACCCCGAGCAAACCAATATGTTGGCACCATGGCCTCCCGTTTGAGGGTTTTTACTAAAATGAATCCTCCTACTCTCTATGGGTCCAAAGTTGATGAAGACCCCCAAGAGTTCATTGATGAAGTCTACAAGATTCTCTATGCTATAGGGTTGACTACTAGTGAGAAGGCTGAGTTAGCCACTTACCAACTAAAAGATGTGGCCCAAACTTGGTACGTCCAATTGAGAGACAATACACCTTTAATAGGTGGACCGGTGACTTGGGAGGTTTTCAAGAAGGCTTTTCGTGATCGGTTCTTTCATAGGGAGAAGAGGGAATACAAAGTGATGGAGTTCATCAACCTTCGTCAAGGAGGTATGAGTGTACTTGAATACTCTTTGAAATTCACTAAATTGTCAAAGTATACTCTTTTTTTGGTTTCCGATCCTAGGGATGAAATGAGCCGCTTTGTGACAAAAGTGTCGGATGACTTGCAAGAGAAATGTCATTCGGCTATGTTACATGACAATATGAACATTTCTCGTCTCATGGTTCATGGTCAACAAGTGGAAAAGGCAAGGAATAAGAGAAAGAGTAGAGATTCCAAGAGGGCAACATCTTTTGATGGTGGTTCTTTAAAGGGTAGGCTTGATATCCAAGACAAGCCTAGTTTAAGAAGAGGTTCTCCAAGCAAGTTCTTTATAAGTTCCTAAAGTTTGTGATGATAAGGTGTCTAAGCCTAGGTCCCTAAAGGGAAAGAGTGGAAACTCACCTAATGAGAAGCCTACTTGTGCCAAGTGTGGAAAGGGTCATTTTGGTAAATGCTTAGTTGGAATGGGCAATTGCTTTAGTTGTGGTAAAAGTGGACACAAAGTTCGTGATTGCCAAATTTGAAGGGGCAAGACAAGAGTAGTGGCCAAGCTCAAGCAAGTGGTTCTAATATTGATGCTCTGAAGAATAACTGATGTGGTGACCGGTATGTTGAATGTCTTCTCGATTTATGTATATGCTTTACTTGATCCCGGTTCTACCTTGTCATTTGTTACTCCTCTAGTAGCTAAAAAGTTTGACATTTTGCCCGATATCTTGAATGAACCTTTCATGTTGTCTACCCCAGTGGGTGAGTCGGTGGTTGCAGAAAGGGTGTATAGAAATTGTCCTATAATGTTGCCCAATAGAGTTACTTATGTTGAGCTAGTAGAACTTGATATGTATGATTTTGATGTTATTTTGGGTATGGATTGGTTGCATGCTTGCTTTGCCTCTATAGATTGTAGAACAAGGGTGGTGAAGTTTAACTTTCCTAATGAGCCCGTTTTAGAGTGGAAGGGGGGGAAATTCTATTCCTAGAGGTTGTATCATTTCTTTTTTGAAAGCTTGTAGGATTATCTATAAAGGGTGTTTATACCACATAGTAAGAGTCCAAGATTTAGACTCCGAAATTCCTCCCATTGAGTCGGTCCCCGTAGTGAGGGAATTTCCAAAGGTCTTTCCTAATGATCTTCCTGGTATTCCTCCCGAACGGGAAATTGATTTTGGTATCGAATTGCTACCGGTTACAAACCCCATTTCAATCCCCCCTTATCAGATGGCTCCGGCCAAATTGAAAGAGTTAACGGCTCAACTCAAGGACTTATTAGACAAGGGCTTTATTCGGCCTAGTATTTCTCCATGTGGTGCTCCGGTATTGTTTTTGAAGAAGAAAGATGTGTCCCTTAGAATGTGAATCGATTACCGTCAACTCAACAAAATCACAATCAAGAACAAGTATACTCTCCCTCGTATTGATGAGTAATTTGATCAACTTCAAGGTGCTAGTTAGTTTTCCAAGATTGAATTGAGATCGGGATATCACCAACTTAGGGTGAGAGGTGATGATATTCCCAAGATGGCATTTCGAACAAGATATGGTCACTATGAGTTCTTAGTAATGTCCTTTGGTCTCACCAATTCTCCGGCGGCGTTTATGGACCTAATAAATACAGTGTTTCGAAGTTACCTAGATTCATTTTTCATTGTCTTCATTGAAGACATCTTGGTATATTCGAAGAATGAGTGTGAGCACATGAACCATTTGAGGGTGGTGTTACAAGTGCTTAAGGAACATCAATTGTTTGCCAAGTATAGCAAATGTGAGTTTTGGTTGAGGTCGGTAGCATTTCTTGGTCAGATCCTCTGTAGTGAAGGGGTAGAGGTTGATCCAAGGAAAACCGAAGCGGTGAAAAATTGGCCTAGACCTTTGGCTCCTACGGATATTAGGAGTTTCTTAGGCCTAGCCGGTTATTATAGAAGGTTTGTCGACGGGTTTGAATCTATTTCTTCCCCCTTGACAACCTTGACCCAAAAGAATGTGAAGTTTGAGTGGTCGGAGGCATGTGAAAAGAGCTTCCAAATGTTGAAGGATAGACTTACTTCCGCTCTGGTATTGACTCTACCGTAGGGTACTAAGGGTTTTATGGTCTATTATGATGCATCCCTAGTCGGGTTGGAGTGTGTGCTTATGCAACATGACAACGTTATAGCCTTTGCTTCTAGGCAACTCAAAGTTCATGAGAAGAATTATTCGACTCATAACCTTGAGTTAGCGGACGTGGTTTTTGCCTTAAAAATATGGAGGCATTATCTCTATGGGGTCCATGTTGATGTGTATACGGACCACAAAAGTCCCCAATATGTATTTACTCAAAATAAGTTGAATTCCCGGCAACGGAGATGGTTAGAGTTGTTGAAAGACTATGACATGAATGTTCTCTATCACCCCGACAAGGCTAATGTGGTAGCGGATGCTCTAAGTCGGTTGTCTATGGGAAGTGTGTCCCATGTGGAAGAATCCAAGAGAAACCTAGTGGAAGATGTTCATAGGTTGTCTCGTTTAGGGGTTCGAATTGAAGATTCTCAAAATGGTGGTATGGTGGTACATCATATCTCCGAGTCGTCTTTGGTGGTCGAGGTGAAGTCTAAGCAACACCTTGATCCATTATTGATGGATTTGAAACAATCGGTTCTTGGAAAGATGAATGAGTCATTCTCCCAAAGGGGGGGGGGGTATAGTGTTCTTAGGTATCAAGGTAGATTGTGCGTGCCTAATGTGGATGATTTGAGGAGTAGGATCCTTGAGGAGGCTCATGGAGACCGTTACTCTATTCATCCGGGATCTACAAAGATGTACCATGATCTTAAAGAGGTATTTTGATGGGATGCTATAAATAGGGATATTGCGGAGTTTGTTGCAAAGTGTCCCAATTGTCAACAAGTGAAGGTCGAGCACCAAAAGCCGAGTGGTCTACTACAAGAAATCCAAATTCTTACTTGGGAGTGGGATGACGTAATATGGATTTCGTAGTAGGTTTGCCTCGAACTCAAAAACAATATGACTCTATATGGGTGGTAGTGGATAGATTGAACAAATCCGCTCACTTTATTCCTGTTAAGTCTACTTATTAGGCGGAAGATTATGCAAAAATCTGTATTGAAAAGATAGTGAGTCTTCATGGTATTCTTTTTTCCATCATATCGGATAGGGGTTCTCAATTTACATATAGATTTTGGAGATCTTTTTAAAAGGGTTTGGGTACTCAAGTGAAGTTAAGCACCGCTTTTTATCCCCAAACGGATGGTCAAGAGAAGCGAACTATTAAAACTCTTGAATATATGCTTAGAGCTTGTATAATTGATTTTAAGGGAAATTGGGATGAGCATTTGCCTTTGGTGGAGTTCTCGTTTAATAATAGTTTTCCTTTACGGCTCCATATGAAGCCTTGTATGGTAAGAGGCGTAGGTATCCAATTTGGTGGTTTGAGGTTGGAGAGTCTTCGCTTCTTGGTCCCAATTTGGTTTATAAGACTTTAGAGAAAGTTCATATCATAAGGAACCGGTTGCAAACATCCTATAGTCGGCAAAAGTCTTATGTCGATCCTAGGATAAGAGATTTAGAGTTTGAAGAAGGTTATAAAGTGTACATGAAAATTTCGCCTATGAAAGGGGTAGTTAGATTTGGAAAGAAAGGTAAGTTGAGTCCTCGTTATGTGGGTCCCTATGAAATCTTGCAAAGGGTTGGTAAGGTTGCTTATGAGTTGAAGCTTCCTAGTGAGCTATCTTCGATTCATCCAGTCTTCCATGTTTCTATGCTTAAGAAGTGTACCGGTGACCCCGAGTCTATTCTTCCTATTGAGGGTCTTGGTGTTAAGGATAAACTCTCCTATGAGGAGGTTTCGGTTGAAATCCTTCGTCAAGTGAAGAGGTTGAGGAACAAAGAGGTGGCCTCCGTAAAAGTATTATGGAGGAACCACCTAATTGAGGGAGCAATATGGGAGGCCGAGGCCGACATGAAGTCCCGTTATCCTCATCTCTTTCCTAATGAAGGTTAGTTGTTCTTAATAATAATACATATAATAACTAAATTTGAAGTTCCTATGGATTTTGGAGAAGTTTTGCGAAAATGTACATTTTTGGTGTCATTTCGAAGTTACACTGAAATTGTGCATATTGACTTAAAAATTTGCAATTCTTCTTGTTTTGAGTTATGTTGTGCATTTTGATATGATGAGTCTTTATGAAATGATATTGAGCATGTTGGTAAGTTGAGTGTTGGCATAATTGACTCATATATGGTATGTTAAACTCATGTTGTTATGATAAGGAAATTCCTCATGATGTGATGTTGAGTCTTATAAGTGGTAATTGATGTTTCAGAATTACTATATGTAAAATACCATGATTGATGTTGTAACTCATGTTGTTATGTATTGTTGATTGATTGGGCTGCTAGTATTGAGTCTATTACTTACATTAAAAAGATTTTGGTGTCATTCGGGACGAATGTTCCTAAGGGGGGATAATGTAACACTTCGAAACCAAAACATCAAAGAACGTCCATGAAATCCGGAAACTTGTTCAATGAGGTACTAGCGTGCCTTAGCCTATTTGACTAGCTTTTCGGAGTCGGAAATTGATGATTTTTGGTGGAAGGGTATCTAACATATATTAGGGTTGATTCATAGTTGAAATGTCCGGGTGCGACTCCCCAAGGACCAACCAAGGGCCCTTGAGGAGGACCCTAGCTTTTGGGGTCAAAGGCTGCCCAAGGCAGTGTCCACCAACAGATGCAACCCATGATCGGTTGTCCAATCGACGGGGAGAAGACTTCTTCCATCGATGGATACTTTGCCAAATTTTTGAAATCCTGCAAATGGACAGTCTCTGAACGTATCAATGAGTGTGCATCGCGGAGGTGAACAGTTCCGTCGATGGACACACGATCTGTCGATCGTGGTCTCATCTGTGGAGACACTATTCTGCTGCACGTTTTTATTGAATTCATTTAATTAGTTGGCTTAGTTAGGAGGTTAATTAGGGGTTAGGGGAGGTCATTAAGTTAATTGACAACCTATATAAAGACCCTAACCTAATTAGAGTAACCTAAGCTCTCATAAATTCCAAAACACAAACTCTTTTCCTTCTCTCTTCTTTCTCTCTCAAGTTGAAGAACTCCATAGAAGTCAAGGTCAAGGTGGGTTCTAGGGCTTCAATCACCAAGGTTTATCCATCAATATTCATCAAAAATTAAGGTATGGGATTCCTTTCACCTTTGGGACTTCTTTCCCCAAAGGGTTCCATCAAATTGATTTCAAAAGTATGAAATTCAAGTGGGTCTTTTCCAATCTCGAAATTGATCTTGTGACTTGCTTTATTTATGATTTCTTTTGGATATTATGAATAGATTAACATGTATTATAACTCAATTATGTTTATTTTGAATGGTTTGGTCTAGTTTGTAGAAGATGACGTATTCCCCTTAACCCTAGGTTGTGATCTTGATATGAATTGGGTAGTGTTTGTTCAATTGACTTGGTTATTAGTTGAATTACTATTCCATGATGTTATTGTATAAATTATGAAAAGATTAAGATGAATTATAGTCCTATCATGGTAGTTCTTGAGCAATTGATCTAGGTTAGGAAACATGTTATGAATTTGACCTAACTCTCTTATCTTAAGCTATGAACTAGTGATGAATTATGATGTAGTGATTCAATTGGAGTTGTTATCATGTTGGTTATTGTTGTGTGATGATATTACACCCTTATTGGGTTGAGTTAAGGGTTTCTGGTAAGACCTTGAATATGGATTATAAAGCAGACTTGGTAAGTCGTGTGATCCCTATTCTTTACTACAATTGTGGTTTCTTGTGATTAAGTGATGATGTTGAATTGAAGTATACCTTATATTAAGATTGATAGGATTGGTATGATGTTGAATTTAAATGACTTGACTATGGTTTGTGAGGTGTTGGCTAAGATGTAAATGTTATAAGGAAGGTGATGACTAACCAATGTGCCTTATCATGAATGATTTTGTAAATGTGCTAACCTCACTTTTATGAATTGTAATGAAATGACAATACTCATGCAATTCTTATTGAGCTATGATGATTATGATTATATAAGGGATAGACCCTATGACCTAACTAAGCTATGATTTATAATAAAGACATTAAAGACATTTCAAAAGGGACTCTAGCTTAGCACCGAGAGAACATGACATTGGGAGGTGTTCACTTTCCATAGAGGAAGATTCACCCTTTAGTTCCATATAAGGTGTTGACTCCCCTATGAGGGATAGTCACTCTATGGATTCTCATGAGAGGAGGCTTCAATTGCAAAGTGGCATGTAGACAATTAATACCTATCTCTTAGTTCCTTAAACTATGTTGCCCCCATAGGAAGACTAGCTAGTCGATCTACCTAGAAAGATATGTTTATGTTTGGTTCTACTTTTGCCGGTAGACCACCTTCCATCGCTGTAAGGTTTTACAACAACAAATTCTACACTTAGCTCTTGTGGTCTATGTCAGTTAAGGCAAGTGTTCCCTAAACTAAAATGAAGTAATGAAGTATGAACCAACGAGGGTGACTTAAGAGGTTTGACTTAGCCTAGGTAGGGGTATGGGACTCTACCTATGCCTTGAACTAGTTTGGCTTGGGGAAGCCTTAGGAGGTTGTTCTTATGTATGTATATGCTTATAAATGTACATGATGATATTGTGATGATCTTACACGTGAATAACACTATATGATGTTGGTTACTCTTATGAACATGTATGTGGTCTCTATTGTTAATGAAGTATATTATGTACTCTTAATAATATGATATGTGAAGTTGGACATTGGTTATGGTTCTAATTAGGTTTACTTGATTAAGTAAGGTATGGGGTTTTGCTTGGTCATTGCACAAGTGGACGTAATGAGAGTCATGAGTAGTAGTCTTGCTTTGGTTATGTTGTAATGAACTCTTATTCATGCTTGTGATGTTATGACTTGATGTTAGAGTTGTATTTGATTATGGGTTCAAGTATGTTGATATGCATGTTACTTGCCTTTGACTTAAGGTGGTATGGTCTTGTATAGTACATGGTATTGACTTGATAAATATGCATTAATGACTTGTATTGGTTCTTAAATATGCATAAGGATTTTCATATGTAAAATAACATGATTTAATGAAATGTCCATTTTTAGCATGATTTGACATTATATGTGCATATGGTCTCATACTTTGTACATATGACGTGCTAACCCCATTTTCTCCCTTTCCCCAACATTTTAGGTTCCAGTCGTTGAAGGCTTTTGAGACGACTTTGAAGAAGACTTGGAAATTCTCAATCATCCAAGTGGGTAGGTCCTCACTTTCTGAGGGCAATGCCAATATCGAGCTTATGAATGTTGTTTTAGTTTTAAGACTCCTATGTTCTTCATTTTCATTTGAGTACGAATCGTATAACATATACGTGGCTTTGTTTCATTGATGTATGGGATATGCCCAATTGATATTTTCTTGTTTTAGATGGTTATGAGATGAGATACTCTTTTAAGAATATGTTATATCTTATATATCTATGTGCAATAAAAGTAGAAGACTATGTATTCTTCTTATACGAAGGGTCTGTATATACTCGATATGAATATATATTATGTGTATGTAGAGGTCTTTGTAAACCTCAATGTAGTAGTAATGAAAAGTTTTAAATGTTTTCGCATTTTGACCTATGAATGTAATGATATAAGCTAAGAGGCTAGTCTTAGTCCTCAAAGAGGACGACGACGCCGGTTACGTCTAGGGGGTGTTCCCCAGATGTGACATGTGGGACCCATTTTTTACGAGATGACCTCGTATGGGAGTTTTGACTGCTCCATTGAGTCAAAAATATTGAATTTTGTAGGGTTATATATCTTATTTTCATGCACAGGGGTTCGAACGAATTTAGAGTACACCGTCGGAGAAATAAGAGCTTAAGAAAACTACTTGAAGTTCTGTTATCTGGTGCGGGCTCTTAAAAAACAAAAATACGACTATAAGCGACAATAATTAGACTTTCAACAACCAAATCTCGACTATATGTATAGAGAAATTGCAGCCTCGTTTCTTATTTTTGAAAGGTGATTTCTCTCTTATCTCATCAAAGCTTCGATTTGAGTTATTAAAAGTCATGTGTGACTGTTGAGAGTGTGGCTACTTGGGTTTTTGATTAGAATATGTTGGGGAACACTCGTGTGAGGTGAATTTATTATTTTAATTGCTTCCCTCTCTTTAATTATTGTTTGAAGCGAGTTTTCATTGCATGCTGTTGTTGTGGCTACTTCCAAGACTCGAATCGCATCCGATTTTGGAATGAAAGTTCGACGCGTATTTGATGGAGTTAGTTTCAAAAATTAAGGTGTGAGTCCCACAATTATTGTATGACTCTATCTCCATTTTGGTTTATTTAGTGTGTCTTGATGTTGTGATTCTATTTTTTGATAGTGTGGTAGCATTCAGAGGCCGTTCGGAAGGGAAAAGGTAAAGCCTTATATTTAGATTGAGAATGAAGGCAAATATTAATGAGGAACAATGTTAATTGGGTATTGGTACCTAGTTATTTATACTTTTTCTCTTAGAAATAATGATTAAGGGTTGATTACTACACTATTTAGGTTAACACCATGCTAGAAGATTTTGTTATGTTACTTGCATGGTGTGTCAATTACTTGAGTTTTATTTATGTTCTGATGCATGTTTTTCTTTACCTTAGGATAGGCTAGTGTTTCCATAGAATCTCAAACATTGTGGCTTGCTTTGTAAGTGACGTCCTTTCAGACAGACTTGATCCTTGTAGACCGGAAAATAAGACATGATTGTGATAGTATGAGCCTTAGTTTAGGAGATTTCATGCATTATTAGATATTCTATCCTCTATCTTCTTTTTTCTGCGGTTCCGAGTCGTTACTGGTGGTTTATGCTATCGCAACGATAGAAGATTGAGTTGTATTACCCTAGGAGCCTTCTATTGATGCCTTTGGGTGGGATGCATCCCAAGTTTATTTGACATGAATTATGATTTTCCTTGGAACTTACAAACCCTTGAACCTCTTATATGTTGGGTTATATGTTTTTGGTGGCAGTGATTATTTACTATTCCAGGCCACTATTTTAAGTTTTTGGCTAACGTTTTACGGTTCTGGGCTGTTATTTCTTGATTGAGATTGATGGTTTGGGTTTGAGGCAGAGATTCAATAACCTTGGGTTCGAGGCCCAACTTCTATAAATTTGGATTAGAGGCCCAAGTCCTATCATTGTGGGTTTGACGTTTGGATAACTTCTTTTGGACTTGGGTTTGAGTATGTCATTCATGTAGTCATTGATATTCATTATTCCTATCGGGCTTATGGGATCCGATTGACTTTTATTTAGACTTGTGCATGGGTGTACCTTCTGGGATTATGGGGTCAAGTTAGGTTTAGTTTAGATTTAGTTTATGTATACTTGTGTGCCTTCTTTTTTTCCCGCTTTGACCTTTGTTTGTGTCTAGATTCTATCTTTTCTAATTGTCTTTACCTTTCTTGCTTAGTCGGCCTATGATGCTTACTGAGTACCTTGTTTTGGTACTAATGTTACACTATGTATATTCTTCGTCATGTAGGTCCTAGTACCAACTACTAGTTTGATCATTTGTGTTGTGTTTTGCATCATGTGGATATTGGAGACAAGGGTGAGCACTTGCTGTCCTAAACCAACCTCTCTCCTTCTGTACATATGTTAGCTTTTCTATCTCCCATGGGATGGATTTTTGTGGTCAACCTTTGGGACTTGTTCTTACTAGGTAGCTCTTTCCGCGGGAGTTCAAGGATCTAGGAGGATTTCCATTATATATAGCTTTTGGTTTATTTTCCCATTTTGTCATTTCTTCTTGTTAATATTATTTCTTGTTTACTTCTTCCTTTATAAATATTACTCACGTTCTAGATACGGGCTGGCTTACTTAGATGGGGAGGGGGGGTTATGGTAAGTACTATCATGGCTCTAGGGATCGGGTCATGATATTTTGAGAACTTGTGAGTTGTGTATTGAGAGTTATTGTAACACTCCGGAAATGTCATGACTTACACTAGAGATTAATATATTAAATAATGTTCAAAATGATGTTTCCAGACCTATATTAATGTAATAAGTTCATTTAGAAAAGGTTAGAGCCAAAACGACAAAGAAAGACCTTGAAGTACGGAAACTAGCTAATTTGAACTAGTTGACGTCCCTAGGTTTGGTGAAAGTTCTAAGTGTCATATAAAGTCCAAAACTTGTTAAAAGACTTTGGATATGTAGTAAATAGTACAAAGGTTCCAAACGACGACACCCCAAGGACCACCCGAAAGGTCCTTGGGGAGGACCCCAACATGGGTAGGCAGCCTGCCAAAGCAGACTGCACGAGCAAGATTGGAGAAGGTGGTGCACGACGCACATCCTTCACGAGGCACTCCGCCTCAAGAATTGAGACGCAGCCTCACGAAGCGAGGCTTACACGAACCTCACTGCCTTGACCCAAAAATTCAGAAAAATAATGGGAATTTTCCTTGCGACGTGCAACCACCTCTCAGATTCGTTAAAGTCGTAGTTTTGGTAATTTAACTTCATAAAAAGACCCATTTAAGTGAAAGGTCTTTCGGATATTTTATAAATCGACTATATATGGAAACTATGTTAGTTTTAGACCACTTTTTACACCCTAAAACCAGATTCAAATGAATTTTCTCATATCAATCAAGACACGCTCTCGTTTCCAAACTCCATTGAAGAACAAGAAGAGCTTAAGGAAGAAGATGAAGACTCCATGGTTTCCAATCAAATTTCATGGATTATTCGTCTATAAGGTATGGGTTTTTCACTCCTGGGATTCGTTTCCCCAAGAGGTCCTTTCAAAGATAATTTTTCAAGAAATTCAATTCTAGGGTTTTTACTCTACAAAACGGGTTTTCTTCCTAACGCTAGATTTATGACTATCGATGAAAAATAATGGTTTTCTATGGTTGATTTTACACGAATTGTTGATTATTTGATTAATAATGTTTGAAACTCGTGTGATTCATGATCTCTCTCTAAATAATGGTCTTGATTGGGTTGTACTTACTACTTGATAACATGTAAATGTTGGGATTGGAACAAAGACTTGAATGAACTCTTTAATAACCCTTTCCCGTATCCTACATTATATATTGATCTTGTTTATGAGTTGAAGAGTTAATATTGGTTATGCTATTTAGTATTTCACTATGTAAATTGAACGTAAGTTCTTGAATAAGGTTCTTGGAAGGAAAAGGTAAGTCTTCTAAAGTCGTGATTACTCTATGATGTTATGGAAGTATGTATGATGTTGCTATGTATATATAAGTGTGGCTACAAATATGTTAATTGTGTGATCATGATAAGAATACGATAATGTAAAGTAATGATATTCTCTTGTATGTTTTACCCAAGATGAATATGCTATGTTAATCTCACAAATGAAGGGTTTGGATGGAAGGAAATTCTCATCTAATCCGAAAGATCTTATGATCATGTTTATACAAGGAGTTAATCTCCTATGACTTATGATAATATTTATGAACATATGATAACTTAAAGGTTAATCAAAAAGGTACTTAAGCTTAGCAGCGAGCGAACTAGATATGAGAGGTGAGGACTTAAGCTTAGCGCCGAGCGAACTAGTTATGAGAGGTGTACCTTCCATAGTTGGAATGTAGGTTCACAATGACTCTCATGAGATAGAGGCTTCCACAAAATGTGGAACTATGGGTCGCTAATACATCTCCCAGTTCTTGAAGTATGTTGCCACCATAGGATACTAGCTAGTGGATCCACTGAGAAAGCTATGTCATGTTTTGTTCTACTTTGGCCGGTAGACCACCTTCTTTCCGTGTGGGGTTTCGTGACACTGGATTTCATGTTTAGCTCACATGGTCTAATGTCGGTTAAGGCGAATGTTCCCTAATGTAAAGTGAAATACAAGTAAATGGACATTAACTAGGGTGACTTGAAGAGTCTACTTAGTATAGGTAGGAGTATGCGATTGTACCTAGACATTGCACAAGTTGACTCTAATGAATGTCCTAGGAGATTGTTCTTATGTAATATGATAACATGAAAGGTATGATTCTTATGATACATGTTGTTACTCTTACATAAAGTTGGTTACATTAATGAACATGTTATTGGTCTATATTGCTTTATGAGGTTATGAGCACTTATGTTACAAGTTATATGAAGCAAAGCTTTACTTATGGTCTTCTATCTTATATACTTGGTTGTGTGGGGTTATGGGGCTTCACATGACCATTGCACTTGTAGGTTGGGGATGGGATCATTGGTAAATATTTTTTACGTTATGTTTATTTGATCTTTTGAAATGAAATGTTAACATGACTTTATGATAATATGTCCTTGACTATGCTCATGTTGTATGTTATGGAATCCTTAATTTGTATATGTTCTATTGTATGTGCATTGAAGACATTCATATGACTTAGCATGCTTTCTAAAGAAACGATAGATGATCCTTTTTCATGCATGTCCTTAAATGTTATGTGCATATACCCATACTTAGTACATGTGGTGTACTAACCCCATTACTTTATATTACTAAAAATGTAGGGTCCGGCCATTGAAGATTAAGAAGGTCGATTGAAGAAGCTTGTAACTCTTTCTCCAAGTGTTGGTAGATCCTCATGTTCGGGGATGCTACATTTCCATTATTCTAGCTTACGAAGATTTTAGTAGATTTTAAGAATACTCTTATTTCCATTTATGTTCTTTTGATTCATTTGTATTAAGGCCTATATGGCGTATTGACTATTTATTGTCTAAGTCCAGATTCGTACTCTTTAGATGGTTTTTATATGAGACGACTTTTAGAATATCAATACGTATGTTTTCATGATTGGTATGTATGAAGTCTAAGTATACTTCACATAGTATTAAAATTTTTAATTTTTCCACAATTTTAACTAATGACATGTTATGATGAATGATAAGGGCTTGTCTGACTCCTCTGAGAGGACGTCGCCACCGTTCACATCTAGGGGCTGCTCTTCGGGTGTGACAAACTTTGTATCAGAGCATGAGGTTAAATATCCTTTGGATCAATGTCTCACTAAACCACATTACCTAGTGTCTTGTTCATAATTGTGAAGCGCGCCACAATTGTGGATGAGAGGCTATGTGATGATAAGGAAAATTCTCTTTTCTAGATAATACCATGTTGTGCCTTTAGAGTATTGACACTATGTGCCTTTTAGCATCTAATACCTTTCTTGTGGTTATAAGCGATAAACACAAGAAGGACAGTCGCGAGATGAGTAGGAGAAGTGATTGCGAATGCGGGAGCAACTTCCCAAGGCAATCAAGTTCCTCCTCAAGTGCAAGCTGCTGCGAATGATCAAGTTTCGATAAATCCTCCGGCCATGACCGATGGTGAGGTGAGTTCAGCCCTGTACAAAATGGCTGAAGCCATCACCACTCAAAACTCAAGCCATTACGGCACAAGCTAATAGGGAGGTTGTACCGCGAGAGAACCAATATGCTAGCATTATGGATCGTCGTCTAAGATGTTTTACGAGGATGAATCCTCCTATTTTCCTTGGGTCAAAAGTCGATGAAGACCCCCAAGACAATTTTTGATGAGGTCTACAAGATTTTGTTTGCTATGGGGGTGAGTACTACTGAAAAGGCTGAACTTGCGTCCTATCAACTCAAGGATGTGGATCAGGCATGGTACAATTAGTGAAGGATAGTAGGGATTTAGGAGGTGGTCCCGTGACTTGGGAGATCTTCAAAAAAGCCTTTCCTTACAGAATCTTTCAAAGGGAACAAAGAAAAGCTAAGGTAGAGGAGTTCATCAACCTTCGTCACGGAGGTATGAGTGTTAAGGAATACTCCTTAAAGTTCATTAAGCTGTCCAAATATGCTTCTTCTTTGGTTTCTAATGATAGGGATGAAATGAGACGTTATGTAACGGGCGTGTCCAAAGAGCTTGAAGAAGAATGTCGTGCAGCCATGCTTCATGACAATATGGATCTTTCTAGGTTGATGGTTCATGCTCAACATGTCGAGGGGAGTCGTCTAAGGAAGAGGAATAGAGAATCTAAGAAGGCAAAGTCTTTTAAAAGTGGTTCTTCTAAGAGTAGGCTTGATGTTCAAGACAAGCCTAAATTCAAGAAGAGGTTTTCAAACCAAGTCCCTTCAAATTTCTCCAAGAATCACAATGATAGAGGTTCTAAACTTAAACATCAAAAGGGGAGAAATATTGATCCTCCAAGAGAAAGACCAACTTGTGGTAAGTGTGGTAAGAAACATGTGGGTGAATGCCTTGTTGGAACTAATAGTTGCTATGGTTGTGGCGAAGGTGGTCATATGGTGAAAGATTGTCCTAATGTGAGAAGTCAAGGTAAGAGGAATAGCCAAAATCAACCAAGCGGTCCTAATTCTGAAGCTCCAAAAAGGAACCTTTTCTATGCACACAAGGCTAGGGGTGAACCAGAAAGCTCTCCCTACGTTGTGAAGGGTGTGTTACAAGTCTTCTCTATAAATGTTTATGCAATGCTTGATCCCGATGCTATCCTTTCTTTTGTTATACTTTTGGTAGCTAGGAAGTTAGATGTACTTCCTGATGTTTTGATTGAACCCTTTTTGGTTTGTACCCCAATGGGTGACTCTGTGGTTGCCAAAATAGTCTATTGGAAATGTCCTGTAATGCTGCCCAATAAAGTCACTCTTGTTGATTTGGTAGAATTTGACATATTTGATTTTGATATCATCTTGGGTATGGATTGACTTCATGATTGTTTTGCTTCTACATATTGTAGAAAAGGGTTAGTGAAGTTTCGATTCCCTAATGAACCCATTTTAGAGTGGAAGGGGGGAAATTCTATGCCATGTGGTCAAATCATTTCTTGCCTAATAGCCAAGGGTTGTCTATATCATGTGGTGAGGGTTAAGGACCTAGAATGTGAAACTCTTTCTATTGAGTTAGTCCCCTGTAGTGAGAAAATTTCCAGAGGTTTTTCCTAATGACAGGAGTTCCTCCCGAATGGGAAATTGACTTTGGCATTGACGTATTACCGAATACGAATCCCATTTCAATTCCTGTATATCGGATTGCTCCGGATGAATTGAAAGAGTTGAAGCTCTAACACAAAGATTTACTAGATAAGGTCTTTATTCAGCCTAGTATTTCTCCATGGGGTGCTCCGGTCTTGTTTGTTAAGAAGAAGGATGGTTCCCTTACAACGTGCATTGATTATCGCCAACTCAATAAGGTCACCATAAAGAACAAGTATCCTCTCCCTCGGATTGATGATCTCTTTGATCAACTGCAAGGTGGTAGCTATTTTTCCAAGATTGACTTAAGGTCGGGATATCACCAACTTACGGTGAGAGGTGAAGATGTTCCCAAAACAGCCTTTTGAACTAGATATGATCACTATGAATTTCTAGTTACGTATTTTGGGTTAACAAATTCACCAGCGATGTTTATGGACCTAATGAATAAAGTTTTCCGAGATTACCTCGATTCATTTTTTATTGTGTTCATTGATGATATTTTGATATACTCCAAGAATGAAAATGAGCATGGGAGTTACTTGAGGTTGGCCTTGCAAATCCTCAAAGAACACCAACTTTATGCCAAATTTATCAAGTGTGAATTTCAGTTGAGGTGAGTTGTTTTTCTTGGCCATGTTATCTTTGGTGAGGGTGTAAAGGTTGATCCAAAGAAGACGGATGCGGTCAGAAATTATCCAAGAACTTTGACTCCCAATGACATAAGAAGTTTCTTGGGTATAGCCGGGTATAATAGAAGTTTGTTGGTGGATTTTCATCCATTGCTTCTTCTTTGGCAGCTTTGATCCAAAATAAGGTGAAGTTTGAGTGGTTGGAAGCTTGTGAAAAATGTTTTCAAGAGTTGAAAGATAAGCTTACCTCCGCTCCAATGTTGACCTTGCCGGAGGGTAACAAAGGCTTTGTAGTGTATTGTGACACTTCCCGAGTGGGCTTGGGATGTGTCCTCATGCAACATGGCAAGGTAATAGCTTATTGATACGCTCAAATTACACCTCCCTAAAGAAGTATAAGCAGTCGTATCAAGTAAAAAACCCAACAAGTAGGTTGGGGTCGATCCCACGAGGAAAATAATTTAGACTTAACTTCAATCTACAATCACGTCTATTTAGTCAAGTCCTTTTCGAAAACAGGTAATTAAAGTGGGGATTGTGTGAAACAAAAGTGTTTAATTATTTCTAAGTAAAACAAGTAGCAAGAGTGAAATTTTAGTGTTTATCAAGTTGTGAGAGAAAATAGGGTGTAAGTGTTCCCCATAGGTTCATAATGCTGTAATCCTAGCTATAACAATTCTTTCCTAGTGTTTTGTATGCAAAGTGGTAAGTTAGGTATCTCTAAATCCTTGGTCCGGCATTTAGCGAATTTCACCCCGTATATTAAGCATCATATTCGATGTCTGACTTAGTTATTACTTTGCACCAATCGAAACTAGCCTATTAGATAGTATCCCACTAAATCTATGCTGATAATTCTTTTCCTATTAACTATCCCCTTGGTTAGGCAAGTAGAAATAAGGTGAGTCTAACATGTGCACTCGTTAAAAAGACTTCTAAACGAAAGAATAATTTAGTGCATGAAAGAACCTATTTGAGAATTGTCATTTAGCTAGTTTTACTTTGTTAATCACCCATGGTTCCCACAACCCTAGTTGTGGATTTAGTTACCCATGCCTAGAAGAACAAAATTCATAGTTGATAAACAATAAATCATGAACATACTTTGACAAGTTTGAAGAAAATCCAGAAATTATACTTGAAACAATAAAATTCACTTGAAAATCGATTTCGGAAACTTGAATTAATTGCCCAAGTTGCAAAACAAATCTCCAAGAACAACACTATGAAAATACTAAAACAATCCAACCCCCAAAATGAGGTTTTTCACCCTATTTATAAAACATTGTCCTAAAATAAAAGGACAATAAATAAGGAAACTTTGTCCAAAAACGCGGCTTCAATCGACGACCTCCACAGACGGTTCGTCGTTCAATCGACGGACCGTCGACTGCCTCTGTAAGTACAGACATAGATTTTTCTTCAGCCTTCACTTTTGCATCTTTTGTGATCAAATCGACGGACCAACAACACGGTCCATCTATTAACAAAGGTCCGTCGATGCTTCTCGTCGTTTTATACTTAGCTTTTCTTCAAAATCGGGTACTGGGAAATTCTCTGATCAGATCGACGATTCAACAGGATGGTCTGTCGATCAATGGACGGACCGTTGATCCTTCCGTAGCCCCACACTTGGTCAGAATTCCCCGAGTTGCTTCGAGATGCCTGAACCTCCAATCGAAGGTCACCACCTACAGTCCGTCGATGAGACGATGGACCGTCGATGCCTTCGTGGGTTACTTCTGTACTAAATCATCACAGCCTTCTGCGTTTTGGTTTTTGGACAGCTTTCCTACAAAACAAAGATAAAACATATTAAAATTACTACAAAAGGCTCTATACACACATAAATATTAATGAAAAAGCATTGAAAGTACCGTGAAACAACGGTAGATCAACACCCTCAACTTAAATTCTTTGTTTGTCCTCAAGCGACGCACTATGACTCACCACAACACTTTTGTACAAAACTATCCTCTTTTAAGCTTTCACAATCACATGGCTATCAATCCCAACTTTTTCATTGCTTTAGCGCCGGCTTCTATTCTTTGCCTCACTAAGCTCATTCATGTGGATCAAACCATCACACAGACTCACCACGCACCGACACCTCTACTCTTTTATCTCTCACCAAGGTACCAACTTTCCAATATTGCAACTAGTGCCCTCACTTCAAAAGATATCCTTCTTTTTCGCACAGTGATTTCAACTTTGAGTATAAGGATCATTATTCAACACTCACGCTCAAAACAACTTCACACCTAGTTGGTACTTGTCGCCATAGGTTTGCCCTTATTTTCACTGCTTAAGTTCACCATATTAGACTCTTAGGATCACGATAGGACTTTCTTGGCTTGTAATGTAGGCTCAGGGTCAGGTATGGTACATATGGGTACATTTTAGTGACTTGTTGCCCTCCTTGACATTACGGCTAAGCGTCCTACCTCTTTCATCGTCTATTATGCCTTACTGTTCCTTTTCTTGTAATCTTTGCCTTGTTTTCTCTTTTGTGGAAGTGACTCTTACTTCTTTTTGTTCAAAACTCTTTTTGTCATTGTTTAATCTCTTTTTTTTTCTTTACTCAACTGATAATTTTGACCGAGTCATTTCTTTTGTTCACTGTTGCTTTTCTTTTCCACATTACTCTTTTCATACCCACTTTTCGGGACATCACTCATAATAGCCACCCTTAACTTATGGATTTGCCATGAGTCAAGGTACACAATAACCAAGGTTGGGTCAGGGCCAAGACGAGGTCAGTTTTTGCATTAGCCACTCTCAACTTTTAATTATGGCCTAAGTTGAGGTGCACATGTCTAAGGAGGAACCAGGGCCAACACATTATACCCACGGAAAATGAATTGGTGTAAAAATGAAAAATTTATTATAAGATCAAAATATTTGGATAAAAAAAGGGATAACAATTTCATTTGGTTCTCTTTGTTTTAGGCTAGATATTTGCTAATTTGAACAAGGGCCTATGATGCTTTCCTAAATGTCTAACACAGATTTCTTTTGCAGGACTAACCGGGAAAGTTCTAGCTAGGTACCAACAGTGGAACAATCAAATTTCCTCACATTCTCTTGACACCTCGTTACCCTATCAGATTATCAGACACCTAGTTTGAGTGTTAGATTGAGGTCTACGCAGTGGTGCATCTCTATGTCATGATTAGAGCCAACACGTTCAACATTAATTATACCTATTCATGCAAGCATTCTTTTAGAATGGGATATCATTCATGTTTATCCATCATGCTTCATATTTTACTTTCATACTTTGTACAAGATACTACACATTTCGGTTCAACAATAAAGTAATCACACTCTTGGGGCAAAAGAACACAGGCAAGAATAACCCCTAAGAGAGGATCGTGAGTTGGGATACTCAGACTTCACCCTATCACCCACTTTCCTTTTACCCCAACCCCAACAAAAAAAAAACATGCAATTGTCCCCAAAGCATAAGAAATACAAAGACAAAATGGTAGGTGAAGAAAACCTGAGGCGCATAGCGCCAAAGATCAAAAAGCAGACGGGTTCGGTTTCCCAGAACCCGCTCCCTAAGTAGTAGGGACACCCTCAATGGTGCCCACAGCAGTATCTGCAACCTTAGTGCTGCTCCTCTCAACAGCCTCCAATCTGGAGCTAGACGCCACAACAGCCAACTCTCGATCCCTCATCTGTCGGGCCTCCTTATCAACCAACGAGGCTGTCCTCGCAGCCTCCATATCCGTCCGATCCTTCTTTCTAGCCCGAGCATCCTCACTCTCACTGGTGCTACTGGGACGGTGCCTCTTGGCACGCTCATATGGCGGAGTCGGCGGTGCAGTGGTGGTAGTGAACAGTGCAACAAGCAATGTTTCCTCTACGAGCTCCACAGGTGCAATCTCGGGCTCGGGTCCCCTCATCTCAAGTATACCATCAACGTCTACCTGCAGACTCGCCACAACCTCCTGAAGGGTCGTCAAATCAGTGTTGGGGGCTAGGCGTGCTAGAACTCTCAGCTCAAATGCATCGAGGCGTTGGTAGACCGCCTGAATCTTACTCTCTGCCTGATAATCAACCCTCTTCTCAATCCGGTCCTCAGCCTCGACATCAGACTTCTTCTTCCAAGGCTAGATATGGTGCAGCAAGGTGGCCATCTGGGACTCTAACTTCTGGACCCTAGCAATCGGGACCAGTACTGCTGATGGAGGAGTAGACCGAGAGGAACTGGGTGCCCTACTAGTGCCTGGGGAAGACTCGACCGGGGTGGTATTGTGGGTTTTGAAGCGGCATGATAAGCCCCTTGGGCTAGCTCCACCATCTCCGCTAAGTTCTCACTCAATATCGGACCCTCTCCGTGGTGCTGCCACATTGGCCTCATCCCTGATGAGACCAATATCTACTGTCTCGGTCGGTGTACGGAGGACATCACAATACCAAATAGGCACGCCGGCATCCCCGCATAGCTGAAAGATCATACATGCAAATGGGTAAGTGGTAGAGTGCTTAAAAGCCTTCTCATGCATAACGAAGATCAACAACTTGGCAAAGTCGATATCGAACCTTGCTAGCAGTGCTACTACCATGACCGTTCTATCCCAAGTGAGGATGTTATCTGCTGCGGTGGGGGATAGGCGATGGCAGACTAATAGCCAAAAGAACTTGGCCACGAAAGTGAGGTTGGCCTTCTTGATAAGCCCTTTGGGGTGTAACACCCAATCAGGTCCCTCTCCATCGACGGACAGATGATGTGCAAGCCACCTCTTGGTGGACTCTCTCTGCTCTCTGGTGAGCTGAAATTGGCCACTCTTGACCAAGCCCCATCTGTAATCGAACTCTGGGTGAGCTCAAATTACCGACGTAGCCTCTGTATTCGTGCCGTACAGAAAACGGCAGATGATGGTGGGAGAAATGTCCACCCGATAGCCTCTAACCCCAACCTCTGTGTGTGGGTCGTGTTTCGCGGACTGCGACCGCCTGTCCAAACAACCTCGGAGAGTTGCCGCATATGAAGCGTAGAACTCTCGCACCATCTCCTTAAAACCCCACACTCCTCGCCATCCACTCGAGCCTGTGGCGGGTAAATAAGACATTCAACTCAGGGACTGTGTGCAGGCTACATATAAGAACACGCCGCTCGACTGCCAACAATCGAGTCATCACCCACTTATCATTCAACATCTTGGCATCCATGTAGACCTGGTACTGGCCATCTACGCACCACCGGTTGGGCTCATCACAAACCGGTGCAGGGACCTCATGCTGGGGTGACGAAGCAGACTCCAAACTCTGGGCCTTATCAGACGAGCATGGTGGGCAAGCAAATTTGGGAGGGTGGCTCCCTGTGATATGGAACCGGAGGTAGTAGACCCATTCGACCCTGTAGAGTGGGCCGACTCTGAATCGGAAGCCTCTTCGGATCCAGACGCTCCCTCAAAACCAGAGGCAGACCCAAACAGTGTGCCGATCAGTCTGCGCTCCTCATCAGACTAGGAGGCAGTGACTACGTCGGAAGCCACCTTCTTGGGCGTGCCCCTAGTGGCTCTAGCAGCTGTTGTCGGGGTCTGGATGCCTGGGGGCACGTATTCTGGATACCGCTCATTATCGGACGAGCCAATCAACCACCGGGATGGTGCCACGGACTTGGACCTCCCTCTAGATTAGACGATATCTGGTTTTGGGGCCATAAGTACCTTCAAAACACCTTGTTAGTCTCATTGTAATCAATCTACATAAGCAACATAATTAAAACTGAATCTGGAAACACAGGACACATGTGATTGCAGAATTGCAGAACTGGGAGATGGGCACTATCGATGACCCGTCGATGAATCGACGATGCATCGATAGTGTTTGTCGATGGACACTTGATCAAATTTAAAACAATATTCAGTCTACATACCTCTCAGTTAGAAACGATGGACATGCACAATGGCCCGTCGATCAATCGACGGACCATAGTCCGCTTCCGTCATCAGACACTTAGAATTATTCCGAATTTCTCAGAAATCAAAGTTTCAGTTAGAAACGACAGACATGCAGAACGAACCATCGTTCAATCGATGGATCGTAATCCACTTTCATCGTTCCGAAATTAAGCATTTTAGAATTTTAGCCATCGACGGTCCGTCGATCAACCGACGGTCCGTAGACGGGGTCTCATACTGTTGGTCAGAGACATTTATTAGGGTATGGTTTTAAACACATATTTTGACACTTATAAGCAAATGACAAGTTTACCCAACAAATAATACAAGTTATGAGACCAATTCGTCATCCTTAGGGCTTCGTAACCAATTTCGATCATGGATTCTATGAGGCTATCAAACTTTAAGTCGGAAAATCAACAATTAAATTGACTTTGACACAGATTCTACCCCCAACCCATTCACTTTCTATCATTCTAAGGGACATAGAACCCAGTTTTAACAATTTTAACATGCAATTTTGTCCCTAAGTCAAGACACACATACAATATATTTGTTTCCAAAAGCACATGAATGAGAATTCATTAAGCAAAGGGAAATGAAATACCTGTAAATTGCAGTGGAGTGAATGAGTGGGTGATTTTGCAACAACCAACCCACGTGTCGCCTTCGAACACCGACCGGAGAAACAATGGAATTGGAGGAGAAACTAGGGAGATTTGGGTTTTAGGATTTCTTGGAGTTTGGGAGGTTTGGGATTTTGATGAAAATGGAAGGGAATGATTGTGGGAGTTAATGGAGAAAAAAGGGAAAAAGGGGAGGGAAACAGTTGGGAGGGAATTTGAAAAGATGTGGGAGGGTAATTGAATAGTTATTTTTTTATATAGCCAGTTGGGTCGGGTCGGGTCACTGGTTTCTGTGAACTGACGATACCCCGTCGACGGTCCGTAAGTCAGTCAATGGACCGTCGACTGGACAAAGTTTTAAATCAGAGTTTAAGAAATACTTGTGATATACAAACTCAATCGATGGTCCGTCGATTGAACGATGGCCCGTATATTGGTCCGTAGATCTGTGCACCAGACCAATTTTTACAGAATTCTCTTGGTTGGTCCCTGCACATTGAACACCCATTAAGCTATTCTTTTTGTGTTATTCTGAACACTTTTGAGACACTGACCCTAAACTACTCTCTAGCCAACACACTAAAAAATATAAAAAATAACACATGACTTTGAATAAAACAAAAACGAAACACGAGAATGCAAAAATTCCTACAAAGAAAAGAAAAACCTATTGTAGGCTAGAGGATACACCTTGGGTTGCCTCCCAAGAAGCGCTTGATTTAACGTTGTGGCACGACGCAGGACCCATGATTACTCAGACTTAATCAAGGTGATATGCTTCAACCACTTCATGAACACTCTCCGCATGCCCAAGGTAGGTCTTGATTCTTTGCACATTGACCGTGAACCTTGCACCCTCTTTGTTCTCCAACTCAACCACTCCATGTGAGAATACTTTAGTGATAAGGAATGGCCCAGTCCACTTGGACTTGTGTTTGACCGGAAACAAGCGTAGCCTAGAGTTGAAAAGAAGCACCAAGTCCCCAACCGTAAATTCTAGCTTCTCAATATTTTGGTCATGATACTTCTTCATCTTCTCAATGTAGATGGCTGAACTTTCATATGCTTTTAGGCGAAACTCATCAAGCTCATTCAACCCTTTATGTCTCTGTTCCACTGCTTCATTCCAATCGATCTTCAGTTTCTTTATCGCCCACATGGCCTTGTGCTCTAGCTCGACTGGCAAGTGACAACCCTTCCCATATACAAGTTGGTATGGATACATACATATAGGGGTCTTGTATGCAGTCCAGTAATCCCAAAGAGCGTCATCAAGTCTCCTTGACCAATCCGTTCTATTAGCAGTCACCATTTTCGACAAGATCTGCTTTATTTCTCTGTTGGATGGTAAGGGGTGGCTACATTAAGGCGAACCCCCTATTTCTCTAATAGCCCTTTGAACAGCTTGTTGCAAAAGTGAGATCCCCCATCACTAATAATGGCCCTAGGTGTACCGAATCTTGAGAAGATGTTCTTTTTCAAGAACGCAGTGACACTCTTCCCTTTATTGTTGGAAAGTGCTATGGCTTCCATCCATTTTGACACATAATCCACCGCCACAAGTATATATTTCATCCCATGAGAACTCAAAAACGGGCCCATAAAATCAATGCCCCACTCATGAAACAACTCAATCACTAGAATGGGATTCAAGGGGAGCTGTTGCCTCTACAAAATTCCTCCGTCTCTCTGACACCTATCAAAAGACTTGGCGAACTCATGAGAATCTTGGTGAATGGTTGGCCAATAAAACTCACATTGCAAAATCTTGTGGGCAGTCCGATACCACTATGATGCCCACCCATAGGCGATGAGTGGCATGCCTACAAAACACTTAGCATTTCGACTTCAGGCACACATTGGCGAATAAGCCCATCGGCACAACTCCGGTAACAGTAAGGTTCATACCAAAAGAACTTTTTCACATCATGCATGAACTTCTTCTTTTGATAAAAAGGACAAGATCGATGGGACTATATCACAGGCCAGAAAATTTGCAAAATCGGCAAACCATGGAATCAAGTCATGAAAAGCGGCCAATACATGCTCATCCCGGAAGGTATCATCAATTTGAGCCTTTACACCCAACTCTTACATAGCTTCATCCTCCAATATGGAAAAGTGATCGGCAACTTGATTTTTGGTCCCTTTTTTGTCTTTCACCTCAAAATCAAACTCTTGCAATAGTAGCACCCATCTAATCAACCTCGGTTTCACATCCTTCTTTTCCATCAAATGCCTCAAGGCGTAGTGATCAGTATGCACTATGAATCTCGTGCCAAGCAAATAGGAGCAGAATTTTTCGAAAGCAAATACCACAGCAAGGACCTCTTGTTCAGTGACAGTATAGTTCTTTTGAGCTTCATTTAGGGCCTTACTTGCATAATAAATGGGGTGAAGGATTTTATCCCTTCTTTGTCCTAATACCACACCAAGAGCAACCCCATTAGCATCAAACATCTCCTCAAATGGTTTGCTCAAATATGGGGAGATAATTACGGGCGCAGACACTAACTTCTCCTTCAACTCTCCAAACGCCTTCAGACATGATTCATCAAAATAGAATTTACATTCCTTCTCAAGTAACTTGCACAGAGGATGTGCAATTTTTGAGAAATTCGTAATAAACCTCCGATAGAAGCCTGTATGTCCCAGAAAACTTCTCACACCCTTTACAGTGATAGGTGGAGGAAGTTTCTCTATAACCTCAACTTTTGCTCGATCAACCTCTATCCCTTCTCCAAGATGTGATGGCCCAATAATATACCCTCTTTCACCATAAAGTGACATTTTTCCCAATTTAGCCAAGATAACAATCTTCACATATTTTGAGAACCTCGGACAAGTGACTCAAACATCAATCAAATGAGTCACCAACAACTGAAAAATCATCCATTAACACCTCAATAGTGTCCTCAACCATATCGAAGAATATCGATATCATATATCTCAGAAAAGTAGCCGGTGCATGATATAACCCAAAAGGTATCCTCTTGAATGCGAACGTCCCATAAGTGCAAGTAAAGCTGATTTTCTCTTGATCCTCCGGTGCAATAGAAATTTGATTATAACTCGAATAGCCATCCAGAAAACAATACCATCATTTTTCATGCGAGTCTATCTAACATCTGATTCATGAAGGGCAAAGGAAAATGGTCCTTCTCAGTCCATGCATTCAACTTCCGGTAATCCATGCACACTCTCCATTCGGTCACCGACCTCATTGGAACAAGCTCATTCTTCTCATTAGGAACTATTGTCATTCCCCCCTTTTTGGGCACACATTGAATAGGGCATACCAAACTACTATCTGTGATAGGGTATATGACTCCGGCATCCAACCACCTAATAATATCCTTCTTCACTACCTCTTGCATCGGTGGATTCAAACGTCTCTGGTGCTCAATACATAGTTTGTCATCGGACATGAGTTGGATTTTGTGTGAACAAATATCGGGAGGGATCCCAATAATATCTGCAATAGTCCAACCAATGGCTCGTTTGAACCTCTTCAAAACTTCCACCAAACACTCTACTTGCTGCACATTCAAATCTGATGCAATAATTACCGGCAAAGTGTCATATCTTCCCAAGAATACATACCTCAGATGAGGTGGTAGAGCCTTAAGCTCTAATTTTGGAGCCTCCTCAATAGATGGTTTCGTGGGTGGAGACTCGCGATGCTTCATATCTAACTCCAATTTCTTTGGTTTGAACCTATATTCACCTCGTTCAAGTGCCGCAACCAAAGACTCATACTCTTCAATACCATCACTCTAAAAATTCATGATCACTGCCGCTAGTGCCTCAACACCAAGGCGCTCTTTAATTTGCACCTCAGATGTGCTCTCAATCTTGTATGATATAGCATACCGTTTGGAGCTCACCACTCTGCTTCATGGACCTACAAATGTTAAATGTTGCTTCTTCATTATTTAGCCGAAACTTCATCTGCCCTTACTCCATATCAACCAAGACGCGACTAGTAGCAAGGAACGACCTCCCAAGAATAATAGAGACCTCAAAGTCCACCTCACAGTCAAGAATCACAAAATTGGCCGGAAATATAAACAACTCCACCTTCACGAGCACATCATGGAGTATCCCAATGGGCATCTTCACCGTTCGATCGGCCATCAGTAACCCCATTGTCGTGGGCTTTGGGTCAACCAAACCCAACTTTTTGTAAATTGAGAGAGGCATGAGATTTATGCTTGCACCTAGATCACATAGTGCTTTAGAAAAGTGCAATAATCCGATGGTACATGGAATAGTGAAAGCGCCCGGACCCTCCTTTTGCACAACGGACCTTGTGGCAATAGCACTATAATGCTGCATTCGGTCATCATTCTCAAAACTTACCGATCTCTTCTTTGTAACCATATCCTTCATGAAGTTTGGCATACCCGGGCATTTGTTCCAGAGCTTTTATCAAAGGGACATTGATTGAAAGTTGTTTAAACATAGTGATAAAACGCCGGTATTTACCATCTTCAGTCTTCTTCACCAATCTCTAAGGGAATGATGGTGGTGGTCTAGGAATGTGGATCACCTTTTGGGGTACCTCTGCTTCTTTCACTGCTTTGTCCACCAATTCACCACTAGTTTGAACTACCTCTTCATCATTTATCACCTCATCTTCTACTACCAACGGCATAGGTGGATCGATGGTTTGCTTACCTCCTCGAGTAGTGACCGCCATGTTATGTCCATCATTTTTTGGTTTTTCAATAGTGTTGCTAGGAAGAGTGCCCAGTTGACGTGAGTTCATAGTAGTAGATAATTGGGCCATTTGTAACTCAACATGCTTGATAGAGACCTCATGTTCATCCATCTTTTGCCCGATATTAGCCAAATCACCTCTCAATTCCTTGGCGTGCTCATCACTAGCATCAAACCTCCTCATCATCTTCTGCAATATATCTTCAACTTGTGCCATACAACCTCCACCATCCCTAGGAGCAACTTCTCAATTTTGAGGTGGCATATAGGGCCCACTTTGATCATTTTTGTTACTATAGTTACCCCTGTTGAAGTTGTTGTCGCGGTTGTAGTTTCCATTTCGAACATACTGTCCCTCTCTGTTGTAGTTCCCATAGCTCAGACCTTGATTTCCTTGACCTTGGTACCAATTCTCCTGATTGGAGCCTTGGGCGTTTGGTCAGAAACCCCCCGTCTTCTCATTCACTACATAAGTATCCTCTTCATAGTAGTAGTTATCCACTGGAGGTGGTGGCTTAGTCAAATATTTCACCGCATTTACCTTCTCTGCACCTCCAGAGACATGTTTCAATACTAACCCGAGCTTAGTTCTCATCTGAGCCATCTCTTCACGAATATCATCGGCGGCCAGGTGGTATGTCGCTTGCACTGCAAAGGTGTTTCTCCCAGTGTCTGACTTCCTAGTGCTCCAAGCCTTATTGTTGCGAGAGATTTTCTCCAACTTCTGTGTGATCTCTACATAAGTGCACTCTCCATAAGAACCACCCGCAATAGTATCAAGCACTGCCGTGTTATTATCATCTTGACCCTGATAGAAGTACTCTTTCAATGACTCATCATCAATGCGGTGGTTTGGGACACCTCTCACAAATGCAATAAATCTATCCCTAGAGCTACTCACCGACTCCCCAGGCAATACCTCAAAGTTGTTCACTCTATCTTTGTGGTTGAGATTTTTGTACACCTGGTAATACCATGCTAGGAACACATCCCTCAACTGATCCCAAGTATAGATAGAATTATAGGGCAACTCAGTGAACCATATCGCTGCCTCTCCCATCAGTAAAAGAGGGAACACTCTTAACCCGATGATGTTCATGTCCAATTCTGGCCTCCCTACATAAATCTTACAGACCGACCTAAATTTGGCGATGTGAGCATGTGGATCCTCAGATGGTAGCCCTAAAAACAAACCCCTTGCGGTGAGCATCTGCATTAAGCTACTAGTTACCATGAATGTGTGACCCTGTGGTAGAGGAGGTCGGACAAGAGGCCCATCACAATCAGTGATGTTCACGTTGCCCCTATAGAACTCTTGAGGGTGTGGGATGGGAGGTTGTATCCTCAAAGCATCATCAAGTGGATTATCTGCAACCACTTGATTGTGAGCATCAACCGGTGGTGGAGGCTAACGATTCATCCCATCAACAGGATTAGCAGGGTTCTGTTGATTATTCATTCTGCGGAGTGTCCGATTCAGTTCAGGATCATATGGAAGCGTTGGTTCTCCTCGGTTCTGTGTACTTGGCATACACTAGAGCTAGACCAGAGAGAAACAAAAACAAAAGAAAAAAGTAAAATTAGGAAATTGTTGGCTAAAATTCGATAATGTTATTAAAGTAATCTAAAAGCCACTTTCCCTGGCAGCGGCGCCAAAATTTGATACGCTCAAATTACACCTCCCTAAAAAAGTATAAGCAGTCGTATCAAGTAAAAAACCCAACAAGTAGGTTTGGGTCGAATCCCACGAGGAAAATAGTTTAGACTAAACTTAAATGTACAATTACGTTTACTTAGTCAAGTCCTTTCCGAAAATAGGTAATTAAAGGGGGGATTATGTGAAACAAAAGTGTTTAATTATTTCTAAGTAAAACTAGTAGCAAGAGTGAAACTTTAGTGATTATCAAGTTGTGAGAGAAACTAGGGTGCAAGTGTTCCTCATAGGTTCATAACGCGGTAATCCTAGCTATAACAATTCTTTCCTAGTGTTCTGCATGCAAAGTGGTAAGTTAGGTATCTCTAAATCCTTGGTCTGGCATTTAGCGAATTTCACCCCGTACCTTGGTCCGGCTTCGTGTGTCTAAGTTACTACCATTACCTTTACTTCATGTTAAGCATCATATTCGATGTATGGCTTAGTTATTACTTCGCACCAATCAAAACTAGCATATTAGATAGTATCCCACTAAATATATGTTGATAATTCTTTTCCTATTAACTACCCCCTTGGTCCGGCAAGTAGAAATAAGGTGAGTTCTAACGCGTGCACTCGTTAAAAAGACTTCTAAACGAAAGAATTATCAATGCAAGAACCTATTTTTGAATTGTTATTTAGCTAGTTTTACTTTGTTAATCACCCATGGTTCCCACAACCCTAGTTGTGGATTTAGTGACCCATGCATAGAAGAACAAAATTCATAGTTGATAAACAAAAAATCATGAACTTTCTTTGAAAATTTTGAAGAAAATCCAGAAATTATACTTGAAACAACAAAATTCACTTGAAAATCGATTCCAGAAACTTGAATTAATTGCCCAAGTTGCAAAACAAATCTCCAAGAACAAAACTATGAAAATACTAAAAGAATCCAACCCCAAAAAAGGAGGGTTTTCACCCTATTGATAAAACAATTGTCCTAAAAGAAAAAGAAAAGAAATAAGAAAAGTTGTTCCAAAAACGCGGCTTCAATCGACGACCCCCACATAGGTCCATCGTTCAATCGACGGACCTTCGACTGCATCTGTAAGTCCAGACTTAGCTTTTTCTTCAGCCTTCACTTTTCCGTCTTCTTTGATCCAATCGACGGACCAACAGCACGGTCCGTCCTTTAACAAATGGTCCGTCGATTCTTCTTGTCGTTCCATACTTAGCTTTTCTTCAACATCGGGTACTGGGACATTCTCTGATCAGATTGACGATTCAACAGGACGGTTCGTCTATCAATCGATGGACCGTCGATCCTTCCGTAGCCCCACACTTGGTCAGAATTCCCCGAGTTGCTTCGAGATGCCTGAACCTCCAATCGACGGTCACCATCTACGGTCCGTCATTGAGACGTCAAACCGTACATGCCTTCGTGGGTCACTTCTGTACTAAATCATCACAGTCTTCTATGTTTTGGTTTTTGGACAGCTTTCCTGCAAAACAAAGATAAAACATATTAAAATTACTACAAAAAGGCTCTAGACACACATCAATCTTAAGAAAAAAGCACTGAAAGTACCGTGAAACCATGATACATCACTTATAATTTTAGGAAACTCAAAGTTCATGAGAAGAATTATCCAACTCATGATCTTGAGTTAGCTGCTGTAATTTTTGTCTTGAAAATATCGAGACACTACTTTTATGGTGTGCATGTTGATGTATTTACTGACCATAAAAGTCTTCAATATGTATTTACACAAAACGAGTTTAATCTCCGACAGAGAAGATGGTTAGAACTATTGACGGATTACGACATGAGTGTCCTTTATCACCCTGGCAAGGCCAACGTGGTTGCGGATGCTTTGAGTTTTATGACTATGGGTAGTGTGTATCATGTGGAAGAAGAGAAGAAAGAACTTGTGAAATATGTTTATAGGTTGGCTCGATTAGGTGTTCGGTTAGAATATTCTCCAAATTGTGGTTTCATTGTCCATCATAACTCTGATTCATCATTAGTGGTAGAGCTGAAATCTAAGCAGCATCTTGATCCTCTATTGATGGAGTGGAAGGAATCGGTACTTGGTAAGCCTAATGAGTCATTCTCCCAAAGAGGAGGAGGGTGTTTTTAGGTACCAAGGGAGATTATGTGTACCGGATGTTGAGTATTTGAGAAATCTATTTCTAGAAGAAGCCCATGGTTCTCGCTATTCTATACATCTGGGTGCCACAAAAATATATCATGACCTTAGAGAGATCTATTGGTGGGATTGTTTAAAAAGGGACATAGCAGAGTTAGTTGCAAAGTGTCCAAATTGCCAACCGGTTAAAGCTGAACATCTTAAACCGGGTGGTTTAACCCAAATCATGGATGTTCCTACTTGTAAGTAGGAAGCCATCAATATGGACTTTGTTGTTGGGTTGCCTCGAACCCGGAGGCAAAATGATTCTATATGGGTTATTGTGGATAGGTTTACCAAATCTGCCCATTTTATTCTTGTTAAGTCTACTTATAATACCGAAGATTATGCAGAATATACATTAATGAGATTGTGAGTCTTCATGGGATTCCTTTGTCCATCATTTCGGATAGAGGTGCCCAATTCACTTCTAACTTTTGGAAGGCTTTCCAAAAGGGTTTAGGTACTCAAGTGAAACTTAGTACCACTTTTCATCCTCAACAGATGGTCAAGCGGAATGTACCATTCAGACCCTCGAAGACATGTTAAGAGCATGTGTTATAGATTTCAAAGGAAATTGGAATGATCACCTACCTTTGATTGAGTTCTCTTACAATAATAGCTATCATTCGAGCATCTCCATGGAACCTTTTGAAGCTTTTTATGGTAGAAGGTGTAGATCTTCGGTTGGATGGTTTGAGGTTGGTGTACCTCACTCCTTGGTCTAGAAATTATCTATGAGGCTATAGAGAAAGTTTGACTAATAAGAGACAGATTGAAGACAACCTATAGTCGGTAAAAGTCTTATGTCAACAATAGAAGAAAAGATCTTGAGTTTGAAATAGGTGATCATGTCCACTTGAAGATTTAACCTAGAAAGGGATGATGAGATTCGATAGAAAGGGGAAGTTAAGTTCCTTGTATGTTGGTCCTTACGAGGTTTTACAACGGGTTGGAAAGGTTGCTTATGAATTGAAACTACCTAGTGAACTAGCTTCGGTTCATCCGGTGTTTCATGCTTCTATGCTCAAGAAATGCATGGGCAACCGGTATCTATTCTGCCTATTGAAGGTTTAGGGGTGGATGAGAACCTATCCTATGAAGAGGTTCCAGTTGAGATCCTTGATCGTCAAGTCAAGAAGTTTAGGAACAAGGAGTTTTCCTCCGTAAGAGTTCTATGGAGGAACCATCTTGTTGAGGGTGCAACATGGGAAGCCGAAGCTGACATAAAGTCCCGCTACCTTCATCTATTTACTCCTTGAGGTTAGACATTCCCTATTCATATTGAAGTATTGAATAATCATGAAATTGACTTGTGTCTAAATAGGTGCTTGTTTTTGTAAAAGTTATACCAATTTGAGTTTAAGAAAATGCTTTCATACTCTATTCTTGCACTTATATGAAATATGTATGCATGTTGTATTCCTGAGATTTTGTTGTTTGGTTTTTGTCTTGACAAGAATGATAGCATGGTAACTCCTTGTTGTATTTTGAGCTCATGATAATGTTGAGAATGAAGTTACTCTCTACGTGTTATGAATATGGAGCTCCTATATGTTGTGCGTTATGAATTGAGTGCTATGTGTAATGTTATGGTATGTGCTGTAAGGAATTGTGATGTACTCATATGAGTTGTGACTCATTATGATTTTATGTTGTTATTGGTTGGGCTGCTAGTATTGAGTCTATTCTTACACTTCAAAAAGATTATAGTGTCATTCGGGGATGAATGTTCCTAAGGGGGGATAATGTAACACTCTGGAATGCCATGACTTAGACTAGAGATTAATCTATTAAATAATGTTCAAAATGATGTTTCCAGACCTATATTAATGTAATAAGTTCATTTAGAAAAGGTTAGAGCACAAAACGACAAAGAAAGACCTTGACGTCCGAAAACTAGCTAATTTGAACTAGTTGACGTCCCTAGGTTTGGTGAAGGTTTCAAAGTGTCAAGTGAAGTAAAATACTTGTAAAAAGACTTTGTATAGGTGTTATGTAGTACAAAGGGTCCAAACGTCCGATAACGACACCCGAAGGACCACCTGAAGGGTCATTGGGGAGGACCCCAAAATGGGTAGGCAGGCAGCCAAAGCAGCCTGCGCGAGCAAGATTGGAGAAGGTAGTGCGCGACGCACAACATTCACGAGGCACTCTGCCTCAAGAATTGAGAGGAAGCCTCGCGCTGACATGAACCTCACTTCCTCGATCAAAAAATTCAGAAAAATAAATGGAATTGGCCCCGTGATGTGAAGCCACTTCCCAGATTCGTTAAAGTCGTATATTTAGTAATTTAACTTCATAAAAAGACCCATTTAAGTGAAGGGTATTTTGGGTATTTTAGAGGGAGACTATATATGGAAACTAGGTCAGTTTTATACCACTTTTTACACCCTAAAACCAGATTCAAACGAATTTTCTCATCTCTATCAAAAACGCTTTCTTTTCCGAACTCCATTGAAGAACAAGAAGAGCTAAAGGAAGAAGACGAAGACTCCAAGTTTTCCAATCAAATTTCGTGGATTATTCATCTATAAGGTATGGTTTTTCACTCTTGGGATTTCTTTCCCCAAGAGGTCCTTTCAAAGATAGTTTTTCAAGAAATTCAATTCTAGTGTTTTGACTCTACAAAATAGGTTTTCTTCCTAACGCTAGATTTATGACTATCGACGATAAATAATGGTTTTCTATGGTTTATTACACACTAATTATTTATTATTTGATTAATAATGTTTGAATCTCGTGTGATGCATGATCTCTCTCTAAATAATGGTCTTGATTGGGTTGTACTTACTACTTAATTACTTGTAAACGTTGGGATTGGAACTAAGACTTGAATGAACTCTTTAATAACCCTTTCCCTTATCCTACATTATAAATTGATCTTATTTATGAGTTGAAGAGTTAGTATTGGTTATGCTATTGAGTATTTCACTATGTTGTTGTTATGATTGTTGTAAGTTGGACGTAAGTTCTTGAATAAGGTTCTTGGAAGCAAGAGGTAAGTCTTCTAAAGTCGTGATTGCTCTATGATGGTTATGTTAGACTATAACTGATGATGCTGTGCTATGGAAGTATGTATGATGTTGTTATGTATATATATGTTGGGCTACAAATATTTTAATTGTGAGATCATGATAAGAATACGATAATGTAAGTTTATGATATTCTTTTGTATGCTTTACGCAAGATGACTATGGTATGTTAATCTCACAAATGGAGGGTTGGGATGAAAGGAAATTCTGATCTAATCCTAAAGAGCTTATGATCATGTTTATACAAGGAGTTAATCTCCTATGACTTATGATAATATTTATGAACATATGATAACTTAAAGGTTAATAAAAAAGGAACTTAAGCTTAGCACCGAGTGAACTAGATATGAGAGGTGTCCCTTCCCTAGTTGGAAGGTAGGTTCACAATGACTCACATGAGATAGAGGATGCCATGAAATGTGGAACTATGGGTCTCTAATACATCTCCTAGGTCTTGAACGATGTTTTAACCATAGGATACTAGCTAGTGGATCCACCTAGAAAGCTATGTCATGTTTGGTTCTACTTTGATCGGTAGACCACCTTCTTCAGTATGGGGTTTCATGACACCGGATTCTATGTTTAGCTCACATGGTCTAATGTCGGTTAGGGCGAATGTTCCCTCATGTAAAATGAAAGACAAGTAAATGGACAATGACTAGGGTGACTTGAAGAGTCTACTTAGTATAGGTAGGGGTATGGGACTCTACCTAGACATTGCACAAGTTGACTCTAAGGGAAGTCCTAGGAGATTGTTCTTATGTAATATGATAACATGAAAGGTATGATGCTTATGATACATGTTGTTACTTTTATATGAATTTGGTTACGTTAATGAACATGTTATTGGTCTATATTGCTTTATGAGGTGATGATTAGTTATGTTACAAGTTATATATAGAAGAGCTTTACTTATAGTCTTCTATATTATCTACTTGGTTGTGTGGGGTTATGAGGCTTCACGTGACAATTGCACTTGTAGGTTGGGGATGGGATCATTGGTAAGTGTTTTGTATGTTATGTTTATATGATCTTTTGAAATGAAATGTTTACATGACTCTATGATAATATGTCCTTGACTATGATCATGTTGTATGTTGATTTAATCCTTAACTTGTATATGTTCTATGGTATGTGCATTGAAGACATTCATATGACTTAGCATACTTTCTAAAGAAACGATAGATTATCCTTTTTCATGCATGTCCTTCAATGTTATGTTCATATACCCATACTTAGTACATGTGGCGTACTAACCCCATTACTTTATATTTCTACAAATGTAGGGTCCGCTCATTGAAGATTAAGAAGGTCGATTGAAGAAGCTTGTAACTCTTTTTCCAAGTGTTGGTAGGTCCTCATGTTCGGGGATGCTACGTTTCCATTATTCTAGCTTATTAAGAATACTCGTATTTCCATTTATGTTCTTTGGATTCATTTGTATTATAGCCTATGTGGTGTACTGACTATTTATTGACTAAGTCCAGATTAGTACTCTTTAGATGGTTTTTATATGAAATGGCTTTTAGAATATCATTACGTATGTTTTCATGATTGGTATGTATGAAGTCTAAGTATACTCACATAGTATTAAAAGTTTTAATTTTTCTGCAATTTTAACTGATGACATGTTATGACGAATTCTAAGGGCTTGTTTGAGTCCTCTGCGAGGACGACGACGCCGGTCGCATCTGGGGGGTGGTCTCCGGGTGTGACAGTTATTAAGTTCGGATGATTTTGATATAGGTTGTAGTTTGAGAAGGTTAGGTTGGGATGATTGGAGTACTTGTATTCTAGATAGTTTTGTCTTGTTTACGTACTTACTTGGTGAGTACCGTGTTAGTTGGTACTCCCTCCTTCCTTCTACACTTGTGTAGGTTTCGAGCTCAATGCCACATGATTTCTCTTTGCCTATTTTCTGAGGCTTTTGAAGGAATTTGAGAGGTATGTGCTTGTCATCCCAGATGATTCTCCTTTTCTGATTTTATGCTTTGTTTTATTCTAGAATCAAAGACATTCCTTTTCTTATTTTATGCTTTGTTCTGTTCTATAATCGAAGACATGGAGACTTGTATTTATCATTCATTTTTGTATTTTACCCATTAGTGTCTTTTACATGTGACAACCTAGTTTTGGCGTAATAGTAAAATGAATAAGTTTTGTACTTTCATGTTATTATTGTTTTACTTTCTGCATTTCTTTCTTGTTGTTTGGTTGACGTTGACTTGTCTTAATGGGAAATGAAAAGTGTCATCACATCCATTTGGGTTGTGACGTGAAGGTTTTCAACCACTTGAGCTTGTTTAACTTATCTAACACATCATTGATATTTCAGAAAACCTAATTTTTGGATTTAAATATGATATTTAAGCATAACCACTATTCCAAATACTTTTTAACAAAATGTATAATTCAACGTAACTTTATTTTTAACTCCATCTCTAGTAGACAATATAGAACATATTGCTAGTTTTTTTTTTAAATGAAAATAATCCATTAAATTTCTTGCTCTTCATTCACAATTTCTAAAGAAAGAAAAGCCTAATAAATGAAACTTCTACAAAGATGAGTAACCGACAAAAGTTCACTATTACGAGTGTTTAATTTCATGTTTGTATCGCTAGTGCCACCTGCATGACATGCAAGTTTTGATCCAACCCATGTCCTCACACTCTCGCAACATAATACTCAATTAAACATCACTTCCTAGCTATCAAAGATAGTAAGAAAGAAAACTTGTTACAATTCTTGGTCAGATTCTTCACTTTTTGAGCTCACTTCTGTTCTAACTCTATCCTATTCGTTTTTCTTTTCTATCCAATTACACCATTTGATGTGATATCACTATGTGACAAGTGAGTTTCTAGACACAAATATTATATAGGTCTAGATTCTTATTATTTAGGTCTAAATTGAGGGTTTGTGCAGTCTTTAAACTTATTTTTGATGAATTATTGACTTATTTATGTTTGTGTTCACAAATACTGGAGGAGCCAAACATAAGCAAATATATAACTTTATGTGATCTTGTCCTTTGCAATAATTATTTTCAAATCTTGAAATAGTTGTGTTTAAAAAACTTATTTCTGAACATATTTATTTAGAATTGAATGATGATAGATATATACTGGTAGAGACATGTTGTTATACAAATAGATATATGATAGGTGACTTTTGAAGCAGGGGCTTTTGTTTTTAATTTATTGGTGTGTTTCATTTACTCTTTACATTTTATCTGGAAATTATAAAGAATGAGGGTAAACCATTATGTCGCATTTCTAAATTTTCTATGAATGTATGTATATATATAGAAGTTATCATATTTGTAACGCTCTTTGTTGTTATCTCTTTTCGTATTATCATAACAACCAGGTAAATGCATCACAAAAAGAAGGTCGTCACAAAGTCACTGAAAATTATTCTACTAGAAACTTGATTGTTTGAGTTGGAGGAAGTTACTTTGTCTAGCCTAACCCTATAGCACTTCACTTGTGTGGTGGCAATCTGATCATGAATCCCTCTAATATGGATGTAGGGAAGACCATAAGAGAGAAGACAGAGCAACATAAAAGAGTCATGGCAAAAAAAAAATCATCTTCCAAAATAAAAACATTGATTTATTTTCAATGGAAAATTTCAAAGATAAAGAAATTAAGACACCAAAAAAAAGTATGAAAAAGAACATAGGAGTCTTTCTTTTGCTAGATTAATTTCACTTTTTTTGGGTCACTTAATTTTTTTTCTTTGGAATTTCCCATTGAAATTACATCATGACTTTATGATTAATGATGATTTTCCTTTGAAGTGCTTTTTTATGTTGCTTTGACTTTTACCATGTGGCCTTTCCTTCATCTGTGTTAACGAGTTCATGACGAGGTCACAACCCCATATGTTAGTTTCTATAGGGTTTGGGAAGATAGAGGAACTTCCTCCAACTCAAGTAGTTGATTTTCAAGAAGAATCATATTTTGAAGACTTTCTGATGAACTTCTTTTCGTGATACATTTTTTTTTGATGTTATGCATGACGAAAAGAGAAAGCAACATAGAATGTTACAAATGTGTTAAATTCTTTATAAATATAAATATTCATCGAACATTTTATTAATATGAGGTAATGGTAGACGCTAATTCTTTGTAAATATCTTGAGCGAATGTAAAGTAAATGGAACAAACAAATACAAGCCCAAACTTGAAGAATCGTGTATCAAATATAAAAAGACGTACCTACCCATTTGTATCTATCCTCGTTCAACTATAAAAAAGCTATCATAATAAAGTTTTTGTAAATAAATATTCATGTCAAGCTTAGCATCAACTATCACAACATACAAGCACAAACCTACATAAAATTTTAGATTCGTTTCTATCAAACTCTCCCCTACTGTTTTTAAATAGAAAAACAAAAGAAGTCATACAAAAGATATAGATAGGATGTATACAAAAAATAGATCTCAACCAAAGATAAATAAATAATAATCCAACAAAAACTAAGGCCTAGAATACCATACTCAGAGTGTTGGTGATGATTTCCAGCAACTGAAAATCATCTTTTAACATAATCATATAAGTCATTGTGTGGGCAAATAATACAACCACAATATCCATAACATAAGAGAAACAAGAAAGATAATCAATGGCCGATAAGGTCATCATGCTTTTGCAACAAAACAAAAATTTTAAAACTTCTAAGAGTATAGTATTCTTATTGGGACAAGGACCAAAACTATATATGACGAACCAAAAACTTGAGTCATGATGGCACTTACCATAATCTGCCAGTAGAAAAGCCAACTCATATCCTAGAACGACAAGTAATAGAAATATTGGGAAGAATCAACGACCTATGAGAATGTAAGAGCAATATAATAAGCAAAACATAACAAAAATGAGAAATAAATCAATAAATATAAACAAGAGTAAAAGATCCAATTCCCGACCTGGTGAATGAGGGCACAAAGCTGCTATAAGAGTAAAATTCGCAAAAGTAGACCTAAATGTACAAACTTGTAATAAATACAAAAGGCTGGTTAAAATATATATAGATAAAGATAAGTCAAATTATATCACGCCCCAAACCACACTAAATAACTTTGTGAGAGACTCAAATACGAACCCGAATGTACCCAAATCTATTTATAAAAGCACAACTTTCGAATCTCACCAAGAAAAAATACTTTTGTTACTAAAGAATTAAGTCACCATAAAAGCAACCCGATTGTTAAAAGACATTCAATACAGATATATCCCTATGAACGATAAGTCAGCATACCCAAAACTCTAATACGAACCCGAATGTACCCAAATCTATTTATTAAAACACAACTTTCGAATCTCAACAATAAAAAATAGTTTTGTTACTGAAGAATTAAGTCACCATAAAAGCAACCCGATTGTTAAAAAACACTCAATGCAGATATATCCCTATGAACGATAAGTCAGCATACCCAAAACTCTAACACAGTCAACTTGGGGGTGTACTTTCACCACCTATTCATAATTTATCCAGCAATTCATCATAAAATAGACCTTAGGGAAGTAGCTAAACTACATTATAACCATCAAGAAACCATAACCCTTACATTCCTAATCATGCTCATTTAACCCAATGAAAACGTGTTTTCATAACCAAAAATAAACTAAAGTATATAAGTCTATGACCTAGGAAATTGACAAGATGATATAGAAGAATCCATGGTAGCCTGAAAGACGAAGCTCACAGTTGGACTCGAAATTAGGCATCGCTCAACTGGGGTCTCCAATCAGCCACTGAAAGATGTCATGTACTCAACAAGGAAAAGAATAGGTGTGTTATCAGCACACAAACCACTGTGTAGTGGTATAATCACATGCGTATTCTAAGTTATAAATGTAAATAGTGACCACAACATAGTAACACAAATCAATACATAACATCAATCTATCATCAACTACATAGACTCTGAGTCACATATCATGAAATAAGAACACAGGTGTCAAACAATGCATAACTACATGTCCTACAAGATCACAATGCAAATATCTGGTCCTCCTATGGAACTTTAATTGCATGCATGGTTCTCTAATGGAACCTAAACCCAAGTTGCTAGTATACCAATATTATATATGAGTTATCCATAGTTAGTGTACCGTTGTGGTACCCGAACAATCCATAGTTAGCGTACTGGTCTGCTACCCTAGTCAACAAACATGAACAATCACATAACACAATGAACAACACCACGTGAAGTCCAAAACTCACAATCACAAGTTCATTTTATGAGATTACCTACATGATGTCATTTCATATGTCTCCCTACCATGTATTGCACAAATGATAATACAACCAGTAGACATGCATAAATGCACAAATCAGAAATATACAATTGTCACTAACCTTGAATCAAGTCTCATGGAAACACTAAATAACCTGAGCTTTTTTCTTTTGAAAGTGCATTGCATTTTTCTTGGTCTAGAAAAAACAACATAAATAAATAATGAATCACTACTACCTTATTAGTTACTCGGAATATTAATAAATCTTAACCCCGACAAAAATATTATTATCTACCACAACTTAGGACTCTTTGCCACCATGGAATCATGTCAAAACATTTCCTTAATAGTAATATCTAAATTTTAATGCTTAAGAATTAATTTACAAGGTTGAGGAGTTGAATTCTTATCTTTAACAATGAATTCCATTAGAAAAGTGAAGCAAACTGCCAAAAATTGCCCCTCCAAAGTTCAACAATTGAAATGATAGATAATTGGAGTTTGGGGATATTGTCCTCATAAAATCCTGATTATGTAGCTACACTAGCTATAATCTTGCTTTAGCAGTATCACTATACGAATAGCTTACCCTTATATAGTGGGACCGTATCTACTATAGCAATCTTGACGCAACTTTAGATATTTCTGCGAGAAATATAGGATAAGAATATTATTGAATTATTTTTGTGCCTACATTATTACATTGAGACCCTATTTATAGACCCTAGAATACAATCTTTTACCAAGTAGGATACTATTTAGTATTCCTAGTCCTATTCCAATAGGATTGTATAAACATATTCCTATTATAATAGGACTGTATAAACATATTCCTATTCTAATAGGATTGCATAAACCTATTCCTATTCCAATAGGATTGTATAAACCTATTCCAATTCTAACAACTCTACAAAAGACTTTTTTTTATAACACAAACACTTCGCCTAACGTCCCGATACATACCATTGGCACCAAGTTCAATTCCGCAAGATCTACTTACCCGAATTCAATTTCAATAGGCCTTATGGACTTCGTAATGGCTTATTCAAAAGAAATAGCCAAACCTCAAGATCATAGCCTATGTATTAGAGAATGGCCATAGACGTTACCTTGGCCATATTCCATCTAACACTAGCCAAGCCAAAAAATTTAAGTTACTATTAGGAATGTTTTCTTGCCCAATTTTTTTCCATATGCACCTTCTCATATCAATCAGGTCATGTTATTACAAATAGGATGCCATTAACTTACCTTTTATCTCCGAATATCTCCACAAAAGGATCAAATCACTTTTGTTAGTTAGTGCTCAGATTTGCATGATGAAAATAGATGCAAAGTATAACATGAGTAGAAAAACAAGATATAACTAGTAGGCATCATAGGTTGAGTGAGCTTGGGAAGTAAAAATGTATGAAAAGTAAGAAATAAAAGGTGACAAGAGGTTATATGAACAAAACAACAATAGAGAGTCTAGCTACACAACTCACGAGTCAAGGAAGATTGAAGGAGTAAGTAAAGTAGTTATCCATAACCTAACTACCATAAGCCTTGAAGGTACACTCATGCATAATTGAAAGTAAATAACTTTAACTGACCCCATAAGCACGATCAGCACATAAAAGAACTAAGGATAATACTAGCAAGACCCCATTAATTCAATATTGAAATGTATGACCCCGAACTCCTACCTTGCTGAAGGCACCCTAAAGATCTCAGTAGGACCATCACGTCAAAATTTTAACCCAACTAACAGAAGTGTGACTGGACTCAAATCGAGGCTAATAGAGATGGCCAGAGCCTCCAACTGTGAAAAAAAAGAAGATATTTTAGGGCATTGAGCTATTGTTAGAAGACTTTGAATACCTCAAAATCAAATGCTCTTCTTCATGCGCGAACATACTATATAAAGATATAACCTTCAGAGTAAGTAAAGACCCAATCTAACTCAAAATCTAAGACACGATACAATAGAACAAATAAGGTCTGAAATCAAAAAAAGAAACACCCAGGGCTAAACCTAAGGAAATTATAGATGTGCCGTCACAAGAATTGAGTTTCTTCTAGCTCTAGATTCATACGGTCAGACCCAAGTATGCCATATCAATCTACAAGAAGCTAAGACTACATTAATGACATTAGAGGTTTCATAAGGCCCCTGGACTCCAAATCGCAAGTTTAAGGATAATACTAGACAACGCATAGGCAAATAAAAATAAAAGGCCACCAATATCAATACTACAAACCATAAAGATAACACAAAGCTTGATATAATCAATGCACACAAAGGTAGCCATGCTTGATTTTCTTAAACTACTCTAAAAGAAGGCTAAGGCATGTGTTATAGAAACTAAGCATGGTACATACTAGAAACCTTCCCCAAAACTAGCTAACAATATGAAGTTACCAACACATGATCAATCTAAGATATTTAAGTCATAGACTACCTCAAAGTTGAGCATGAGCGCTTACAAATCCACTAAAGCAGAGGTTTTTCTTTCTGAACCACCTTCAATCGCTTCCATGCTATCAAATAAATGGTCACAACATCAATATGGATTATTTGACACCCTATTCATGATAATTGAACACGGGACTAAACTTTAGCATAAGAAAATTATCGAATCCAAAGGAATCCTAAGACAGACTTTGTCAATATATCTCCTTGGGCTCAAAAAGCTTGTGCCCCCAAAATGGGCACAATTCGATCTTTGATTATAAACAAAAGAATCATGCAATAAGAAGAACTAAAATTCACCATTGATGCTAAAACAGAGGAGTTGGAGGGTAAATTATAGGTTAAAGTGCATAATTAACGAGTCTATATTCATCCCACCACCACCCACAACATTGAATACGATTCCCTTTGAGGTGGGTAAGGAAATGGGGCCAAACTTCTTAATTATTTAGGGCATTCCACAATCTCTATCTCGTCGCATGGCTTATGATATCATTGTGTAAGTGTTCTTCAGCTCCATTGTCTCCTTTTCTTTGATAAAAGTGTTCCAACACCCCAATTTGCAGCAGTATGTTACTCCCCTTAAAGTGATCATATCCTCAAGAGTAGAGGATAATGATCAAAATATTTCTGCCAAGATCATGGGTACAATAGTCACACTAACACGTCCCCTAAACATGAAGATGACCATAGGCAGTAAGTTGATTTCGACACAACCCTTTCTCTTTGGGATGATCAGAATACCCAAAAAGGCCATCACGAAGACAATAGCCTTGAGTCTCTCCCAATCAACCTTGGAGATGAATAATTATTGGCGGAACCTATCACAACTATTTTGATGATCGAACCTTTTGAACAGATAATCCAACATTACACATCCCTCGTCAACTTTTTGCAAGCATGGGCCTACCGTTATACCCAAAGACTGGAGAAAACCTATTCTTGATGTAGTGCGCGGGGCCAAAGGTGCTCTGCCAGCAAACGGTAAGTCAGCAATTTGACTTATCTCTTCCCCTGTTGGTGTGATTTTAAAATCTTTGAACTGGAGAGTCATTGTGGCTGGTTGCGAAAACTCAATAATTAGAGTTATGAGTAACTTGTTTGGCTCCACATTCAGTAGATCAGTTCATGACCCTATGTGTGGCATGATCTCATTTCTGTAGGGCACTCGGTTGTTTCTCCACCACTCTTTCAAAGTTCGGGGGACGTGAGTCATAAAAATCCTGATATTAGGGAGGTTTTGGTTGATTTGCATCTAAAAGAAAGGTAGGGTATAATGAGTTTATTGTCTCCAAAAACTTTAAGTGTTTAATTTTGTATAATTTATATAAATATCACATAAAGTTTATGTTGTCCTGTTTTAAAGAAGAAAATCATTCACATTTGGATGGTTTGTTAAACGCAACAACAATATCATATATTGTCTTACATAAGGCTATGCAACATGACCTATTATAAGAGTAATATTATTTTCCTAGATTATTAATAGTGGGAATGAGTAATTGCGAGAAGGTGCACTATCTTAATTGCACCAACTCTAAAACCAAGGAATCCAAAGTGAGTTTCGGAGGAGTGAAGGAACACCCCTCGTGTGTACAATGTGTGCGTATACATCCAAGACTCGATCAAATATGCAAATGAAAATGTAGGGAAAGCAGCAACATGTAGTGTTTTAAAACAAATACGGAACACTTGCGAACTTTAAGTCAAAACAATATATCAAATAATAAAGTTAAAATGAACACGTAATTATAAAAGTTATTCCTAAATTGAGTTTTTATAAGGTTAAACCTAGGTATCTCCCAAGCAGAGTCGCCAAGCTGTCACACCTCAATTTGGAACAAGCCGAAACAGTTCACAACATAATATGGCTGACACTCCGATTTTTTTAGAAAAATATGTTTTATTTTTGTTTTAGAATCACCACCTTAATTTTAAGGAAAAACCAATTTTTATGTAAATGTAAACTCTGTTTTTGATTTGCGAAATTAGTGAGATTCTGAGTAAGTGTTGTGGTTACTCGAGGGGAAGGTGTTAAGCACCCCTCAGATCCTATCCGAATATAGTTCTTAAACTCAATTTAGGAAAATATGATTTGGAAAAATTGTTTATTTATTTGCTTTAAAAAAATCAATGGTAAGTTAATTAGTTAGTTTAAGAAAAGAGTAAACACAAGGTATGCATATATATGTCTTATTAAATAGTAGTATTTTGTCATATTGCAAAATAAATAAATGTACTTAAATATATGATAAATTCATATGTAAAAATATATATAGTTTTATCATAATAAACTTATCCTAAAAATATATAGATGCTGAAATTTAAAATTCAGTCGCCTTATTAAGACATGAAATAAAAGTAAAATAGTAGTTAGGTGTAAATATGTAATAATATGTGATGTGTAATAAAAATATACAGAATGAAGTTTTCAAAAATAAATGATACTATATGTTTAAAATATTACATAGAGTTGATGATCTTAAATATATTTATTATAAAAATATAATATATACATGTAAGTTGTTTAAAACATGTGAATATTTATTATTTCTGTTTATATGTGAGATACGTTAACAATAGATTAGATTTAAAATAATATGTGTAAAGTGTAGGAATTTCTAAATTATAAAACAAATAACTAATATTAGTAAAATAGATAGTATATAAAAAATAATTGATTATGTAGAGAAATTATAGAATATATACCTTTATATGTATGACATATATATATACGTACCTCGTATTTGAACCTGTTGATATATCTAAATTCGAAATAGCTAGCATGTTAAAAGATTGTGTTTGATTAAAACGAAAGTAAGAATAGTCCATATATATATATATATATATATATATATATATTATAAATGGGTGACATAAAGTGTATAAAATAGGTCTAACTATTGAGCCTTATTCTAAAATTACATTTGTTTTGTTAAATATATAACTCTACCTCCCTACTTATTTTGTTTTAAAAAATATGTATGCCTAAAGGTAAATACCTTAGCCATTTCTAAAGTACTATATGAATATTATTATATCTCTTTTGAAATTTTATTTGAAAATCTTTTAAATTATAAGCCCCATCTTTTCAAATTAAAAAGGCCTAAAATTATGTTAAATAAAAATACTAATCTATTTTTAAGAAAAATGTTTTATAACATTTGTTCTAAATTGTTTCAACTATATTCATAAACAAATAATGTTAACTCATGTAAATAAACTTCAAAAATAAAATACAAGTAACATATTCAAACTTAAGAGTAAAAGTTAGCCAACATGTCAAAATAATATAATTAAAACCATGAAAAACAAGGCTAAAGAATGTTAGACTCCTATTTATGAGACTCCAAGCATTGTGGTGATCCTAACTGTTGTTGGCCTAATATTTTAGGCCAAAACGAGTTCCAAAGTAGAAACTCCAGCTCTCCGTGTGCATGAAACATAACAAAGAAAATAAAGATTAGTGACTAAATAAATAGTGTGGTAATGTTACTATCCAAACAAAAATGGACAAGTACAAATATAGTGATATCAATTCTCATAAGACCAATAATTTATGCGGTTTGTGGTTCTCCAAAGGTTACCAAAGTTGTCTTTTTGAATTACACAATGTTTACACAATACAAGATGGACCAAAATAGCCATGATAAAAAAAATGAATAAGCTAGTCATTCTTAGCTATACATTTATATAAATTTGATTATCCGTAAATAGGAAGAACCAACAAACCAAAACTGGATGAAATTTGATTATCCGTAAATAGGAAGAACCAAAACCAAAAATCTTAATTTACAAACAGCCTATAGCTTAACAAGCAAAGTCACTAAAGAAATTATTCGGAAAACACAAAAGCCTTTTAAGGAGGTCAAAGCAAAGTAATACTTGGTTAGTGGATCATAAATTGCTTGAAATATTTACTTGCTAAGCTGATGAAATTTTCCCACAGCATGTGTGTTTACCTTAGTCTAAGAACAAGGCAACGAGACAAAAGGGAACTCCAACTAAAAATAAAAAACGACTATTCCCCTTTTTCTTTTATTGACTGCTAGCATTAAATAGAAACTAATGAATTCGTCACACACTTAGATATCGAAAGAACTGTTATCAAACAAATAGTAGTTACTAATTTAGTTCTTTGTACGTTTGTTTACATTATATCAAACTAACATCATACTTTTCCCATTATCATGGATTAAAGTTATGATAATCTACCTCAAAACTGTAAAACAAACAGTTATTACCTGTATTAAGGTTAGTCAAAACAGAAACATAAAGAAGATGAAACAGACAAAAAAAAAAATCCGAGTCCACAGAAACTATTGTGTCTCCTTAAGAAATTTAATCCCCTCACTGTACCCGAGGTTACAGATTAATTTCTCACACGATAAAATGGATTAACCTGTTAAAGAAGTAGCGGTACCTCAAACTTCAATAACTTCAGCGAATGTAAGAACAACAACAAGTCAGACACAGACTCACTTGATCGACAAATTTGTTTATGATAGAAAATGTATGCAGAGAGAAGGAAAATTATTTCAGTGTTCGAAAACTGGAAAAAATCTCTTATTTATAGTCATTTTCAGCAAGGGACGCGTGTGTTCCGAAAAATCTGTTAAGACCTATTTTTTTCCAGATCGTTGTGTCTTTTGGGAAGAGTAATGACTTTTCAGAAATGTAACGACTTTTCAGAAAGATAACGAATTTTCGGAATGTTACCGTTACACACTAATTAATTCTGATAATTAAGTAATTAACTATCATCCTGAATTAACTTATAAGAGAAAGAAATTTATGAAAAATAATTTACTTAATGAGATTGACGAAATAAATTTTGTCCAAAAATATTATCAATCAATCACATCATTTTCCAAATCCAAATCCAAATCCAAAGCCGAAGCTGAAGCCGAGCGAGCAACGATGACGACGCGAGGTGGCACCTTCTTCTTAGCTCTTTAAGAAGTAAAGGAGTTGTCTCCTAATATAAGGACACCAATGTCCTTTTCTTTTACCGATATGGGAGCAATGACTTTTCATTTGCACTTTGCTAATGACTTTTCATTTTCCCTCCAAATTGGTTCCCTCAATTTTTATCTTTTCTTTTCCCATTCACACTTTGGTAAATCCAGCAATCCCCACATGAATGGGGAATGACTATTGTTAAAACATATGCATGGAAAACTTGTGTGTCTTGTAAGTAACGGTTAATCACATCTGGATAAGTAGATTTCCCTTTAAACTTTTCGTAGTGAATATATCAGATATACTCGGTCAATCGATAGATTTGATATCTTTGAACCATCAAGATTTGGTGTATATCTAGACAACATAAGTCACACAATCAACCCTTGAATTGTTCTTAGTTTTCATTGTTTTGTTCTTTTGAGCCATGAACACATCTCGTTTAGTAAGTGATTAGAGAACTGGCCTTACCAGATCCTCCTTGAAGCGGCTTACACTTCACACTTACATTGGTAGTTTCTAAATGTGTCATCCCGTATATACACTATTTGATATACCCTTTATCAAACATAGAAACCATTAAAAAGTCCTTATGTCTTTATCCTGGTTACTGAACATTCTCATCATGAGAATGGACTATAGAATAATTTTTGACAATGTTGAACCGTCATTAATGACTTTGTTTTATGTCCTTGAACCTAGATCTTGGGATCTCCAATCTTCTAGGTAGAGTTACTGCCATAATGACTTGTTGTTGGCCATAGTCCCATTCGTGTTGATGATTTCTCAACTCCCTCTCTAGTTAGGCCTTTTGTAAGTGAATCCGACACATTATCCTTTGACTTTACATAGTCAATTGTGATAATTCCACTAGAGAGTAGTTGTCTAACATCGTTAGGTCTTCGTCTTATGTGACGAGACTTGCCGTTATGCATAACGCTTCCAGCCCTTCCTATTGCAGCTTGACTATCACAATGTGGGGTGCTCCAGTATTGTTTGTTTGAAAGAAAGATGGTTCACTCTTATGTGTATTGACTACCGACATTTGAACAAGGTTACTATTAAGAACAAATATCCTTTTTCAAGTATAGATGATTTGTTTGACAAAATATAAGGACAAAGTTACTTCTTTATGATCGACCTTTGGTTGGGTTACCACAAATTGTAGGTGAAAGAAAATGTCATTTTGAAGATGCATTTTTGAACTCGGTATTGTCATTTTGAGTTTTTGGTGATGTCCTTTGGCTTTACTAATTCATTGAGTGCATTTATGGATTTGATGAATAGTATGTTTAAAAAATATATGGATATGATTGTGATTGCATTTATCAATGATATCTTGATTTACTCAATAAGTGAGGATGAGCATACAGACCATTTGAGGACTGTATTTCAAGTTCTCTAGGACCCATATCTCTGTGCAAAATTAAGTACATGTGAATTTTTTGTATAGATACCAGTCCTTTGTTGGTTACATTGTTTCCGTTAAGGGTATTGAGGTAGATCTTAATAAGACATATGTGGTTAAGAATTTACCCAAACTCTATCCCATTCAGATATTAGAAGTTTTTTGGGTTTGCCCAGTTATTATAGAATGTTTGTTGAATGGTATTCTATGATGGCCTACCCAATGACGAAACTGACCCAAAATAAGGTTAAGTTTATATAGTCCGGAGCGTGTGAGAAGATTGCTCATGTACTGACTTTACTGGAAGGGTTTGATGGATTTGTGGTTTGTTGTGCTGGTTAATGAATTTGTTAGGATGTGGTCTTATGAAAAATTGGAAAGACAATGCCCATGCTTCTAGGAAACTTTAGATTCAGGAGAAGAACAATCATACCAACAATTTAGAATTGGCGACAATTGTTTTGCCCAAAAGATTTTGAGGCATTACTTATATTGTGTTTACATTAATGTCTTTACCGACTACAAAAGTTTGACATATCATTTTAAATAAAAATATTTTAATCTTCACCAAATAAGGTGGCTTAAGTTTCTAAAGGATTATGACATGAGTGTTCTCTATCACCCCGACAAAGAAAATATGGTTACAGATGCCCTTGGTTGATTTTCAATGGGTAGTGTTGCTTATGTTGACAAAGATAAGAAGGAGTTCATTCGAGATTTTCATAAATTGACATGATTAATTGTTCAGTTAGTTAGCTTTACCCAAGCCGATGGTAGAGTACATAATGGAATTCAAAATTATCTTTTGTGTCATATGTGAAGGCCAAGCAAGGTCTTGATTAAAATTTTGTGGAATTGAAGAAAGTGGTATTAAGAAATCCATAGAGGATTTCTCACGGGGGGTTGGGGTGGGGGATTTTTTTCTTTGTTATCAAGGTCATTTTTGTGTCCCCAATGTTGAGATTTGAGGGAGAAGATTCTATTAAATATTTCTTGATATTCCATTCACCCAGGATCAACCAAGAAGTATTGTGACTTACGAGATGTCTATTGATGGAATGGGATAAAGAAGAATATTGTGGAATAAGTGAATTAGTGTCCTAATTGTTAACTAGTTAAAGTTGAGCATCAAAAGCTGGATGGTTTGTCCCAATAAATTAGTATTCCTACTTAAAATGGGAAATTGGAATATGGACTTCATTTTACAGTGCACCCGGTGACAACATGACTCGATTGGGTTATTGTGGATCAAATGAAGAAATTGACTCATTTTATCCCGCTAAGGTTTCATCTTTGGCGGAGGACTATGTTATGTTTTACTTGAGGGAAACGGTTAGGTTGAATGGAGTGCCCTTATCCATCATCTCTAATATTAATACCAAATTCACTTATGAATTTTGGAAATCTTTTCAAATGGGTCTTGGTACTCGTGTTAAGTGTATGACCTTTCATCCACAAACTAATGAGCAAGAAGAGCATACCATTCAAACATTGGAATATATGTCGAAAGCTTGTGTCATTGACTTCAAGGTTAATTGTGATGATTGTTCTTACAATAGAGCATTGGTATCGCTCCATGTGAGACTCATTATGGTAGGTGTTGTAGAGTTCTTATATGTCAGTTTGAAGTGGGTGAAATTAGTTTAATAGGTCCTGAGTTGGTACATGATGCTATGGAGAAATTTTAGATTATTAGAGAAAGGTCAAAAGTAGCTCAAAGTCGACAAAAGTCCTATAGTTATTTTATAAGAAGAGACCTTGAGTTTGATGTTCATGATTGGGTATACCTAAAAATATATCCTGTGAAGGGTTGAATGAAGTTTGGGAAGAAAGGGAAGCTTAGTCCCCAATATGTGGGCAAATATAAGCTTTTGAGGCGTTTTGGTAAAGTTGCCTATGAACTTTCTTTTCTTAATGGTTTGGCATTGGTGCATCCAGTCTTTCATGTATCTCTATTGAAGAAATGTGGAGATCCGACATCCATAGATCACATGGAATTCTTAGGAGTTAAGGACCATATATCCTCTGAATAAGTTCCGATTGAGATTTTGTACCTACAATTGAAGAAGTTGAGGAACAACGAAGTTTCTGAAATAAAGATTCTTTGGAGGAATCAGTTAGTTGGCGATGCTACTTGTGAGGTTGATGCCTATATGATATCCCGCTATCCTCATCTCTTTCCCTTTGATTGGGTTTTTCATCTAGTTCTTTAAGAATTTATGAATGTCCCTCTTCTCCTAACCCTAACTCTCGAATTATGTTGATTAATAGCTAGAGGTGATGAAATTGAGTATGTTCTTGTAAAATTCACTATCCTATGATGATGATAATTGACTTGGTGGGTACATATCATTTGTTTGGGATGGAGTCTTGCATGGGTTTCAAGGAGGTTGGTAAGACCTTCAAGGTCATGGACTTGTAGTTGTAATGTTGTTAGCTTATCTTTGGTAATGTTGGTTAAATGATGTATGAATGATGAAGTTATAAATGTATGATTATTCTACGATATGATGGTTGTGAGATGATGATAGGTGTACTATAATGAGGGATTGAAGGTAATTTCTATGTGCTTCTAATATTTATGCTATGATGTAATATTCTCACCTGATGTTGGGTTTGTGATGAAAGGACTTTCTCAACCTAGTACCTATGAGCTATAAACATGTTATATGAGGGGTTAAACTCATAAGACCTAAGTTATGAATTAATGTTAAGAAAGACTTAAAGATACTTCAAAAAGGGAATTTAACTTAGCACCGAGTGAACTTGAATATGAGAGTTGTTCCTTCACAAAGGAACGGAGGTTCACACTATGTTTTCTCATGAGGTGGAAACTACAATGCTAATTTGCATAAAGAGGGTTTCTAATAACAACCTCCTAGTCCCTTAACTATGTGCCCCGATAGGAAACCTTGCTAGTGGATCCACCTATATGTTATTATCATGTATATGTCCTACCTTGGAAAGTAGGATGCCCTCCTTTCAGTGAGAGGTGTTGACACAGGATTCCATGTTTAGCTCACATGGTCTAATGTCGGTTATGACAATGTTTCCAAAAAGTAAAATGATTGAATGAAAGTAAGAAGATGAAAACTAACCAAGACTACTTAAGAGGTGTTACTTAGTATAGGTAAGGGTATGAGACTTTACCTATACATTTCACAAGTGAACCTTGAGGGGAGTTCTAGGGTACGTTCTTTATGCATGAATGATTCATATGATGTTTGTCTTATATGATGTTGGTTTCACTTGATGTACATGATGTTGGTCTAAATGGTTCTGCATGATTATTACACTTGTTATGAGGTTATATGAGGTAAAGGCAATGCTTATGATCTCTTTGATATTTTACTTGGTTTATGTGGGGTTATGGGGCTTCTCATACGCATTGCACTAGTGGACTTAGATTGGGGTTATGAGCAAGGTCTTGTGGTGTATTGATGAAATAGACTCTAAAACATGAAATTTTGAATATGGTTTTATTATGATGTTACTCTTGATTATGAATATGAATATGTCTTATGAATTTTGTGGAATGGACTTGTATATTTTCTTGTAATTTACATGTCACGACCGGAGTTTAGACCCAAGACGAGACCAGCGTCGTTGACCTCTAAGAGGTCGCAGACAAGCCTACTTATATCATTCTTACTTCATCTGGGTTGATTTTAGCGGAAAATTTGAAACTTTCTGTTTCTTAACATGCATAAAGGTCATTCTACATACATTCATAATGTTCACAATCAACCATCTAGCATTAAGATTATAAACTTAAAGAAATAGTTCAATTACTGCATTTAACGTATTTTTGCCAAAACGACACCAATACAAAGTCTGAAATGAAAGTGGAAAGAAGCACTAGTGGAACATGCTCCACTAGATAAAGCCTACATCTAAGATAGATAATAACGGTAGATATCCTCGAAAGCATGAGGGCCTACCAAGTCCGGATGAAAGCTCCACGTCCGGATAGCTGCAACGTCAACCTGTAGGCTCTAGCGTCCACCTGTGCCTGCACCTAAAAATATAGAGTTGTATGGGATTAGTACACACTTGTACTAAGTATGGGTATATGCAAGCACACACCAAGGACATGCATGAGTAAGAATAGCTCTTTTCTAACAACATGATTATGGAAAGTCAAGTCAGTGGACTTGCCAAATTGGGATTAGGAAAGTTAGTGAGCTTTCCAAATTTGGATTAGGAAAGTCAGTGAACTTTCAAAATTTGGATAAGGAAAGTCAGTGAGCTTTCCAAATTTGGATTAGGAAAGTCATGCCATGAGAGTAACATGCATCATCATACTTATCATATTGCACACAGCACATAACATCTTACACATAGCACATATCATATTGCATATAGCACATAACTGTCACGAGTGGAATCTAGACTCCAGACGAGACCGGCGTCGTTGACCTCTCAGAGGTCGCAGACAAGCCTACTTACGTCATTCTTACTTTACATAGGTTAATTTTAGGGGAAAATTTGAAACTTTTTGTTTCTAAACATTACTTACTAAACATTTCTAATACATTCATAATTCGTTCAACATCAACCATCTAAACATTAAGAGATAATCAAATGAAAGAAATAGTTCAATAACATAATGGTATAATTGCCAAAATGGCACCCATACATAGTCTAAATAAAATAAGAAAGAAACGCTAGTGGAACATGCTCCACTAGCTCAACTCCTAAACTAAGCTAGAACATAAACAGTAGCATCCTCGAAAGCATGAGGACCTACCAAAAACCGGATGAATGCTGGACGTCCGAATAACTGCAGCGATGATCCTGTAGCTCTACCGTCCACCTGTGCCTGCATCTAAAATAGTAGAATTTGTATAGGGTTAGTACACACTTGTACTAAGTATGGGTATATGCAAGCACACACCAAGGACATGCATGAGAAAGAATAGCTCTTTCCTAACAACATGATTTTTGGAAGTCAAGTCAGTGGACTTGCCAAATTGAGATTAGGAAAGTTTCCAAATTTGGATTAGGAAAGTAAGTGAGCTTTCCAAATTTGGATTAGGAAAGTGATACCATGAGAATAACATACATCATCATACTTTTCACATTTGCACACAGCACATAACATTTACACATAGCACATATCATATAACATACAATACATTTTACATGTAGCACATAACTTCTTTCATATCATTTATTCATACGCCATGAGACCTTGGAATCATGGACTTGACATTAAGACATCCCAGAAATGAAGGCTCAACATATGGGACCTCAACTAGGGAGTCTTCATTAGCAAACACAGAGTCTGCTTCATTCATTCATACGTACTTCATTTCATTTCGTTCATAGTCCATTGTAACCACCGGTTATACCTAGGATGTAGTTTAAGACTTTCATTAGGTTCGTTGTGCAATGACCAAGAATGACCTAATGTCATTACTTGAATCTAACTCACCTTTTGATTATCCTATCCTAACACCTTTGGTATCATTCATTTCATTATGTGCATCATTTGAGGTTGGCCTCATTCATTTATTGGGAACTTTAACTTTAACCGACATAGATCATGTGAGCATCATGAAATCCAGTGTCTCCCCCACACGGAAAAGAGGTGGAATCACCGGCCAAAGTGATCCAATAACATGCTAGCGTACATGGGAATTTAACCCCGCCAGATCCCTATATTGGCAGTATAGGTTCAAAGACTAGGAGATATAAGAAGACCCATACCCGGCAAGCCGGACAGTCTCATCTCATGAGAGTTACGTGAACCTCCGCCCTTCCCGAAAGAAGGCATCACAGCTCATAGCTAGTCTATCGGTGCTCAGTATAAAGTTCCATTACATTCATCTCATACGTCATGGAAGCTGGCTTCTAGTATGAGGACATCATAGCTCATTAGATGATTTCTCATCTCATCATTCGTATTGAGTGTATTAAGTTCAATACTCTCATTAGAGTGTTCATAGAGACTTGTCTCTTCCTTATCTTACACCCTCATAGGTGAGTACGTATTGGTAACATTTACTTAGGCTCATTTGAGATTACTCTCATCATTTACATTAGCCTCATATCATGTTGTCACCACATTCATTATCATTAGCCCCTTTTGCTTGTTCATAGTTACTCACCTTTTATTATGTGAATGTTCATTTCATCATTTCATTGTTCATCTCATCATATGCCAATGCACTTGGCCATTTAGTGTATTTACACTCATACTTAACCCTTCTAGGGTTCATCATTTCATTTCATACGTCTTAGGATCACTTACTTTTGAACGTATGTTAGACTTATGAGTCTATACACACAAGCCATGAGGCTTCATTCGTAGTTCATTAAGTAATTCTTACATTCCTAAGATTATGTAGTACAAGACTTATGTATCTTGTAGTTATGCCAAGATCTTGAATTTGATCTAAGTAGGTGGCATTATTCTTGGATGATTTGTTCACGTATGACTTATGTATCAAACGGAACTTTGGGCAAGGAATCCCAAGTCTTGAATCAATTGAATGTAATTTACATTATTAATTGATTTTATTCTAATAGTCATAACATTTTAACTCTAAGTCAAATCACAATGTTTACATTGAAGGGTTACTTGTCTATTTAAAACTTTCCTTGCATTGGCCGATGGGTTGTGAGTTCAAGCCCCCAAAACCCCATTTTCGTTTTTCTTTTATTAGTTTTGGCCTATAGGAGACTTTGGGACCCGAGGTCGAGTCCCCTCAGCCACACTACAATTCTCCTTTATTTTCCTTTCCCTTCCATTCGCTTAAGGCTGAGAGGTTGTGGATTCGAACCCCCACAACCTCTTTATTTTATTCTTCTTTTTGAAAGTTGACTTATTTGAGTTGAGTATGAGGTTGTGGGGTCGAATCCCCACATCCTCATTTCATTTTTTTTTATTTTACTCCTCTCATCCGCATAGAGGTCGTGGGTTCGAATCCCATGCCTCTCAAAAATTTTCTTTATTTTTCCTTTTACTTGGTTTCTAACCGAGAGGGTGTGGGTTCGAATCCCACCCCTCTCATTTCTTATTTTCTTTTTCTTCACACTTAGTTCCCAGCCAAGGCAGGTTCGAATCCCCCTCACCACATGAATTTTCTTCTTTTTTATTTATATTTTTTTTTATTTTTAAAGGGGTGAGGTCTCGGGTTCGACCCTCAAAGACCTCACCAAATCTTCCTTATTTTCCTTGGCATTTTAAACATCTTAATTTGGCAGAGATATATCAACAAAATGCTGGAAATTCAAAGTAACTTCTTTACTCATTTTTTTTATCTCCATTTGTTAGTAGATTCATAGGACAATACATAGTTCGTTTGGTACGTTCTTTAATACAATATTTCACGAATTCTTAACCAAAATGTTTACTCCTCAATTCAGCCACACATCATGTCACATAAACATCACATTTTACTTCAATTAGTGTACATAACACAACCAACAAAATATTAACAAAATCAAGCCCCTAGGCCGAGACTCAACATGCCATACACATTTTGTTTTTTCTTAATTTGAACACACACATGGTTGCATTTTCATGAATTAACATACATCCAATACATTACATTCAGCACAAACATCACATTATCCTAAGTCTACCAGCATTCATACCAACCTACATTCGTTGGGAGCTAATGACAGGGACATGCAATAGGGGAATCAACCTTAGTTTTTGAGCGGAATATACTGAGTCCTAGGGGTCTCTTGGGAAAGGGACCAAGAGTAAGAAAACCCATACCTTTGTTTTCTTGTTAAATGTTCAAAATGCTGCCCAAGAACTCCTCCACAAATCAGTCCACACACCCAAAGTCACACCTCACCCGACTAGCGTAGTAGTTCTGCTTAACGTTACCGGATTGTTTTCTCTTTGAGTTTCTATCTTTCAAGTTCTTGATGAACTTTTGCCTTTACTTTATTTTGATTTTGCTGATTTTTTTCTCATGTTTTCAGCCAAGAAAAAGAGAGTGAAAGAGAGAAAGAAATCGTGCAAAGAGAGTGGGGAAAAGGGAGATAGAATTCTAGTAGAAGTAGGACTTTGTGGGTTTGAATTAGTCAACTCAATAATTAATAAAAATTAATAAAAATCTGATTTCTTTTTCCTAAATCAGCTAATATTAATTATTTATTAAAAACTAAGTTAACACATTAAAATAAAAGCAAGTTTAATCTTGCTTCTAGTGGGGTTCGAACCCGGGTGACCCCATTTTGCAAAAATGGGTCCCTTCGGGTTGCCCCACCCGAATTTCTTTATTTTTTTAACTTAATTAATTAAATAATTAATTACTCAGGGTAATTACAATATTACCCTTGGCCTGGAAAAGACCATTTTACCCTTGGACCCTCAAAACTTAAAATTTCTTCTTTTGAGTCCGGTAAAAACTCTTTCGCTTAAATCTTCATTTTCGTGAGCCTCACATGGTTGGTTCCAACCTTTCCAAGCTCAATTAACTCCACAAGTTAGTTGGCTTGGTCGTAGTAAGGGTTCTGAGGTCTGGTTCTACGCGTATCAATACGTGTGGACCTTGGTCTAATCGCAAGCATTCTTGAAACACCTAAGTCTTGATCCTATTCATTTTTAGGGTTGTTACATTATCCCCCCCTTAGGAACATTCGTCCCCGAATGACACTACTACTTCATGTTGTAATGCCAGTCAGGTCGTAATAAAAGCACTATACACAGTCAATCAATAGCAACAAAGTACGGGGAGATAAGGAAGCATAGGCTAAGAGTATAAAGTCTAACCTCAAGAGCTGAACAGGTGAGTATAGCGGGCCCTCATGTCGGCCTCAGCTTCCCACGTAGCACCCTCAACAAGATGATTTCTCCACAATACTTTCACTGTGGCAATCTCCTTGTTCCTCAGCCGCTTGACCTGTCTGTCTAAGATTTCAACCGGTACCTCCTCATAAGACAAGTCTTCATCAAACTCCAAACCTTCAACAGGTAAGATTGATGCTGGATCACCTAGGCACTTCTTCAACATAGATACATGAAAGACTGGATGGACAGAAGCTAACTCTGGGGGCAATGCCAACTCATAGGCCACCTCACCCACACGCTGTAGGATCTCATATGGCCCAACATATCTCGGACTCAGCTTCCCTTTCCTACCAAATCTCATCACCCCTTTCATAGGTGATATTTTTAAGTAAACCTGGTCACCAACATCAAACTCTAAGGGTCGCTTTCTGTTATCAGCATATGACTTCTGCCGACTGTACGCAGTAGCCAGCCTGTCCCTAATCATTCTGACCTTCTCTAAGGCCTCATGAATGATCTCCGGACCCAAAGTGGATGACTCTCCAACCTCGAACCACCCAACTGGAGATCTACACCTCCTACCATACAATGCCTCAAACGGTGCCATCCCAATGCTGGAGTGATAGCTATTATTATATGAGAACTCTATCAAAGGCAGATGGTCATCCCAGTTACCTCTGAAGTCAATCACACACGCCCTCAACATATCCTCCAATGTCTGAATGGTGCGCTCTGCCTGCCCATCTGTCTGAGGGTGAAAGGCAGTGCTAAGCTTCACCTGCGTGTCCAAGCTCTTCTGGAAAGATCTCCAGAAATGAGAAGTAAACTGAGCTCCTCTATCTGAGATAATAGACAAGGGAATCCCATGCCATCTCATAATATCATCAATGTAGAGCCTCGCATAATCCTCGGCTCTGTAAGTAGACTTCACAGGGATAAAGTGGGCAGACTTAGTCAATCTGTCCACAATCACCCATATGGAATCATGCTGTCTCCTAGTCCTCGGAAGGCCAACCACGAAAGACACTTGGCCACATATTCTGCAATGTCCTTCTTCATGCCATCCCACCAATAATTCTGCTTGAGATCATGATACATCTTTATGGAACCTGGATGTATGGAATATCTTGAACCATGGGCCTCTGCAACAATCCTGGTCCGCAAATCATCCACATCTGGCACACACAGTCTGTCCTGATACCTAAGTATGCCATCACCTCCCAAAGCGAAAGACTCATTCATCTTCATCAGCACTGAGTCCTTCAGCTCTATCAACATGGGATCTAGATGCTGACCCTTCTTGACTTCAACTACCAAGGATGATTCAGAACTAGGATGAACTGAAATATCCCCACTAGTGGAGTCAACCAAATGCACACCCAGTTTGGCCAGTCTGTGTACCTCTTTGACCAGCTCCTTCTTCTCATCCTCAACGTGAGCTGTACTTCCCATGGTCATCCTGTTCAAAGCATCAGCTACAACATTAGCCTTACCTAGATGATAGTGCACCTTCATGTCATAATCTTTCAACAACTCCAACCATCTCCGCTGACGTAGATTCAACTCCCTCTATGTGAACACGTACTGGAGACTTTTATGGTCTGTGAACACATCTACATGCACTCCATACAGATAATGCCTCCACAGCTTCAGTGCAAATACCACAACTGCCAACTCCAGGTCATGAGTGGGATAATTCTTCTCATGAACCTTGAGTTGTCTAGATGCATAGGCTATCACCTTGCCAACCTGCATAAGAACACAACCCAAACCAACCCTAGATGCATCACAATAAACAGTGTAGTTCTCACCACACTTAGGCAAGGTAAGCACCGGGGCTGAAGTGAGTCTGTCCTTGAGCTCTCCGTCCATTCAAACTTGGCTTTCTTCTTAGTCAAAGCTGTCAATGGGGCAGCAATGGAAGAAAAGCCCTCCACAAACCTGCGATAGTAACCAGCCAATCCCAAAAAGCTACGGATGTCAGTAGGAGTAAGAGGTTTTGGCCAGTTCTTCACAGCCTCAGTCTTCCTAGGATCCACCTCCACGCCCTGATCGGACACAACATGACCCAGGAAGGTCACAGATCTTAGCCAGAATTCACATTTGCTGAATTTGGCATACAACTGATGCTGTCTAAGTACCTTCAAGGTTAGTCTCAAATGCTGTTCATGCTCTTCCTTGGTCTTAGAGTAGATGAGAATGTCATCAATGAATACTATGACGAAAGAGTCAAGGTATTCACGGAAGACCCTGTTCATGAGGTCCATAAATGCAGCAGGTGCATTCGTGAGACCAAATGACATGACTAAAAACTCATAGTGACCATAGCGGGTACGAAAGGCTGTCTTTGGGATATCTCCATCCCTAACCCTAAGCTGATGATACCCTGAACGAAGATCAATCTTAGAGAAAAAACTAGACCCTTGGAGTTGGTCAAACAGATCATCTATTCTGGGGAGTGGATACTTATTCTTTATAGTGATTTTATTGAGCTGCTGATAATCGATACACATTCTAAGGGATCCATACTTCTTCTTTACAAACAACACTAGAGCGCCCCAAGGGGATATGCTCGGTTTAATGAAACCCTTGTCAGTGAGATCTTTTAACTGCAGCTTCAACTATTTGAGTTCAGCTGGAGCCATTCTGTAAGGAGGAATTGAGATTGGTTTAGTATCGGGTTCTAAATCGATACCAAAGTCAATCTCTCGAAGGGGAGGGACTCCAGGTAAATCATCAGGAAACATATCTAAGAACTCATTCACTACAGGTACTGAGTCTATGGAAGGAATGTCATGGTCTAAATCATTAACACTCACAAGATGACACAATAACCCCTTGGACATCATTTTATTGGCCTTAAGGTTAGAAATCAAGGGGTTAGGACGACTCGAATTGTACCCCTCCCAGACTAACTCTTCTTCATTAGGAAAGCGAAATCTCACCACTCTACTACGACAGTCCAAGCAAGCATAACAACTGTGAAGACAATCCATGCCAAGAATAACATCAAAATCGTGCATGGGTAACTCAACCAGGTTTGCACACATAGTTTTTCCACTCACAACTATTGGGCAATCTTTGTATACTCTATCAGTTCTTACATTCTCTCCTAAAGGTGTACTAACCACTATAGGATCATGTAGAACTTCAGGCAATACCTCAAAAGTAAGAGCAAGCAGAGGAGTTACAAAGGAAAGTGTAGACCCTGGATCAAGTAAAGCATAAACAGAAGTTGAGAATACTTGCAGCATACCTGTGACCACATCAGCGGACTTCTCCTGCTCCTCTCTGCCCTTCAGGGCATAGAACCTGTTCCTCTTAGGAGGCTCGGCTGCTGCTGCACCCTGTGGATTAGGCCTAGGCTGAGTATTACCTCCAGCCTGACCTCTGTTCTGCGGACAGTCTCTGACCATGTGTCCACTCTTACCACAACCGAAGCAGGCATTAGTGCCCTGTCTGCACTCTCCACTGTGAGCTCAGCCACACTTAGCACAATTCTTCTTAGTACACTGCATCTCACCTCCATTTACCTTCTTGGGCTCAGGTCTGCCTCCTTTAGGTGCAGCACTCCTCTGAGGATTAGAATTCCTAGAACTCTGTTGCCCCCTTTTGAACCTTGGCTGCTCACGGACGCCAAAGTTATTCATGTGGCCTCCATGACTGGGTCCTGCCTGGTCTTCAGGCCTGGGCCTCCTAGCATCACGAACACCTCTTTTTCTGCGGCTGTCCTCTACCTGCTGGACATGCACCATCAACCTGGAAAGATCCATATTGTCATGGAGCATAGCAGATCGACACTGCTCCTCCAGGTCTCCATTGATTCCTGTGAGGAACCTGCTCATCTCATCCCTGCTGTTAGAAACCAGGGAAGTAGCATACCTGGGAGATTTCAACAAGGTTGAGTATTATTCTTATTCTTGCTATTAAATATGTAACAACCCTAAAAAAAATGAATAAGCTAAATGTTTAAGGTGTCAAGAATGCTTGCGATTATACAAAGGTTCACACGGATCGATGCGCGTAGAACCATAACTCGGAACCCTTACTACGGTCAAGCCAACTAACTTGGGGAGTTAGTTGAGCTTGGAAAGGTTGGAACCAACCATGTAGGGCTCTCGAATACGAAGAGTTACTCGAAGGAGTCTTTACCGGACTTAAAGAGAGGAAATCTTAAGTTTTGAGGGTCTAGGGGTAAAATGGTCTTTTACCAGGCTAAGGGTAATATAGTAATTACCCTAAATATATATTTAATTAATTATTTAATAAGGTGGAGGGGCAAATTGGAGAGAGAGAGAGAGACGAAATGGAGCTCTTGAAGTTAAGTATTGCTCCACCCGGGTTCGAACCTAGGTGGAAGCAATGAATTTATGTGATTTTTATTTAAGCTATTGAATTAATGTAATTATTATTCATTAGCTGACTTAAAATAAAAATAAAAATCAGATTTTTAATAATTAACTAAACCTTATTTGACTAAGTCCTAAACTAGACTCCTAAGCCTAATATGACTCCCTCTCTCTCACGTCTATCTCTCAACTCTCACGCTCAAACTCTCCCATTCTTTCACTCACGTTTTTCTCTGCCAAAATAAATTCAAAATCAGTTGGTAAACCAAAGTTCTTCACACTTGAAGAACTCACAACGAAAATTACAAACACACAACTAATAAAAAATGTTACGCAAGAGGGAGGATTATTCCGTCGAATTGGTGTTGAAGTTGAGGGGATTTGAACGTGATTTTTTGAGAAAGTTTTGGGCAGAAAGTCAAGGTTTAAACTACATAAAAGGTATGGGTTTTCTTCTCTCTTGGTCCCTTTCCCAAGAGACCCCTTAAGATTTAGTAAATTCTAATCCGAAAACTAGGATTGTTCCCGTTGCATGTCCTGTCACTAGCTCCCAATAAATCATAGGTTGGGTATGTTTGCTGGTAGTTTAAGTATGAAGATTGATGTTCATGATAATGTGTTTAGAATTGTAAGCATGTTAAGTTATGTCAACCGAAAGTATGTGAAAAATGATATGTTTTTATGGTTGAATTTTATGTGCGAATGTTTGTGTAAATCTTGAGGTGTAAAGTGGTGTAATGTTGCTGTATGTAATAGTAATTCTTGGCTGAATATAATCATAAAAAGATTACACTTAAAGATGCACCAAATGATCCACGAAATGCCTTAAGAATTAATGTATGAATGATGATAAAAAGAAGCTGAAAATAGTGAACAAATTTCCAGCATTTGATAGGTTGGGTTCAGCCAAACAAAGTGGTACAAAATGCAATGAAAAATGAATGTAAAATAAGTGAAATCAGTAAGGATTGAATCCAAGACATCATTACATGAAAGCTACAAAAAAAGCAACAAAAGATTAAGACAAAAATGGATTGGAAGAGACTAAATTTCCAGCCTGCTGGAAATTGTATTCTCGGACAATTTTTAAGAAAATGAGCTTCGTTTAAAATTTTTTTAAAATGTGAGGTCATTGGGGATTGAACCCGTGACCTCACTAAATTAAAATTTCATAAAAATTTCGTGAGAAAAATGCAAGGAAAAATAGATGTGGTGAGTGGGGATTGAACCCCCAACCTCTTGAATGGATGTGAGAGTTAGGAGAAAAATAAAGGAGAAAAATAAATATGGAGAGTGGGGATTGAACCCACAACCTCTTGAATGGATGAGAGAGTTAGGAGAAAAATAAAGGAGAAAAATAAATGTGGAGAGTGGGGATTGAACCCCCAACCTCTTGAATGGATGAGAGAGTTAGGAGAAAAATAAAGGAGAAAAATAAATATGGAGAGTGGGGATTGAACCCACAACCTCTTGAATGGATGAGAGAGTTAGGAGAAAAATAAAGGAGAAAATAAATGTGGAGAGTGGTGATTGAACCCTCAACCTCTTGAATGGATGAGAGAGTTAGGAGAAAAATAAAGGAGAAAAATAAATGTGGAGAGTGGGGACTGAACCCACAACCTCTTGAATGGATGAGAGAGTTAGGAGAAAAATAAAGGAGAAAAATAAATGTGGAGAGTGGGGATTGAACCCACAACCTCTTAAATAGATGAGAGAGTTAGGAGGAAAATAAAGGAGAAATATAAAATGAGGTGAATGGGGATTGAACCCACAACCTCTTGGATAGGTGAGAAAGTTAATAGATAAATTAAGAGAAAAAGAATGAGCTTGTGGGGGATTGATCCCACAACCTCCATGCCTTGGACGAAAAATAGAGAAGAAAAAGAAAGGAAATATTATGGGGCGGATGGGGATAGAACTAGGGTCCCCCAAATCTGAAAAATACAAAGGATTAAGTGTTGCCTAAGGGATTCGAAATTGGGTTACCTTGCCCAGTTCCATATTGACACATAAGTCATACATAAGTAAATATTTAATGAATGCTGCCTCTAAAGATCGAAATCAATATCTTGGCATATCTACAAGATGCATAAGTCTTGTACTACATAATCTTGGGTAAACATGAATCACTTAGACAAACTATGAATAAAGCCTCATGGCTTGTATGTATAGACACATAAGTCTAGCATACGTTTAAAAATAAGTTAACCTAAGATGTATGAAATGAAATGATGAAACCCTAGAAGAGTTAAGTAAGAGTGTGAAACACACTAAATGGCCAAGTGAATTGGCCTATGATGAAATGAACAATGAAATGAAGAAATGAACAATGATATGATGAAATGAACAATGAAATGATGAAATGAACAATGATATGATGAAATGAACAATGAAATGATGAAATGAACAATGAAATGACGAAATGAAAAATGAAATGATGAAATGAACAAACAAATGATGAAATAAGAAATGAAATGATGAAACCCTAGAAGGGTTAAGTAAAAGTGTGAAACACACTAAATGGCCAAGTGCATTGGCATATGATGAAGTGAACATTCACGTAATAAATGGTGAGTAATTATGAAGAGCAAATGTGCTAATGTTAATGAACGTGGTGACAACATGATACGAGGCTAATGTAAAAGATAAGAGCAATCTCAAATGAGCCTAAGTAAATGTTACCGATACGTACTCACCTATGAGAGTGTAAGATAATGAAGAGAACAGTCTCTATGAACACTCTAATGAGAGTATTGAGCTTAACACACTCAATATGAATGATGAGATGAGAAATCATCTAATGATCTATGATGTCCTCATACTAGAAGCCAGCTTCCATGACGTATGAGATGCATGTAATGGAACTTTATTCTAAGCACCGATAGACTGGCTATGAGCGGTGATGCCTTCTTTCAGGAAGGGCGGAGGTTCACGTAACTCTCATGAGATGAGACTGTCCGGCATGCCGGGTATGGGTCTCCTTATATCTCCTAGTCTTCGAACCTATACTGCCAATATAGGGATCTGGCGGGGTTAAATTCCCATGTACGCTAGCATGTTTTGGGTCACTTTGGCCAGTGATTCCACCTCTTTTCGGTGTGGGGGAGACACTGGATTTCATGATGCTCACATGATCTATGTCGGTTAAAGTTAAAGTTCCCAATAAATGAATGAGGCCAGCCTCAAATGATGCACATAATCAAATGAATGATACCGAAGGTGTTAGGGTAGGATAATCAAAAGGTGAGTTAGATTCAAGTAATGACATTAGGTCATTCTTGGTCATTGCACAACGAACCCAATGAAAGTCTTAAACTACATCCTAGGTATAGCTGGTGTTTACACTAGCCCACGAATGAAATGAAATGGAGTACGTATGAATGAACGAAGCAGACTATGACTTTGCTAATAAAGACTCCCTAGTTGAGGTACCATCTGTTGAGCCCTCATTCCTGGGAAGTCTTAATGTTAAGTCCATGATTCCAAGGTCTCATGGCATACGAATGAACGAAATGAACAACGTTATGTGTTACATGAATTATAATATGTGTTATGTCTACGCTATTGTGTGCTGTGTGCAGAATGTTAAGTATGATGATGTATGTTATTCTCATGGCATAACTTTCCTATTCCAAATTTGGAAAGCTCATTGACTTTCCTAATCCAAATTTGGAAACTTTTCTAATCTGAATTTGGCAAGTCCACTGACTTGACTTCCTAAAATCATGTTGTTAAGAAAGAGCTATTCTTTCTCATGCATGTCCTTGGTGTGTGCTTACATATACCCATACTTAGTACAAGTGTGTACTAACCCTATACAAACTCTACTATTTTAGGTGCAGGCACAGGTGGACGATAGAGCTACAGGATCATCGCTGCAGTTATCCGGACGTCCAGCATTCATCCGGTTTTGGTAGGTCCTCATGCTTTCGAGGATGCTACTGTTTTATATTCTAGCTTAGTTTTAGAGTTGAGCTAGTGGAGCATGTTCCACTAGCGTTTCTTTCCTATTTTTATTCAGACTATATATTGGTGCCATTTTGGCAATTATACACTTAATAAGAATTGAACTATTTCTTTCAGTTGCTTATCTTTTAATGTTAGATGGTTGATGGTGAACAATTACGTATTAATGAGAATGTTTTTATAAGTATGTTAAGAAACAAAAAGTTTCAAATTTTTCGCTAAAATTTACCTAGATGAAGTAAGAATGACGTAAGTAGGCTTGTCTGCGACCTCTGAGAGGTCAACGACGCCGATCTCATCTGGGGTCTAGATTCCGATCATGACAAAGTTGGTATAAGAGCACTAGGTTAAATTACGAAAATAATAAGTTCACATCAACCACATTGAGTAGTTTCTAAGTCATGGTAGTGAAGTGCACCACTATCCTGAATTAGAGACTGCATGATGCGTAGGAAAGTTTCCCTTCTTCTGATCTTATCGTGCTTTTCCTAATGTCTAATTTTCTTGGTGTTATGAGTGTGTCTAACATCAACTCTTGAAGTTTCCGAAAGACGAATACAAGGAGAAAAGCAAGCGGAGATATTGGAGGAGCACCTGCTGTGGTAATCCAAGTTTTCCCCCAGGATCCAGCTGCTGGAATAGAGATGCCTGTTAACCCAGATGGGTTGACAGATGATGAAGTAAGAACAACGTTGGTATAAATGGCCCAAGCTAGCACTTTACAAGCTCAGGCTGTTGGGTTTGATTGATGTGAAGAAGTCTGAGTTGACATCCTACCAGCTAAAGGATGTAGCTCAATCCTGGTATAAGGTGTGACAGGATAGCAAGGCCTTAGGAGGAGGTCCTATTACTTGGAATCTTTTCAAGATGGCTACTCTAGAGCAGTTCTTTCCCAGATTAATGAAGGAGACTAAGGTTGAGGAATTCATCAACCTTAAGCAGGTCTCAATATCAGTCAAGGATTACTCCCTGAAGTTCGTAAGACTTTACAGCCCAGGAGAGGCCACCTAATAGGAAGTGTGGCATAATGCATGGAAGAGAATGTATGATGGACCCTAATGATGTTATAGTTGTGGCAAACCGGGTCACATTATGAAGGATTGTCCGAACGGGAGGAAATGTAAGAGCTGATTGAGTATACAAGGAGATTACCACAGTGAAGGTATTGTGAAGGAATCATCTTGTTGAGGGTTCTACGTGGGAGGCCGAGGCCGACATGAGATCCCGCTACCCTCATCTATTCAGCCCTTGAGGTTAGACTTCCTACTCTTAAGTCTAAGTTTCCTTATCTCTCAATTCTTTGTTGCTATTGCTTGATTGTGCATAGTAACTATGTCATGATCTGACTGGCATTACGCTAGATAGTTAGTAGTGTCATTCGGGGACGAATGTTCCTAAGGGGGGGATAATGTAACAACCCTAAAAAAAATGAATAAGCTAAATGTTTAAGGTGTCAAGAATGCTTGCGATTATACAAAGGTTCACACGGATCGATGCGCGTAGAACCAGACCTCGGAACGCTTACTACGGCCAAGCCAACTAACTTGGGGAGTTAGTTGAGCTTGGAAAGGTTGGAACCAACCATGTAGGGCTCTCGAATACGAAGATTTACTCGAAGGAGTCTTTACCGGACTTAAAGAGAGGAAATCTTATGTTTTGAGGGTCTAGGGGTAAAATGGTCTTTTACCAGGCTAAGGGTAATATAGTAATTACCCTAAATATATATTTAATTAATTATTTAATAAGGTGGAGGGGCAAATTGCAGAGAGAGAGAGAGACGAAATGGAGCTCTTGAAGTTAAGTATTGCTCCACCCGGGTTCGAACCTAGGTGGAAGCAATGAATTTATGTGATTTTTATTTAAGCTATTGAATTAATGTAATTATTATTCATTATCTGACTTAAAATAAAAATAAAAATCAGATTTTTAATAATTAACTAAACCTTATTTGACTAAGTCCTAAACTAGACTCCTAAGCCTAATATGACTCCCTCTCTCTCACGTCTATCTCTCAACTCTCACGCTCAAACTCTCCCATTCTTTCACTCACGTTTTTCTCTGCCAAAATAACTTCAAAATCAGTTGGTAAACCAAAGTTCTTCACACTTGAAGAACTCACAACGAAAATTACAAACACACAACTAATAAAAAACGTTACGCAAGAGGGAGGATTATTCCGTCGAATTGGTGTTGTAGTTGAGGGGATTTGAACGTGATTTTTTGAGAAAGTTTTGGGCAGAAAGTCAAGGTTTGAACTACATAAAAGGTATGGGTTTTCTTCTCTCTTGGTCCCTTTCCCAAGAGACCCCTTAAGATTTAGTAAATTCTAATCCGAAAACTAGGATTGTTCCCGTTGCATGTCCTGTCACTAGCTCCCAATGAATCGTAGGTTGGGTATGTTTGCTGGTAGTTTAAGTATGAAGATTGATGTTCATGATAATGTGTTCATGATTATGTGTTTAGAATTGTAAGCATGTTAAGTTATGTCAACCGAAAGTATGTGAAAAATGATATGTTTTTATGGTTGAATTTTATGTGCGAATGTTTGTGTAAATCTTGAGGTGTAAAGTGGTGTAATGTTGCTGTATGTAATAGTAATTCTTGGCTGAATATAATCATAAAAATATTACACTTAAAGATGCACCAAATGATCCACGAAATGCCTTAAGAATTAATGTATGAATGATGATAAAAAGAAGCTGAAAATAGTGAACAAATTTCCAGCATTTGATAGGTTGGGTTTAGCCAAACAAAGTGGTACAAAATGCAATGAAAAATGAATGTAAAATAAGTGAAATCAGTAAGGATTGAATCCAAGACATCATTACATGAAAGCTACAAAAAAAGCAACAAAAGATTAAGACAAAAATGGATTGGAAGAGACTAAATTTCCAGCCTGCTGGAAATTGTATTCTCGGACAATTTTTAAGAAAATGAGCTTCGTTTAAAATTTTTTTAAAATGTGAGGTCATTGGGGATTGAACCCGTGACCTCACTAAATTAAAATTTCATAAAAATTTCGTGAGAAAAATGCAAGGAAAAATAGATGTGGTGAGTGGGGATTGAACCCCCAACCTCTTGAATGGATGTGAGAGTTAGGAGAAAAATAAAGGAGAAAAATAAATATGGAGAGTGGGGATTGAACCCACAACCTCTTGAATGGATGAGAGAGTTAGGAGAAAAATAAAGGAGAAAAATAAATGTGGAGAGTGGGGATTGAACCCCCAACCTCTTGAATGGATGAGAGAGTTAGGAGAAAAATAAAGGAGAAAAATAAATATGGAGAGTGGGGATTGAACCCACATCCTCTTGAATGGATGAGAGAGTTTGGAGAAAAATAAAGGAGAAAAATAAATGTGGAGAGTGGTGATTGAACCCTCAACCTCTTGAAAGGATGAGAGAGTTAGGAGAAAAATAAAGGAGAAAAATAAATGTGGAGAGTGGGGATTGAACCCACAACCTCTTGAATGGATGAGAGAGTTAGGAGAAAAATAAAGGAGAAAAATAAATGTGGAGAGTGGGGATTGAACCCACAACCTCTTAAATAGATGAGAGAGTTAGGAGGAAAATAAAGGAGAAATATAAAATGAGGTGAATGGGGATTGAACCCACAACCTCTTGGATAGGTGAGAAAGTTAATAGATAAATTAAGAGAAAAAGAATGAGCTTGTGGGGGATTGATCCCACAACCTCCATACCTTGGACGAAAAATAGAGAAGAAAAAGAAAGGAAATATTATGGGGCGGATGGGGATAGAACTAGGGTCCCCCAAATCTGAAAAATACAAAGGATTAAGTGTTGCCTAAGGGATTCGAAATTGGGTTCCCTTGCCCAGTTCCGTATTGACACATAAGTTATATGTAAGTAAATATTTAATGAATGCTGCCTCTAAAGATCGAAATCAATATCTTGGCATATCTACAAGATGCATAAGTCTTGTACCACATAATCTTGGGTAAACATGAATCACTTAGACAAACTATGAATAAAGCCTCATGGCTTGTATGTATAGACACATAAGTCTAGCATACGTTTAAAAATAAGTGAACCTAAGATGTATGAAATGAAATGATGAAACCCTAGAAGGGTTAAGTTAGAGTGTGAAACACACTAAATGGCCAAGTGCATTGGCCTATGATGAAATGAACAATGAAATGATGAAATGAACAATGATATGATGAAATGAACAATGAAATGATGAAATGAACAATGATATGATGAAATGAACAATGAAATGATGAAATGAACAATGAAATGACGAAATGAAAAATGAAATGATGAAATGAACAAACAAAGGATGAAATGAGAAATGAAATGATGAAACCCTAGAAGGGTTAAGTAAAAGTGTGAAACACACTAAATGGCCAAGTGCATTGGCATATGATGAAGTGAACATTCACGTAATAAATGGTGAGTAATTATGAAGAGCAAATGTGCTAATGTTAATGAATGTGGTGACAACATGATACGAGGCTAATGTAAAAGATAAGAGCAATCTCAAATGAGCCTAAGTAAATGTTACCGATACGTACTCACCTATGAGAGTGTAAGATAATGAAGAGAACAGTCTCTATGAACACTCTAATGAGAGTATTGAGCTTAACACACTCAATACGAATGATGAGATGAGAAATCATCTAATGATCTATGATGTCCTCATACTAGAAGCCAGCTTCCATGACGTATGAGATGAATGTAATGGAACTTTATACTAAGCACCGATAGACTGGCTATGAGCGGTGATGCCTTCTTTCGGGAAGGGCGGAGGTTCACGTAACTCTCATGAGATGAGACTGTCCGGCATGCCGGGTATGGGTCTCCTTATATCTCCTAGTCTTCGAACCTATACTGCCAATATAGGGATCTGGCGGGGTTAAATTCCCATGTACGCTAGCATGTTTTGGGTCACTTTGGCCAGTGATTCCACCTCTTTTTGGTGTGGGGGAGACACTGGATTTCATGATGCTCACATGATCTATGTCGGCTAAAGTTAAAGTTCCCAATGAATGAATGAGGCCATCCTCAAATGATGCACATAATGAAATGAATGATACCGAAGGTGTTAGGGTAGGATAATCAAAAGGTGAGTTAGATTCAAGTAATGACATTAGGTCATTCTTGGTCATTGCACAACAAACCCAATGAAAGTCTTAAACTACATCCTAGGTATAGCTGGTGTTTACACTGGCCCACGAATGAAATGATATGGAGTACGTATGAATGAACGAAGCAGACTCTGCGTTTGCTAATGAAGACTCCCTAGTTGAGGTCCCATATGTTGAGCCCTCATTCCTGGGAAGTCTTAATGTTAAATCCATGATTCCAAGGTCTCATGGCATACGAATGAATGAAATGAACAACGTTATGTGTTACATGAATTATAATATGTGTTATATCTACGCTGTTGTGTGCTGTGTGCAGAATGTTAAGTATGATGATGTATGTTATTCTCATGGCATAACTTTCCTATTGCAAATTTGGAAAGCTCATTGACTTTCCTAATCCAAATTTGGAAACTTTTCTAATCTCAATTTGGCAAGTCCACTGACTTGACTTCCTAAAATCATGTTGTTAAGAGAGAGCTATTCTTTCTCATGCATGTCCTTGGTGTGTGCTTACATATACCCATACTTAGTACAAGTGTGTACTAACCCTATACAAACTCTACTATTTTAGGTGCAGGCACAGGTGGACGATAGAGCTACAGGATCATCGCTGCAGTTAAACAGACGTCCAACATTCATCCGATTTTGGTAGGTCCTCATGCTTTCGAGGATGCTACTGTTTTATATTCTAGCTTAGTTTTAGAGTTGAGCTAGTGGAGCATGTTCCACTAGCGTTTCTTTCCTATTTTTATTCACACTATTTATTGGTGCCATTTTGTCAATTATACACTTAATAAGAATTGAACTATTTCTTTCAGTTGCTTATCTCTTAATGTTAGATGGTTGATGGTGAACAATTATGTATTAATGAGAATGTTTTTATAAGTATGTTAAGAAACAAAAAGTTTCAAATTTTCCGCTAAAATTAACCTAGATGAAGTAAGAATGACGTAAGTAGGCTTTCGGTCTTGTCTGGGGTCTAGATTTCGGTCGTGACAAAATACTTTGGGAAAAACAACATACCTTGACAGCTTAACAAACTTCAGATAATACTCCCTCACTGTCATGGAGCCTTGTTTGAGGTTGATGAATTTCTCAACCTTGGCCTCCCTCATCTCCCTGGGAAAGAATCTCTCCAGAAATACTGTCTTGAACAGCTCCCATGTGACTGGTACTCCACCTAAGACACGGCTATCTTGCCACATCTTGCACCAAGTCTGTGCTACATCCTTGAGCTCATAGGAAGCCAGCTCAGCCTTCTCAATGTCAGTGGCCCCCATAGCCACCAGGATCTTATGCACCTCATCTACAAACTTTTGAGGATCCTCCGATGCCTTAACCCCTGTGAAAATGGGAGGATTCATCCTCGTGAAATCCCTCAGTCTGTCAGCCATGCTACGGACCGGTGGGTTCTCCCTCTGAACATCCTGTCTGTTGACCTGGGCAGTCATAGCCTGGGCCTGCATGGTAATGGCCTGTGCCATTTGGGCCAAAGATGCCCGCACCTCAGCATCAGTCAACCCAGCTGGGTTAACTGGCATGGCCACTCCTTCAGCTGGAGCCTGGGGTAGATCCTGATTACCCCCAGTAGCTGCTCCTCCTCTCCTCTGACCAAATCCTGTCCTAGTGTTCATTCTCTGGAAAAACAAAAAGGATTGATGTTAGACACGCTCATAACACTAAGAATTCAGACATTTAGAAAAGCACGATAAGATCAGATGAAGGGAAACATTCCTAGGCATCATCCAGTCTCTAATCCAGGATAGTGGTGCACTTCACTACCATGACTTAGAAACTACTCAGTGTGGTTGATGTGAACTTATTATTTTCGTAATTTAACCTAGTGCTCTGATACTAACTTTGTCACGACTGGAATCTAGACTCCAGACGAGACCGGCGTCGTTGACCTCTCAGAGGTCGCAGACAAGCCTACTTACATCATTCTTACTTTACATAGGTTAATCTTAGCGGAAAATTTGAAACTTTTTGTTTCTAAACATTACTTAACAAACATTTCTAATACATTCGTAATTCGTTCAACATCAACCATCTAAACATTAAGAGATAATCAAATGAAAGAAATAGTTCAATAACATAATCGTATAATTGCCAAAATGGCACCCATACATAGTCTGAATAAAATAAGAAAGAAACGCTAGTGGAACATGCTCCACTAGCTCAACTACTAAACTAAGCTAGAACATAAACAGTAGCATCCTCGAAAGCATGAGGACCTACCAAAAAACGGATGAATGCTGGACGTCCGGATAACTGCAGCGATGATCTTGTAGCTCTACCGTCCACCTGTGCCTGCACCTAAAATAGTAGAATTTGTATAGGGTTAGTACACACTTGTACTAAGTATGGGTATATGCAAGCACACACCAAGGACATGCATGAGAAAGAATAGCTCTTTCCTAACAACATGATTTTTGGAAGTCAAGTCAGTGGACTTGCCAAATTGAGATTAGGAAAGTTTCCAAATTTGGATTAGGAAAGTAAGTGAGCTTTCCAAATTTGGATTAGGAAAGTGATACCATGAGAATAACATACATCATCATACTTTTCACATTTGCACACAGCACATAACATTTACACATAGCACATATCATATAGCATACAGTACATTTTACATGTAGCACATAACTTCTTTCATATCATTTATTCATATGCCATGAGACCTTGGAATCATGGACTTGACATTAAGACATCCCAAAATGAAGACTCAACATATGGGACCCCTCAACTAGGGAGTCTTCATTAGCAAAACACAGAGTCTGCTTCATTCATTCATACGTACTTCATTTCATTTCGTTCATAGTCATTGGTAACCACCGGTTATACCTAAGGATGTAGTTTAAGACTTTCATTAGGTTCGTTGTGCAATGACAAGAATGACCTAATGTCATTACTTGAATCTAACTCACCTTTTGATTATCCTATCCTAACACCTTTGGTATCATTCATTTCATTATGTGCATCATTTGAGGTTGGCCTCATTCATTTATTGGGAACTTTAACTTTAACCGACATAGATCATGTGAGCATCATGAAATCCAGTGTCTCCAACACGGAAAAGGGTGGAATCACCGGCCAAAGTGATCCAATAAATGCTAGCGTACTATGGGAATTTACCCCGACAGATCCCTATATTGGCAGTATAGGTTCAAAGACTAGGAGATATAAGGAGACCCATACCCGGCAAACCGGACAGTCTCATCTCATGAGAGTTACGTGAACCTCCGCCCTTCCCGAAAGAAGGCATCACCGCTCATAGCTAGTCTATCGGTGCTCAGTATAAAGTTCCATTACATTCATCTCATACGTCATGGAAGCTGGCTTCTAGTATGAGGACATCATAGCTCATTAGATGATTTCTCATCTCATCATTCGTATTGAGTGTATTAAGTTCAATACTCTCATTAGAGTGTTCATAGAGACTTGTCTCTTCCTTATCTTACACCCTCATAGGTGAGTACGTATTGGTAACATTTACTTAGGCTCATTTGAGATTACTCTCATCATTTACATTAGCCTCATATCATGTTGTCACCACATTCATTATCATTAGCCCCTTTTGCTTGTTCATAGTTACTCACCTTTTATTATGTGAATGTTCATTTCATCATTTCATTGTTCATCTCATCATATGCCAATGCACTTGGCCATTTAGTGTATTTACACTCATACTTAACCCTTCTAGGGTTCATCATTTCATTTCATACGTCTTAGGATCACTTACTTTTGAACGTATGTTAGACTTATGAGTCTATACACACAAGCCATGAGGCTTCATTCGTAGTTCATTAAGTAATTCTTACATTCCTAAGATTATGTAGTACAAAGACTTATGTATCTTGTAGTTATGCCAAGATCTTGAATTTGATCTAAGTAGGTGGAATTATTCTTGGATGATTTGTTCACGTATGACTTATGTATCAAACGGAACTTTGGGCAAGGAATCCCAAGTCTTGAATCAATTGAATGTAATTTACATTATTAATTGATTTTATTCTAATAGTCATAACATTTTAACTCTAAGTCAAATCACAATGTTTACATTGAAGGGTTACTTGTCTATTTAAAACTTTCCTTGCATTGGCCGATGGGTTGTGAGTTCAAGCCCCCAAAACCCCATTTTCGTTTTTCTTTTATTAGTTTCGGCCTATAGGAGACTTTGGGACCCGAGGTCGAGTCCCCTCAGCCACACTACAATTCTCCTTTATTTTCCTTTCCCTTCCATTCGCTTAAGGCTGAGAGGTTGTGGATTCGAACCCCCACAACCTCTTTATTTTATTCTTCTTTTTGAAATTTGACTTATTTGAGTTGAGTATGAGATTGTGGGGTCGAATCCCCACAGCCTCATTTCATTTTTTTTTATTTTACTCCTCTCATCCGCATAGAGGTCATGGGTTCGAATCCCATGCCTCTCAAAAATTTTCTTTATTTTTCCTTTTACTTGGTTTCTAACCGAGAGGGTGTGGGTTCGAATCCCACCCCTCTCATTTCTTATTTTCTTTTTCTTCACACTTAGTTCCCAGCCAAGGCAGGTTCGAATCCCCCTCACCACACGAATTTTCTTCTTTTTTATTTATATTTGTTTTTATTTTTAAAGGGGTGAGGTCTCGGGTTCGACCCTCAAAGACCTCACCAAATCTTCCTTATTTTCCTCGGCATTTTAAACATCTTAATTTGGCAGAGATATATCAACAAAATGCGGGAAATTCAAAGTAACTTCTTTACTCATTTTTTTTATCTCCATTTGTTAGTAGATTCATAGGACAATACATAGTTCGTTTGGTACGTTCTTTAATACAATATTTCACGAATTCTTAACCAAAATGTTTACTCCTCAATTCAGCCACACATCATGTCACATAAACATCACATTTTACTTCAATTAGTGTACATAACACAACCAACAAAATATTAACAAAATCAAGCCCCTAGGCCGAGACTCAACATGCCATACACATTTTGTTTTTTCTTAATTCGAACACACACATGGTTGCATTTTCATGAATTAACATACATCCAATACATTACATTCAGCACAAACATCACATAATCCTAAGTCTACCAGCATTCATACCAACCTACATTCGTTGGGAGCTAATGACAGGGACATGCAATAGGGGAATCACCCTTAGTTTTTGAGCCGAATATACTGAGTCCTAGGGGTCTCTTGGGAAAGGGACCAAGAGTAAGAAAACCCATACCTTTGTTTTCTTGTTAAATGTTCAAAATGCTGCCCAAGAACTCCTCCACAAATCAGTCCACACACCCAAAGTCACACCTCACCCGACTAGCGTAGTAGTTCTGCTTAATGTTACCGGATTGTTTTCTCTTTGAGTTTCTATCTTTCGAGTTCTTGATGAACTTTTGCCTTTACTTTATTTTGCTTTTGCTGATTGTTTTCTCACGTTTTCAGCCAAGAAAAAGAGAGTGAAAGAGAGAAAGAAATCGTGCAAAGAGAGTGGGGAAAAGGGAGATAAAATTCTAGTAGAAGTAGGACTTTGTGGGTTTGAATTAGTCAACTCAATAATTAATAAAAATTAATAAAAATCTGATTTCTTTTTCCTAAATCAGCTAATATTAATTATTTATTAAAAACTAAGTTAACACATTAAAATAAAAGCAAGTTTAATCTTGCTTCTAGTGGGGTTCAAACCCGGGTGACCCCATTTTGCGAAAATGGGTCCCTTCGGGTTGCCCCACCCGAATTTCTTTATTTTTTTAACTTAATTAATTAAATAATTAATTACTCAGGGTAATTACAATATAACCCTTGGCCTGGAAAAGACCATTTTACCCTTGGACCCTCAAAACTTAAAATTTCTTCTTTTGAGTCCGGTAAAAACTCTTTCGATTAAATCTTCGTTTTCGTGAGCCTCACATGGTTGGTTCCAACCTTTCCAAGCTCAATTAACTCCCCAAGTTAGTTGGCTTGGTCGTAGTAAGGGTTCTGAGGTCTGGTTCTACGCGTATCAATACGTGTCGACCTTGGTCTAATCGCAAGCATTCTTGAAACACCTAAGTCTTGATCTTATTCATTTTTAGGGTTGTTACAATAACATCTTTCATATCATTCATTAATATGCCATGAGACCTTGGAATCATGGACTTGACATTAAGACTTTCCAAAATGAGGTCTCAACATATGGGACCTCAACTAGGGAGCCTTCTTCAACAAACACAGAGTCTGCTTCATTCATTCATACGTACTTCATTTCATTCATTCATAAGCTAGTGTAAACACCGGCTATACCTAGGATGTAGTTTAAGACTCTCATCGGGTTTGCTGTGCAATGATCAAGAATAACCTAGTGTCATTACTTGAGTCTAGCTCACCTCTTGATTATCCTATTCTATCACCTTTGGTATCGTTTATTTCATTATGTGCATCATTTGAGGCTGACCTCATTCATTCATTGGGAACTTTAACTTTAACCGACATACATCATTTGAGCATCATGAAATCCAGTGTCTCCCCCACACCGAAAAGCGGTGGAATCACCGCCCAAAGTGACCCAAAACATGCTAGCGTACATAGGAATTGAACCCCGCCAGATCCCTATATTGACAGTATAGGTTCGAAGACTAGCAGATATAAGGAGACCCATACCCGGCACGCCGGACAGTCTCATCTCATGAGAGTTACTTGAACCTCCGCCCTTCCCGAAAGAAGGCATCACCGCTCATAGCTAGTCTGTCAGTGCTCAGTATAAAGTTCCATTACATTCAACTCATACATCATGGAAGCTGGCTTCTAGTATGAGGACATAATAGCTAAATAGATGATTTCTCATCTCATCATTTGTATTAAGTGTGTTAATCTCAATACTTTCATTAGAGTGTTCATAGAGACTGGTCTATTCATTAACTTTACACTCTCATAGGTGAGTACGTTTGGTAACATTTATTTAGGCTCATTTAAGATTGATCTCATTTTTAACATTAGCCTCATATCATGTTGTCACCACATTCATTAACATTAGCACATTTGCTCTTCATAATTACTCACCCCTTTTTTACGTGAATGTTCACCTCATCATATGCCAATGCACTTGGCCATTTGTGTGTTTCACATTCTTACTTAACCCTTCTAGGGTTTCATCATTTCATTACATAATATTCATTTCATCGTATGCCAATGCACTTGGCCATTTAGTGTGTTTCAATCTCTTACTTAACCCTTCTAGGGTTACATCATTTCATTACATACATCTTAGGTTCACTTATTTTTAAACGTATGCTAGACTTATGGGTCTATACATACAAGCCATGAGGCTTCATTCATAGTTCGTTTAAGTGATTCATATCTTCTTAAGATTATGTGGTACAAGACTTATGCATCTTGTATGTATGCCAAGATCTCGATTTCGATCTATGTAGGCGGCATTATTCTTGAAATTGTAATTCACGTACGACTTATGTATCAATACGGAATTTGGGCAAGGGAACCCAATTTCGAATCCCTTGGACAACACTTACATTTTTTATTTATTTTATTTTGGTCCACACGGCTTGGGGACCCAAGATCGAGCCCCAACACCTTCATTTTATTTTTCCCTTAGTTTTTCTCTTCATTTTTCGCTCAATGGGATTGAGAGGATGTGGGATTGAACCCCCACAACCTCATTTTCTTTTCATTTCTTTTCTTTATACTCTCTCTCCCTTGGCCGAGGGGTTGTGGGTTCGAACCCCCACAGCCCCTTATATTTTTTTATTTCTTATTTCTTGCCTTTTTCGAGTAGACCATGAGGTTGTGGGATGAAACCCCCACAACCTCTCTTTATTTTTCTTTTAATTCGCCTCTACTCCCTAGAGGTCATGGGTTCAATTCCCACGCCTCACATTCCTTTTATTTTCATTTTCTCTTAACTCTACTTCACTGCCTAGAGGTCGTGGGTTCGATTCCCACGCCTCACATTTCTTTTCTTTTCATTTTTCCTTTCTCCTTTACTGCCTAGAGTTCGTGGGTTTGATTCCCACGCCTCACATTTCTTTTCTTTTCATTTTTCCTTTCTCTTTTATCCTTTACTGCCTAGAGGTTGTTGGTTAGATTCCCACGCCTCACATTTCTTTTCTTTTCATTTTTCCTTTCTCCTTTACTGCCTAGAGGTCGTGGGTTCGATTCCCACGCCTCACATTTCTTTTCTTTTCATTTTTCCTTTCTCCTTTACTGCCTAGAGGTCGTGGGTTCGATTTCCACGCCTCACATTTCTTTTCTTTTATCATAGCTTTCTTATAGTGAGGTCTTGGGTTCAATCCCAACTGACCTCACATGTTTTAAACATTATTTTCAAACTCTCCTAAACCTCAACATTAGCCGAAACTAAACCATCAACATGCTGGAAATGTTAATCACATTCTGCAGCCTACTTTCTTCAACATTTATACGTAATTTAATAGGGTAGTTCGTAGATCATTTAATACGTTCTTAGGTGCATTTTTCATGGATTCGTTTAGCCAAGAAATTATCATTCAAATCAGTCACATTTCAACTCATATGAACATTACAATTTACATCAACATCTGTACATGAAATATAAAGAACTATCATGCCATTTCAAGTCCTAAACCATGAACAATAGCCACGGCAACACACACAAACATACGTAGTTACATTTTTGGAAAACATCAACATAAGTCACATAATTCCGAACATACATATAAACACATAATCATTATGAAAACATGTTTCGTCTCTAGTTTTCTACCAGCAAACATAACCAACCTATGATTTAATGGGAGCTAGTGACAGGGACATGCAACGGGAACAATCCTAGTTTTCGGATTAGAATTGACTAAATCTTAAGGGGTCTCTTGGGAAAGGGACCAAGAGAGAAGATAACCCATACCTTATTTTGACGTTCAAACCTTGAACTTGCTGCCCAAAGCTTCTCCAAACACACGTCCAAATCCAAGAGCTTCAACACCAACTCGACGGAAAAACCCTCTCTTTGCCTAACATGTTTGATTAGTTTTTTGTTTATAATTTTTGTTTTGAGTTCTTCAAGTGTGAAGAAATTTGGTTTACCTACTGTTCTTGTACGTTATTTGGCAGAGAGAACATGAATAAGAGTGATAGAGACGTGAGAGAGGAGAGTTTTCTTAGGCTTAGGGGTCTAGTTTAGGACTTAGTCAAATAAGATTTTATTTAATTATTAAAACTCTAATTTCCTTTTATTTTAAATCAGCTAATAATTTATTAATATAAATTAATTACATTAATTTACCAACTTAAATTAAAAATAAATTTAATTCATTGCTTCCACCTAGGTTCGAACCCGGGTTGAGCAAGACTTCACTTCAAGAGCCAATTTTCGGCCCTCTCTCCCCAAATTACCCCTGCACCCTATTAATTAAATAATTACATATATATTTAGGGCAATTACGATACTACCCTTAGCCTGGAAAAAGGCCATTTTACCCTTAGACCCTCCAAACCTAAGATTTTCCCTTTTTAAGTCTGGTAAAGACTCCTTCGAGTAAATCTTCGTATTCGAGAGCCCTACATGGATGGACCAAACCTTTCTTAGCTCAACTAACTCCCCAAGTTAGTTTGGTTGGATGTAGCAAGGGTTCAGAGGTTTGGTTCTACGCGCATCAATCCGTGTGAACCCGATCTTATCGTAGGCATTCTAGACACATTAAGTATTACTTATCATATCCATTTTTAGGGTTGTTACATTCCCCATCCCCCCCTTAGGAACATTCGTCCCCGAATGACACTACTCCTTACTAACAATAAGTAAGTCATCTATAGAATGTATGCATACATAGGTAATTCAATACTCCCCATTGGTGAATATCTGATTCACATATTAACATGATGGTGCACATCCTTGAAACCTACTAGTAGCTTCACATTAATAGACTAAGGAACTATTTCCTAAACTAGTCTCATCAAAACATACAACATAAGTAAACATATAAGTCATACAAATCAGCAACCAACATGATAACTCAAACATATTAATCTTATACTAGTGCATAAACACCAAACACAGTCAAATACATGAAAGACTAATTAAGGCTACGCACCCGAGACTCACTAGAGTTGCCTTCCCCAGCACCCCTAGAATTGAGTGTGAAGAATCGTTGCCTCCTTGGAGCCTCTTCACTTGGACCATTGGTCTGAACTCTCTCCTTCCCTTTTTCTTGACTTCTCCTATTCGGACAATCCTTCACCATGTGACCCGGTTTGCCACAACTGTAACAAGCGTTAGTGCCCATCATACACTCTCCTCCATGCAGTTTGCCACACTTCCTGCAAGGTGGCCTCTCCTGAGGTGTATCTACTTCATTGTTTCTCCTAAATCTGGGCTCGGAATCCCTATTATAGCGACCCTTGGATGAACTTGACTCCCCTTGGTGGGAGAGTCCCTTCTTAAAACTGGGCTGCTCACGGACGCCAAAATTGTTTCTGTGGCCTCCATGGCTGGGACCTGCCTGATCTTGAGGCTTAGGGCTCCTAGCATCACGAACGCACTTCTTCTTGTGGCTGTCGTCTACCTGCTGGACATGCACCATCAACCAGGAGAGGTCCATGTTAGCATAGAGCATCGCAGACCGACACTCCTCCTCCATATTTCTGTTGATTCCTGTGGGGAACCTGCTCATCTTATCGCTGTTGGTAGATACAAGGGAAGTAACATACCTGTATAGTTTAACAAACTTCAGGGAATACTCCCTGACTGTCATTGATCCCTGCTTAAGGTTGATAAACTCCTCAACCTTTGCCTCCCTCATCTCTTTGGGAAAGAATCTCTCCAGGAAGGTTGTCTTAAACAGCTCCCAAGTAACTAGAACTACGCCCAAAGCTCGGCTATCCTGCCACATCTTGCACCAAGTCTGTGCTACATCCTTGAGATGAGAGAAAGCCAACTCAGCCTTCTCAGTATCTGTGGCCCCCATAGCCACCAAAATCTTATGCACCTCGTCTACAAACTCCTGGGGATCCTTTGAAGTCTTAGATCCCGTGAAAATAGAAGGATTCATCCTCGTGAAGTCTCTCAGCCTGTCAGCCATGCTATGAACCAGTGGGTTCTCTCTCTGAACATTCTGCCGGTTGACCTGGGCAGTCATGGCCTGGGCCTGCATAGTGATGTCCTGTGCCATCTGGGCCAGAGATTCCCGCACCTCTGCATCAGTCAACCCTGCTGGGTTAACCGGCATAGCCACTCCTTCAGCTGGAACCTGGGGTGAAACCTGATTGTCCCTAGCAGCTACTCCTCCTCTCCTCTGACCAACGTTCCTCCTAGTATGGATTCTCTGAAAATAATAAGAATTGATGTTAGACACACTCATAACACCAAGAAATCAGACATTAGGAAAAGCACGATAAGATCAGAAGAAGGGAAAATTTCCTACGCATCATGCATTCTCTAATCCATGATAGTGGTGTACTTCACTACCATGACTTAGAAACTACTCAATGTGGTTGATGTGAACTTATTATTCTAGAAATTTAACCTAGTGCTCTGATACCAACTTTGTCACGACCGGAGTTTAGACCCCAGACGAGACTGGCGTCGTTGACCTCTCAGAGGTCGCAGACAAGCCTACTTACATCATTCTTACTTCATCTAGGTTGATTTTAGCAGAAAATTTGAAACTTTTTGTTTCTTAACATGCATAAAGGTCATTCTACTTACATTCATAATGTTCACAATAAACCATCTAGCATTAAGATTATCAAATGAAAGAAATATTTCAATTACTGCATTTAACATATTTTTGCCAAAACGGCACCAATACAAAGTCTGAAATGAAAGTGGAAAGAAACACTAGTGGAATATGCTCTACTAGTTATAGCCTACATCTAAGCTAGATAATAACGGTAGACATCCTCGAAAGCATGAGGGCCTACCAAGTCCAGATGATAGCTCCACGTTCGGATAGCTGCAACGTCAACTTGTAAGCTCTAGCGTCCACCTGTGCCTGCACCTAAAAATATAGAGTTGTATGGGATTAGTACAAACTTGTACTAAGTATGGGTATATACAAGCACACACCAAGGACATGCATGAGTAAGAATAGCTCTTTTCTACCAACATGATTATGGAAAGTCAAGTCAGTGGACTTGCCAAATTGGGTTTAGGAAAGTCAGTGAGCTTTCCAAATTTGGATTAGGAAAGTCAGTGAACTTTTCAAATTTGGATTAGGAAAGTCAGTGAGCTTTCCAAATTTGGATTAGGAAAGTCATGACATGAGAGTAACATGTATCATCATACTTATCATATTGCACACAGCACATAACATCTTACACATAGCACATATCATATTGTATATAGCACATAACATCTTTCATATCATTCATTCATATGCCATGAGACCTTGGAATCATGGACTTGACATTAAGACTTCCCGAAATGAGGGCTCAACATATGGGACCTCAACTAGAGAGCCTTCTTCAACAAACACAGAGTCTGCTTCATTCATTCATACGTACTTCATTTCATTCATTCATAAGCTAGTGTAAACACCATCTATACCTAGGATGTAGTTTAATACTCTCATCGGGTTTGTTATGCAATGATCAAGAATAACCTAGTGTCATTACTTGAGTCTAGCTCACCTCTTGATTATCCTATCCTATCACCTTTGGTATCGTTTATTTCATTATGTGCATCATTTGAGGCTGGCCTCATTCATTCATTGGGAACTTTAACTTTAACCGACATAGATCATCTGAGCATCATGAAATCCAGTGTCTCCTCCACACCTAAAAGAGGTAGAATCACCGGCCAAAGTGACCCAAAACATGCTAGCGTACATAGGAATTGAACCCCGCCAGATCCCTATATTGGCAGTATAAGTTTGAAGACTAGGATATATAAGGAGACCCATACCCGGCACGCCGGACAGTCTCATCTCATGAGAGTTACATGAACCTCCGCCCTTCCCGAAAGAAGGCATCACCGCTCATAGCTAGTCTGTCGGTGCTCAGTATCACGTTCCATTACATTCAACTCATACGTCATGGAAGCTGGCTTCTAGTATGAGGACATCATAGCTCAATAGATTATTTATCATCTCATCGTTAGTATTAAGTGTGTTAATCTCAATACTTTCATTAGAGTGTTCATAGAGACTGGTCTATTCAATAACTTTACACTCTCATAGGTGAGTACGTTTGGTAACATTTATTTAGGCTTATTTGAGATTGCTCTCATCTTTTACATTAGCCGCATATCATGTCGTCACCACATTCATTAACATTAGCACATTTGCTCTTCACAATTACTCACCCCTTTTTTACGTGAATGTTCATCTCATCATATGTTAATGCACTTGGCCATTTGTGTGTTTCACATTCTTACTTAACCCTTCTAGGTTTTCATCATTTCATTACATAATATTAATTTGATCGTATGCCAATGCACTTGGCCATTTAGTGTGTTTCACACTCTTACTTAACCCTTCTAGGGTTATATCATTTCACTACATACATCTTAGGTTCACTTATTTTTAAACGTATGCTAGACTTATGGGTCTATACATACAAGCCATGCGGCTTCATTCATAGTTCGTTTAAGTGATTCATATCTTCCTAAGATTATGTTGTACAACACTTATGCATCTTGTATGTATGCCAAGATCTCAATTTCGATCTATGTAGGCGGCATTATTCTTGAACATTTAATTCACGTACAACTTATGTATCAATACGGAATTTGGGCAAGGGAACCCAATTTCGAATCCTTTGGACAACACTTACATTTTTCATTTATTTAATTTTGGTCCACACGGCTTGGGGACCCAAGATCGAGCCCCAACACCTTCATTTTATTTTTCCCTTAGTTTTCTCTTCATTGTTCGCTCAATGGGAATGAGAGGATGTGGGATCGAACCCCCACAACCTCATTTTCATTTAATTTCTTTTCTTTAAACTCTCTCTACCTTGGACGAGGGGTTGTGGGTTCGAACCCCCACAGCCCCTTATATTTTTTTATTTCTTATTCCTTGCCTTTTTCGAGTAGACCATGAGGTTGTGGGATCAAGATCCCACAACCTCTCTTTATTTTTCTTTTAATTCGCCTCTACTGTCTAGAGGTCATGGGTTCAATTCCCACGCCTCACATTCCTATTATTTTCATTTTCGCTTAACTCTCCTTCACTGCCTAGAGGTCGTGGGTTCGATTACCACGCCTCACATTTCTTTTCTTTTCATTTTTCCTTTCTCATGTACTGCCTAGAGGTCATGGGTTTGATTCTCACGCCTCACATTTCTTTTCTTTTCATTTTTCCTTTCTCCTTTACTTCCCAGAGGTATTGGGTTCGATTCCCACACCTCACATTTCTTTTCTTTTCATTTTTCCTTTCTCCTTTACTTCCTAGAGGTCGTGGGTTCGATTCCCACGCCTCACATTTCTTTTCTTTTCATTTTTCCTTTCTCCTTTACTGCCTAGAGGTCGTGGGTTCGATTCTCATGCCTCACATTTCTTTTCTTTTATCATAGCTTTCTTATAGTGAGGTCTTGGGTTCAATCCCAACTGACCTCACATATTTTAAACATTATTTTCAAACTCTCCTAAACCTCAACATTAGCCGAAACTAAACCATCAACATGCTGGAAATTTTAATCACATTTTGCAGCCTACTTTCTTCAACATTTATACGTAATTTCATAGGGTAGTTCGTAGATCATTTTATACGTTCTTAGGTGCATTTTATATGGATTCGTTTAGCCAAGAAATTATCATTCAAATCAGTCACATTTCAACTCATATGAACATCACGATTTACATCAACATGTGTACATGAAATATAAAGAACTATCATGCCATTTCAAGTCCTAAACCATGAACAATAGCCACGGCAACACACACAAACATACGTAGTTACATTTTTGGAAAACATCAACATAAGTCACATAATTCCGAACATACATATAAACACATAATCATTAAGAAAACACGTTTCATCCCTAGTTTACTACCAGCAAGCATAACCAACCTATGATTTAATGGGAGCTAGTGACAGGCACATGCAACGGGAACAATCCTAGTTTTCGGATTAGAATTGACTGAATCTTAAGGGGTCTCTTGGGAAAGGGACCAAGAGAGAAGAGAACCCATACCTTATTTTGACGTTCAAACCTTGAACTTGCTGCCCAAAGCTTCTCCCAACACACGTCCAAATCCAAGAGCTTCAACACCAACCCGACGGAAAAACCCTCTCTTTGCCTAACCTGTTTGATTAGTTATTTGTTTATAATTTTCGTTGTGAGTTCTTCAAGTGTGAATAACTTTGGTTTACCTATTGTTCTTGTACGTTATTTGGCAGAGAGAACATGAATGAGAGTGATAGAGACGTGAGAGAGATATGAGCGTGAGAGAGGAGAGTTTTCTTAGGCTTAGGAGTCTAGTTTAGGACTTAGTCAACTAAGATTTTATTTAATTATTAAAAATCTGATTTCCTTTTATTTTAAATCAGCTAATAAATTATAAATATAAATTAATTACATTAATTTACCAACTTAAATTAAAAACAAATTTAATTCATTGCTTCCACCTAGGTTCGAACCCGGGTTGAGCAAGACTTCACTTCAAGAGCCAATTTTCGGCCCTCTCTCCCCAAATTGCCCCTCCACCTTATTAATTAAATAATTACATATATATATTTAGGGTAATTACGATACTCCCTTTAGCCTGGAAAAAAGACCATTTTACCCTTAGACCCTCCAAACCTATGATTTTCCCTTTTTAAGTCCGGTAAAGACTCATTCGAGTAAATCTTCGTATTCAAGAGCCTTACATGGCTGGACCCAACCTTTCCTAGCTCAAATAACTCTCCAAGTTAGTTGGCTTGGCTGTAGCAAGGGTTCAAAGGTTTAGTTCTACGCGCATCAATCCGTGTGAACCCGGTCTTATCGTAGGCATTCTAGATACATTAAGTATTACTTATCATATCCATTTTTAGGGTTGTTACATTGCATATAGGATTGTAAAGTGAACTTGGCATGTTTATAACAAGATGTCCCTTTGTGCATGTCTTCAAATGTTTTATTTGGATATATACATACTTAGGACATATGGTTTGTATTAACCCATATCTCGTCTATTTCTACATAAATGTAGGTTCGGTCAATTGAGGTGGTTCAAGGCCATTCTCAGAGAAGCTTGGATTGTTCCCAAGTTGGTGAACCCTCAAGTCCGAAGATGAATCCTATGAATCTAGCTTTTTGTTATTTTTCTATTAAATACATTGTTCTATTTCCTATTCAAGGAATATGTTGTATTCTCTTATAAGACGTATTTTAATGATGTAAGGGCTAAGTCTCATTTCTCTTACTCTTAGGTTTAGCTGGTCATGTGAGACAACGATAGATTCTGTTTTGATATATGTGAAGTAAAGTTGAACTTCAAATATAAGTTTTAGTTTTTCCGTTTTTTATTCTATCTATGATGTGATAATGTACGCTAAGCGCTTGTCTAACGCCTCTTCTAGGGTGAAGACGCTGGTTACGGCGAGGGGGTGCTCTCCGGTCTTAACAAACTTGGTATCAGAGCCAGGTTGAATAAATCTTAAGAATGATGTCTCACAAAGACCACAATTTGTAGAGTCTTGTTCATAATTGTGAAGCGCGCCACACTTATGAATGAGAGCCTACATGATGCTTAGGGAATTATCATTTCTTTGGTATTCTTAAGTCGTTCCTCAAGAGTCTTAACTCTATATGTACTTTTCTTCTAAACCTTTTCTTGTGGTTATAAGCTATGACTACTAGAAGGTCTACCGTAAGAAGGTTTGAAGAGGAGATTGCAAATGTGGGAGTTCCTCCCAAGACAACCAAGCTCCTCCTCAATATAAAGTTCCTCTAGGTGTCAGAGCTTCGATCAATGCTCCGGTCATGACGGATCGGGAGATAAGGGCTGCTTTCCTAAACTTGAATGAAGTCATGACTACTCAAGATCAAGTGGTAACTACTCAAGCTCAAGATATGAAGGCTCAAGAAAACTAGGAAGTTGTACCCCATGTGAATCAAAATGCTATTACCATGGCCTCTTGTTTCAGAGACTTCACAAGCATGAATCCTCCAATGTTCTTTGTTTCTAAGGTGAATGAAGATCCTCAAGACTTTCTTGATTAGGTTTATAAGATATTATATGCTATGAGGATGATCTCAAATGAGAAGGCTGAGCTAGCTTCTAACCAACTCAAGGATGTGGCTCAAACTTGGTACACTCAATGGAAGGACAATATGTCTTTGAGAGTGGGTCACATAAGTTGGGAAGTCTTTAGGAGGGAATTTCTTGATAGGTTCTTCCCAAGGGAGAAAAGAGAGGAAAAAGTGGAAGAGTTCATCAACCTTCGTCAAGGAGGTATGAGTGCAAGAATACTCTTTGAAATTCATCAAGTTGTCCAAGTATGCTTCTTCTTTGGTGTCTAATCATATAGATGAAATGATCCGTTTTGTGACGGGTGGGTCCGATGATCTTGTAGAAGAATGTCGGGCTGCAATGCTTCATGACAACATGGACCTTTCTCGGTTGATGGTGCGTTCTCAAAAAGTTGAGGAGAGTAGGCTTAAGAAGAAAAATAGGGATGCTAAGATGGCAAGGCCCAATGATGGAGGTACTTCAAAGGGTAAGTTTGAAATCCAAGACTAACCAAAGTTTAAGAAGAGATTCTCCAACCAAGTTCCTTCAAATTTCTCCAAGGCTAGCAAGGATAGGGTGCCTAACCCGAAGTCTCAACAGGGAAAAGGTGATGGTTCACAAGGTGAGAAACCTAGTTGTACCAAATGTGGTAAGGAACATGTGGGTAAATGTCTAATTGGTATGGACAATTGTTTTGGTTGTGGAAAGAGTGGTCACATGGTGAGGGATTGTCCCATGGCCATGACTCAAGGAAGAAAGAGTGACGAAGCTCAAGCAAGTGGTCTAAATTTTGATGCACCTAAGAAGAAACACTTCTATGCTCTAAAATCTAGGGGTGATCAAGAGGATTCTACCGATTTTTGTTACTAGTATATTGAAAGTATTTTCAGTTAATGTTTATGCATTTCTAGATCCCAATGTCACTTTGTCTTTTTAACTCCTTTAGTGGCTATTAAGTTTTATCTTATCCCCGATGTCTTAGTTGAACCTTTTTCGGTTTCTACCCTGGTGGGTGACTCTGTTGTTTCTAAAAGAGTCTATAGGCGTAGTCCCATATTATTATCCATAGAGTTACCTTGGTTGACTTTCTAGAACTTGATATGTTGGACTTTGATGTCGTTTTGGGGATGGATTGGTTAAATTCTTGTTTTACTTCAATTGATTGTAAAACAAGGGTAGTTAAATATCAATTTCTTAATGAACCTGTTTTAGAATGGAAGGGGAGAAACTCAATCCCTAGAGGTCAAATCATTTCATGTCTAAAAGCTTGTAGGATAATTTCTAAGGGATGTCTATATCACATTGTGAGGGTCAATGACCTTATGTCTAAGGCATCTCCTTTAGAGTCATTCCCTGTAGTGAAGGACTTTTTGGAAGTCTTCCCCAATGATTTACTTGGAATTCCTCCCGAAAGGGAAATAGATTTTGGCATAGATTTGATGCTGGATACAAAACCCATTTCAATTCCTCCATGCCAGATGGCTCCGGCTGAGTTGAAAGAATTGAATACTCAACTCAAGGATTTCCTAGATAAGGATTTTATACAAAAAAGCATATCTCCATGAGGCACTCCTATATTATTTGTGAAAAAGAATGATGGGTATCGTAGAATGTGTATTGACTACCAACAATTGAACAAGGTCACTTTAAAGAGTAAGTACCCTCTCTATAGAATTGATGATTGTTTAATCAACTCGAAGTTGAGAGTTACTTTTCAAAAATTGACTTGATGTCACGTTATCTTCAACGTAGAGTGAGAGGTGTTGATATTTCAAAACCTGCTTTTTGAATAAGATATGGTCATTATGAGTTCCTAGTCATGTCTTTTGGTCTAACTAATGCCCCGACAACTTTTATGGACCTTATGAATAGGGTGTTCCATAATTATCTTGATTCATTTGTAATTGTCTTTATTGATGATATCTTGGTATATTCTAAGAGTGAGGATGAACACGTGGGTCATTTGAGGATAGTATTGCAAGTCCTCAAGGAATATCAACTATTTGCTAAATATAGTAAATGCAAATTTTGGCTAAGATCGGTTTCTTTTCTTGGTCATATTGTTTCTGGTGTGGGTATTGAGGTTGATCCAAAGAAGACAGAGGCGGTTAAGAATTGTCCTAGACCTTTAACGCCCACCGATATTCAGAGTTTCTTGGGTTAAGATGGATATTATAGGAGATTTGTTGATGGATTTGCATCTATCTTTTCTCCATTGACTACCTTAACCCAAAAGAAAGTCAAGTTTGAATGGACGGAAGCTTGTGAGAAAGTCTTCCAATAATTGAAAGATAAGCTTACCTCCACTCCGGAATTGATCTTACCGTATGGTACCGAAGGGTTTCTTGTGTATTGTGACGCTTCTCGAGTAGGTTTGGGTTGTGTCGTCATGTAACATGGTAAGGTGATAGCATATGTCTCTAGACAATTCAAGGTACATGAGAAGAATTATCCAACTCATGATCTTGAACTAGTAGTCGTAGTGTTTGCTTTGAAAATATGAAAACACTATCTATATTGTGTGCATGTATATGTTTTCATGGATCATAAGAGTCTCTAATATGTGTTCACTCAAAAGGAGTTAAATCTCTGATAAAGAAGGTGGTTAGAGATTTGGAAAGATTGTGATATGAGTGTACTTTACCACCCCGGGAAAGCCAATGTGGTTGCGGATGCTTTGAGTAGAATGTCTATGTGTATTGTAGCCCCGGTTGGGTGTTTGACTTATAGATTGTCCAAAAGGGGGTTTCATGGTTCATCATAACTCCGAGTCATCTTTAGTGATTGAGGTGAAATCTAAACAACACTTTGTTCCTCTATTGATGGAGTTGAAGAAATTGGTTCGTAGTAAATCTAATGAGTCATTCTCCCAAGGGAAGGATGGATTACTTAGGTACAAAGGTAGGTTGTGTGTGTCAGATGTAGATGGCTTAAGAGGACAAATTTTGGAAGGGGATCATGGTTACCGATATTCCATTCATTTGGGTGCCACCAAAATGTATCGTGATCTTCAAGAGATCTATTGGTGGAATGGTTTGAAGAAGGATGTAGCGGAATTTTTGGACAAATGTCCTAAGTGTCAACAAGTCAAGGTCAAACATCAAAGACCGACAGGTTTAACTCAAGATATAGCTATTCCTACTTGGAAGTGGGAAGATGTAAACATGAATTTCATCATGGGTTTGCCTCGTATACGAAGGCAAAATGATTCGATTTGGGTTATTATCGATAGATTGACCAATATAGCCCATTTATCCCAGTCAACGCTACTTATTCGGTGGAAGAATATGCTAAGTTATATCTTAAGTTGATTGTGAGAATGCATTGAGTTCCCTTGTCTATCATTTCGGATAAGGGTACTCAATTCACTTCTAATTTTTTGAAAGCATTCTAGAGTGGACTTAGTATCAAGGTGAAACTTAGTACTGCATTTCATCCACAAATGGGTGGTTTGTAGGAACAAACCATACAAACCTTGGAAGATATATTAAGGGCATGTGTCATTGACTTCAAGGGTAATTGGACTGACCATCTACCATTGATTGAATTATCTTACAATAATAGCTATCATTCAAGTATCTCCATGGCACCCTTTGAGGCCTTTTATGGGAGGAGATCTATGTCTCCAATTGGGTGGTTTGAGGTAGGTGAGTTTGCTCTAATAGGACCCAAAGAAAATTATGAGGCTGTGGATAAAGTTTGAATCATAAGGTATCAATTGATAGCGGCCCAAAGTCTGCAAAAATCTTATGCCGACAATAGAAAAAGGGACCTTGAGTTTATGGTAGGTGACTTTGTTTATTTGAAGATATCACCCATTTCATGGGTGATGATGTTTGGGAAAAAGGAGAAACTTAGTCTCCGTTTTGTGAGGCCATATGAGGTTATGAAACGCATCGGCGGTGTTGCCTACGAGTTGAAATTACCTATTGAGTTGGCTCCGGTGCATCCGGTCTTCCATGTGTCAATGCTTAAAAAGTGCATAGGCAGTCCGTGTCTATACTTCCTCTAGATGGTTTAGAAGTTGAAGCGAACCTTTCCTATGAAGAGCCTGGTTGAGATTTTAGACCGGCAGGTGAAGACGTTCAGGAATAAGGAAGTAGCTTCCGTAAATTTCTTTGGAAGAATCATCTTATGGAGAATGTTACTAGGGAGGCCGAGGTTTATATGATGTCCCGATATCCTCATCTTTTTGCAACCACTTATAGTCAAAGTTCAAGTTAGCAATTCCTCCTAGTTTTGGTTTATGAAGGGTCTTAAGTGTATTTGAACTTCTATGATTTTCCTTCATTATGCATGTTCTTGTGACAATTCATGTTTCATATATGTCTTGAATTATATATTCTTCATACTTGATGACCCTTGATTATATTGTTGGTATAGTTGAGTTATGGGATATTTCTTGTGAAATTTCTCAAGTGTGAAGTGATGAAATTATGTATTTCTCCTTGTTTAATATGTTGAGCTAATATACGAGAAGGAGAAGAACATTCCTCCTTGCATAATGTGAAAGGATGAAAGGTGTGCATAATTGGTAGTTGATATTGTTTATACCTCATAATGGTGCATTAATGTGTTTGAGAATTGAGTGAATATTTCCTTCTTTGATTTGAATTATCATTATATGCATGTGCTGGTTGGCTAGTAGTCTTGAGTCATAGATTCTAAAAGAGAAGTCAATGTGTCGTTCGAGGATGAATGTTTTCCAAGGGGGATAATGTTATACCTCAAAAATAACCAATGACCTAGGCTAGAGTATCACCTATTGAATAATGTTTAAAATGGTTTTTCCAGACCTAGACTAATGTATTAGACTTAATTTAGAAGTATTATAGCCTAAACGTCAAGAGACAACCATGACGTGCGGAAACTATTAAAATTGAACTAGTAGATATCCTTAGGTCTTGTGAAGGTTTGGGAGTGTCGTATGAAGAGTATACTTCAAATAGGTAAAATAATGTTCTACGGATCAAAACGTCCATCTAATACGCCATAAGTACCACCCTAGGGGTCCTTGAAGAGGGCCCTAGAGTTTGCAAGAAGGCTGCCCAGGCAGCTTGAAAGCAACCCCTTTTCAGGGTGCTGGTGTGTCGCGCACCCAACATTCAAAAGGATAAAATTTCTTATGACACTGTCTTTTTACGATCATCTCTTCCTCAAACACGCAGCCATGTCCCTGATTTGGTCGCGTCATTTTAAAGTCAAGTTGAATTCACAAAAAGGTCTAATTAAGTGAGGGGTATTTTGGGTATTCTAGGGGAGGGGTATATATTGGTTTTAAGTCAATTTTAAGTCACTTTTACCCACCCAAATCAATTTCCCAAATTGAAATCCAAATCACTCTCACTTCTCTCTAAATTCTTTCTATACCCAACCTCCATTGAAGAGCATTGGAGAATGAAGAAGAAGACCAATCCTCCAAGTTTTCTACTGAAATTCATGGATAAAGTATTCACTAAGGTATTAACTCTTTCACTCTTGGTATTCCTTTCCCAAGAGGTCCATACAATGATGATTTTAAGCTCCCCAAAAATACTGGGTTTTCTCTACACTTGGGTCTTCTTTTAAAACATAAATTTTGGATCAATTGTGATGAATTATGACTACTTATGATTATTTAAGTGCATAATGATCGATAATTTATGTTGTTTAATTGGAATTCCATAGGACCCATGTTCTTACCTAAATTCCATAAATCTTGGGATGGAGTCTTGGATTGGTTTCATGGAGGTCATCGGTAAGACCTTCAAGGTCACAAACTTATTGTTGTAGTATTGTTGGCTTATCTTTGCTAATGCTGGTCAATTGAAGTATGAATGATGAAGTTATGAATGTAGGATCATGCTTCGAATATGATGGTTGTGAGATGTTGATAGGCTTACTATGATGAAAAATTGAAGGTAATTCCTATGTGCATCTGATACGCTCAAACTTACTTCTCAAATAAGAAGTAAAGCGGTCGTATGAAGTATAGAATCCAACTAATGAGGTTGGGGTCGATCCCATGAGGAAAATAGTTCAGACTTAACTTTATTCTATTATTACTACTATTTAGTCAACTATTTTCCGAGAAAACAAATGACAAAAGGGGGTTTTCTTAAATTAATAAAAATGATTAACTAAATTAAAATAAACAACTAACAGATTCAAATCTTGGAGTTTAATCAAATAATAAAAGTAACTAGGGTTTAAGTGTTCCCCACAGGTTCCTAACTCGGTAATTCTAGCTATAACAATTCTTTCCTAGTATCTTGCATGTAAAGCGATAAGTTATGTATCTCTAAATCCTTGGTCCGACATCTAGAAAATTTCACTCCGTACCTTGGTCCGGCTACGTGTGTTGCTATACTAACCCTTATCTTTACCTCATATTAAGCATCACAATCGATATTTGACTAAGTTATTACTTCGTACCAACCTATACTAGCCTATTAGATAGTATACACTAAATCTATGTTGATAATTCTTTTCCTATTATCTACCTCCTTGGTCCGGCAAGTAGCATTAACGCGAGTTCTAACGTTGGGCATCCGTTAAAAAGACTTCTACACGGAAGAATTATCAATACATGATAGACACTATTCTAGAATTGCTATTTTAGTTATATTTTACCTTGTTATTTACCCATGATTCCCACAACCCTAGTAATGGAGTTTAGTTACCCATGGTCATAATCACACAATTCATATTTGTAATGTAAGAATTCATGCACTTACTTTAATGAGAACGAATAAATTCCAGAAATTCACTTGATTAATCCACCAAAACACCAACAATCGATTATCAATTACCAAAACCAATAGTTCAATACTAAAACAAGAGTGCTAAAAAAATATCCAAGAGTCTAACCCCAAAAATGAGGTTTTTCGGACTATTTATAATAAAATAAAACCTAATAAAAGAAGGAATCTAATTAAGGAAAATCTGTCCAAAATGCGTCTGAGACGACAGCCCATGTGACGGACCGTCGTGGCCTCCGTCACTCCATACTTGGGCTCTAATCTCGCTGCTTCCTTCATCAACTTTGTTACCCTCAACGGACAGGTCTGACAGACCATTTCAAGTACGACGGTCCGTCGAGGGGTTTCGTTCCACAAGACTTAGAAACTTCTTGGAATTGGGTACTGGACTAATCTCTGACAATCACGACGAACAAGCAGGACGGACCGTCGTGGCTATGATGGCCCGTCGTAAGGCTTCCATAGTACCACACTTAGTCAGACTTCCCCATCTTCCTTCAGCAGTTACTCTCTTCCCACTACGGTGCCACCTACGGACCGTCAAAGTCGCGGCGGACCGTCGTGAGCTCCGTAGGTGGTCAAAATTTGATACGCTCAAACTTACTTCTCAAATAAAAAGTAAAGCGGTCGTATCAAGTGGAGAACCCAATAATGAGGTTGGGGTCGATCCCACGAGGAAAAAAGTTCAGACTTATCTTTATTCAATTATTACTACTATTTAGTCAACTATTTTCCGAGAAAACAAATGACAAAAGGGGGTTTCTTAAATTAATAAAAATGATTAACTAAATTAAAATAAACAACTAACAGATTCAAATCTTGAAGTTTAATCAAATAATAAAAGTAACTAGGGTTTAAGTGTTCCCCACAGGTTCCTAACTCGGTAATTCTAGCTATAACAATTCTTTCCTAGTATCTTGCATGTAAAGCGATAAGTTATGTATCTCTAAATCCTTGGTCCGGCATCTAGAAAATTTCACTCCGCACCTTGGTCCGTCTACGTGTGTTGCTATACTAACCCTTATCTTTACCTCATATTAACCATCATAATCGATATTTGACTATGTTATTACTTCGTACCAACCTATACTAGCCTATTAGATAGTATACACTAAATCTATGTTGATAAATCTTTTCCTATTATCTACCTCCTTGGTCCGGCAAGTAGCATTAAGGCGAGTTCTAACGTTGTCCATCCGTTAAAAAGACTTCTACACGAAAGAATTATCAAAACATGCAAGACACTATTCTAAAATTGTTGTTTTAGTTAGATTTTACCTTGTTATTTACCCGTGGTTCCCACAACCCTAGTTATGGAGTTTAGTTACCCATGGTCATAATCACACAATTCATATTTGTAATGTAACAATTCATGCACTACTTTAATGAGAACGAATAAATTCCAGAAATTCACTTGATTAATCCACCAAAACACCAACAATCGATTCCGTAAAAAGTATATCAATTACCAAAACCAATAGTTCAAAAGTAAAACAAGAGTGCTAAAAAAAATATCCAAGAGTCTAACCCCAAAAACGAGGTTTTTCGGACTATTTATAATAAAATAAAACCTAATAAAAGAAGGAATCTAATTAAGGAAAATTTTTCTAAAACGCGTCTGAGACGACAGCCCATGTGACGGACCGTCGTGGCCTCCGTCGCTCCATACTTGGGTTCTAATCTCGCTGGTTCCTTCATTAGCTCTATTACCCTCGACGGACAGGTCTGATGGATCGTTTCAAGCACGATGGTCCGTCGAGGGGTTTCGTTCCACATGACTTAGAAACTCCTTGGAATTGGGTACTGGGACTACTCTCTGACAATTACGACGAACAAGCAGGACGGACCGTCATGGCTATAACGGTCCGTCGTGAGGCTTTCGTAGTCCCACACTTAGTCAGACTTCCCCATCTTCCTTCAGCAGCTACTCTCTTCTCACTACGGTGCCACCTACGGACCGTCACAGTCGCGACGGACCGTCGTGAGCTCCGTAGGTGGTCACTTCTGCAATTCCTGCTCACAACCTCCGCGTTCTCCTTTGGACAGATTTCCTGCAAATAAAGAGAAACCTACATCAAAAATCAATACAAAAAGGATTTGGATACACACTAAACTTAAGGAAAAAGCATTAAAAGTACCATAAAACCACGGTACATCAGCATCTTATGGTTATGCTATGATGTAATGTTCTCACATGAAGTTGCATTTGTGATGAAAGGATTCTCTCATCCTAGAACCTATGAGGTATGCACATGTTATATGAGGGGTTAAACTCTTAAGACCTAAGTTATGAATTAATAAGAAAAACTTAGATACTTCAAAAAGGGAATTTAGCTTATCACCAAGTGAACTTGACAATGAGAGTTGTTCCTTCACAAAGGAAGGAAGGTTCACACTATGTTCTCTCATCAGGTGGAAACTACAATGCTAATTTTCATAAATAGGGCTTCTAGTAACAACCTCCTAGTTCTTTAACTATTTGCCCCAATAGGAAACGTAGCTAGTGGATCCACCTAGATGTTGTTGTCATGTATATATCCTACCTTGGCAAGTAGGATGCCCACTTTCCGATGTTAGGGGTTGAGACCGGATTCCATGTTTAGCTCACATGGTCTAATATCGGATATGACAAAGTTTTCCGAAAGTAAAATTAATGAAAGTACAAAGATGAACACTAGCTAGGACTACTTCAGAGGTGTTACTTACTGTAGGTAAGGGTATGAGACTTTACCTATACATTGCACAAGTGGACCTTGAGTGGAGTTCTAGGATGTGTCTTTATATATGAATGATAACTATTATGTTGATTTCACATGATGTACATGATGTTGGTCTAAATCGTTATGAATGATGATTAAACTTGTTATGATGTTATATGTGGTAATGCAATGCTTATGATCTCTTTGCTAGTTTACTTTGTTTATGTGGGGTTATGGGGCTTCACATACACATTGCACTAGTGGACATGTATTGGGGTTATGTGTAAGGTCTTGTGATGTATTGATGAAATGGACTCTAAAACATAAAATTTTGAATATGGCTTTATTATGATGTTACTCTTGAGCATGAATATGAATATCTCTTATTGTTGTTATGGTATGGACTTGTATGTTCTTGGAATGAATATAAAGGCTTTTAAAGTGAACTTGACATGTTTATTACAAAATGTACCTTTGTGCATGTCTCCAAATGTTTTATTTGCAAATATCCTTACTTGGTACATGTGGGTTGTATTAACCCATATCTCTTCTATTTCTACAGAAATGTAGGTTCGGGCCATTGAGGCGCTTCAAGGCCAGTCTCAAAGAAGATTGGATTTTTCCCTAGTTGGTGAGTCCTCAAGTCCGAGGACAAAGCCTATGAATCTAACTTTTTGTTATTTTGCTATAAGAGATATTTCTATTTCCTATTCAAGGACTATGTTGTATTCTCTTAAAACACCTATCGTACTGATGTATGGGATAAGTCCCATTTTTCTTACTCTTATGATTAGATGGTCAGGTGAGACAATTATAGATTCTATGTTTATATAAGTGAAGTGAAGTTGAACTTCAAAGAAAAGTTTTGAATTTTTCCGCTTTTTATTCTATCTATGATGTGATAAGGTGTGGTAAGGGCTTGTCTAAGGCCTCTTCGAGGACGAAGACGCCGATTACGTCTAGGGTGTGCTCTCCGATCGTAACAATATTGTAATGGAAGATCTCCCTCTAGTAGAGCCCATGTTTCTAGTAGCAATCTCTCAATCCCATAACTATGTGCCCCCATAAGTTTTCTTACATAGACATTAGGCAATGGATCCACCTAAGCAAAAAAAAATTTGTTCTTACCTGAGAAAGTAAGAATATATCTTTTATGTGTGGTATAGACATCGAATTCAATTTTATAGTCCACATGGCCTACATGTCGGTAAAGGTAAATCTCCCACAATAATGAAGTATGGTTACTCTATAAAAGTATCTCAAATTTCGTTTTAAAAATGTTTTAACTTGATTGACAATGATTATGATTTATGTTTTCTAATCCTTTTATCTCATGATTTAACTTGCTCATTGCATACCATGTAAAGTCCTTTTCTAGCATGATTTCATAATTATTATGCATTACTATCATACTTCGTACATTCTCTATACTAAAACATACTTTTGCCTACACATTGTTTAATTAATATAGGGTTCGACGCTCCTATTCCTCAGCATCATGGCCAGTTATCACATTAGTATCTTTTGAAGATTGATGAATCCTCATGTTTCGAGGACTGAACCCATTATTTCTCATTGTCTTTACTTTTCCATATTGTATGTAATGTATGGGTTAGGTTCGAATCACTCTTGATGTACTAGCTAGGTGTTGAAGATTATTTTTTATTATCAACACTTTAATGGTTGAAAACATAATTGGTATCTTCTTTTCTTTTTATGATACTTTGCTAAAGCGTCAATTCTAGGGGTGTGATTATGTAGTTAAGTGTTGATTAAATTTAGTGTGTATAGTGTCTTGTTCTATATTTATGTTGTTTATTCATCAATTTGGGCTATTTAGCACGAGGTCAGTTTATGTGTTATGGTTTCAAACTTAACCCTAGCATAAATCTTCAATTGATGCTTGAAAGATATTAATTGAATTTGATAAATAGATTAATACTTGCAAATTCGGTTTGATTGTTGTAGTTTGTTCCAAACAGAAATTCTAGTTCATTTCTAATCGTCCAACCTGCTCGAAAAAGAAATTTTAGTAAGGTATTGGGTTGATTTGTATTTTACATTGATGACACCGAAAGGAGATTCTATAATATGATCCATTCAAATCGAAAGAAGATTTATGTCGTTGATGATTACCCAACTTATCCATGTTTGCCTAACATTATTCAGCAATCACGTGTACCCCTTTTGATGCTTATACAAACTCCCACACCGTAGATCAACTTTTACATGTTTAAATTCTTGTTTTAGTTGAATTATGATAATTGATTCCAAAACCCTTTTAATTAATTTGGTGCAATCATCCACCCATTACTTCAATGAATTGGTTTACATCTATAATTTCCTAATTGAATTCTTTGAAATATATATGTCCTTGTGGGATTCGATCCCGACTCTTATTATAAGTATTTATATTGCTAGCAATCTCTTACTTATAATTTAATAATTTTGTTAGTAATTTGAGTGTTATCAAAATACACACCAGATAAAGTTGCTAAATCATCTATTGAGGTTGTGAACCCAATATATGTGTAGTAATTTTACAATTTGTTTATTGCATTATTTTTGAGTTTTAGAATATTGAGTTATTTTTCGTTGGTGGCTTCACATAGTAACCTAGTTATGATAATTTAGTTTTAGGATTTGGTAGAATAATAAGCAAGAACTCCAATGTTAACTCTCATTTAATAGATTTTTGTTAAAATAAATATTATTTACTTGGCATATATCGATTGCTCTCTTTAAATAACTCGTATATATTTGGGAAATAGATTGACAGCAATCGTTCTATTCTTGAGAGAGATTGTGTGATGGTATATGGATCGAGTGTATATGTAGAAAATCAAATTATCTACAATTTCATGGAAACATAAAATGATGCATTCTGTAAAAGGGGGCCACAACCTTAGTTCTTTAATCGTAATAGTTTTACAATTAATCAATTATCCATTTGAGTTATTAATTCACACACAATTTTCTCTTTCATTAGGGGTAGAAATTAGACTGCTAGTCAAGTATTCATCCGATCTGTACATTTTCTCGATTGTTCTCGGTTGAATTTTTCCCAATCTTATTGAATTATTGTATTTTCATCCAACCCTATATTACAATATCTTTTAGGTATAGTATTAATTGTTATTTCATGTATTAAGGTTAATCAAAAATACATAAATAGAAATAAGATTAAATAGAATGCAAATTTTTAATCCGAGTCCACAGATTTCACTGTGTTTTCTTAAGAAATTTAATCATAACACTGTACTCGAGGTTATAGATTAATTTCTCCCAAGATAAAACGTATTAACTTGTTAGAGAAGTAGCGGTACCTCAAACGTAAATAACTTCAGCAAACATAAAACAGTAACAATAGTGGCGGATCCAGAATTTCTTAGTTATGGGTGCTCAACTATTTGTAATTTGAAGTTGGTACCAAAATGGGTGCTCAATTTACATATTCATACAAATTATATTGGTGTTGTCTCCAAATGTAATGGGTGCTCAAGCACCCATGCACTTGAATGTGCATCCGCCACTGAGTAACAAGCACACACAGAGTCAGTCGATCGACATTTTGTTTATGAGAGAAAATGTATGCAGAGAAGAAAATTTTTTCAGTGTTTTAAAATGAAAAATGACTTCCTTTTTATAGCCATTTTCAGCAAGAAACGTGTCAGTTCAGACAAATCTGTTCAGACCCGTTATTTCAAAAAAGTTGTATTTTTTGGGGAAAATAACGACTTTTCTGAAAGATGTGTCTTTTGGGAAAAAATAATAATTTTTTGGAAATCAAATCGCTATACCGTTGCACGCAAAATTAAATTAAATTATGTTGCATCAGAATTAATTGTGCTATTTAACTAACATTCTGAACTAATTTATATGAGAAAAGAAATTGATTAACAAGATTTATTTGATTAACAAAATTGATCAAATAAAATTTGTCCAAAAAATTTATCAATCAAATCATTTGCAAAATCCGAAGCCGAAGTCGAGGCTGAGCGAGCGAGCGATGGCGCGAGGAGTCACCTTATTCTTAACCCCTTAAGAATTATAGGAAGTATTTCCTAATATAAGGAAAACAATTTCCTTTCTTCTACCGATATGGGAGAAATGACTTTTTATTTGCACTTTGCAAATGATTTTTCATTTTCCCTCCAAAATTGGTTCCCTCACGTTTCCATTTTTTCTCTTCTCTTTTCCCTTCATTGGTTTCATTGTCTTTTGGTTCTTCTCGAGGTTGTTTAGACCCCCACTAGATGACTCAAGTCTAGTTTTGTACGAATTCGTATGTTCAAAAAATTCAGCATTATCTGATTCTATTACCTTATTATCATGAATATCCTGGTGTTCGAACTTATGAACCAAAAAGCGACATGCCTTACTGTTTGTGGCATATCCAATGAATACACAATCCACAGTCTGAGGTCCTATTTTCACCCTCTTAGGTATAGGAACCTGGACTTTGGCTAGACACCCCCACACTTTGAGATATTTCAAGTTGATTTTTCTGCCTTTCAATTTCTCATATGGAATAACATATGTCTTTCGAGTGAGGCACTCTATTGAGTATTCGATTTGATGTAAGGATAGCTTCCACCGACAAATTTTGTGGTAAATCTGAACTTATAAGTAAGACATTCACCATTTTCTTTAATTTGTTTTTTCCTTTCTACAATCCCATTAGATTGAGGAGTGTAAGGAGCAGTAGTTTGATGGATTATTCCATTTTCCAAATATATTTATGCAAATGGTGATTCATATTCTCCGTCTCTATTACTTTTGATCATTTTGATCTTTCTATCCAACTTATTTTCAACTTCAGTTTTATATTGCCTAAATGCATCTATCGATTCATCCTTACTATTTAGCAAATAGACATAAAAATATATAGTGCAATCGTCAATAAAAGTTATGAAATACTTTTTCCCACCACATGATAGTATTGACTTCATGTCATAAATATCATTATGAATCAATTATAAGGGATTTGAATTCATTTCAATAGATTTATCAGGATGGTTAGCATACATAGATTCAACGCAAATTTGATATTTGATTTATTGCACTCAAATTTTAGAATAACATTTAAGTTAATCAGTTTTCGCAAGGTTTTTTTATTAACGTGTCACAAATGTTCATGGCATAAACATTTAGACTCAAGCAAATAAGAAGAAGCAGAATCTTTATTCATATCCACTGCAATTACATTGAGTTTGAAAAGGTCATCACTAAGGTAACATTTTCCTACACACATATCATTCTTACTCACTATTACTTTATCAAAAACAAATAAACATTTGAATCCATTCTTAGTCAGAACTGGAACATAACCTAAATTCTATCGCAATTCCAGAACATACGAGACCCTGTACAAAGTCACCACCTTGTCTGATGTCATATTTTATAGGACCTTGCCAGTTCCTTCCACCTTTGAAACAACGGAGTTTGCCTTAAACAATATCTCGTCTTTAGGTGCTGGAGTGTATGATGAAAATAGTTCTTTGTTGGCACAAACATGGCATGATGCACTAGAATTTCTCCACCATTCTCTTGGATTTCCAGCCAAGTTACATTCTGAAAGCATTGCACATAGATTGTCCGTTTCTCTTTTGGATTCAGTCAAACTTTCTTGATCCTTCTTATTCTTGTCCTTCTTGGGACCCCGACATTCAGTAGTCCTATGACCATGTTTGCCAAACTTGAAAAATCTTTCATTGAATTTCTTCTTAAGAGGATTGCTTTTTGGAACATATGCTTTCTTTATTTTCTTTAATTTTGTGGGATCTTCTTCAACAATATTTACTGTAGATATTGCTGAATTACCACGTGATCTCTTTTGTGCATCCTTGTTATCTTCTTCGATTCTCAGTCTTACTATGAGATCTTTTACAATCATCTCCTTGTGTTTATGTTTCAAGTAGTTTTTGAAGTCTTTCCACAATGGAGGTAACTTCTCAATAATGCCAATCACTTAAAGAAATCATTCACAATCAATCCTACATTAAAGAGTATGTGAGTATTAAGACTACACTCAATATTTCTAACATAGACATTAAATAAATTTATACCGTCAACCAGCAGATCATGGATTATGACCTGGAATTCTTTTACTTGGGTGACGACGATCTTACTGTGTATCATCTTATATTCAATAAACTTTGCCACAATGAACTTCTTCATTCTGCCATCCTCTATTTTATACTTCTTTTCTAAAGCATCCTAGAGTTCTTTTGAGGTTTTGACATTGCTTTACACATTGTACAGATCATCTTGCAGTCCACTTAGAATATAATTTTTACACAAAAAATCTAAATGTGTCCATGCTTCTGTTGCCAAGAATCGTTCTTATGGCGGAGTTTTATCCGACATAACAGTAACATTCTTAGCAAGAAACGTGTCTGTTCAGACTCGTTATTTCCAGAAAGTTTAATCCAAGCCAAAGCCGAAGCCGAAATCGAAGCCGAGCGAGCAACAACGACGGCGCGAGGGGGCACCTTCTTCTTAACTCTTTAAGAAGTATAGGGATTGTTTCCTAATATAAGGACAATAATTCCCTTTTTTCTACCTATATGGGAGAAATGACTTTTCATTTGCACTTTGCAAATAACTTTTCATTTTTCCTCCAAAATTGATTCCCTCAATTTTCCCATTTTTTCTCTTCTCTTTTCCCATTTTTTCTCTTCTCTTTTCCCATTCACTTTGCTAAACCCAACATTAATCATATCATGGGGTTATTCTATCGTAAATAAGGAAAGAATGTACTTTTGATTGAAATTATTTCCAAAATAATTGTTTTGTTCCTTTGAACCCACAAAATAAATTCAATCGATCCATGTTACATAGACTGTAGGAAACAACATATAATTTTCCGACAATCAAATATAACTAACATTTTGATTAAAATATTCTATATATTTCTTTCCAAAGTCCATATGAACTTTTTAATAAGGAAAAATCCCTTTGGCCAGAAAATCTTGTCCATAATTTGGCCAGAATGGTAAAAAGACACATTCACACTATAAACTAGTTCCGTTTTGGATATTTTTATCCTTTTAACTTAAAATTAAATATATTCTTGGAGGAAGCCATTTTTGGATCTCTATATTCTTCTATCATAATTCCAACATATTAAAAATAATTAATTGCATCCATTATTGAGAATTCAATAGTCAATTATGTACTACGGAATCCTATGATTCTATCAAAGAGCACATTGATCATTAATTAAATTGGATGACCCATAAAAAAAAGGTTTCAATTATGTTTTAAAAATAAAAATTAAGACATCAATAGTAAAATAAAATAAAATTGAATAACATTATATTCTTGTTGATTGTATTATAATAAAAAAATCAATTAGCTAATATTACAACAGATTATGGCCAGGATATTCGTGTTAACTGAATTTACTTAACACTAATATTTTTTATTCAGACATAATAATTTAGAAAATTAATTAGAATCTGAAGGTCATTTTAGTAACAAATATAATGGTTCATAATTTATCAAAACGACGTAATATAGGGATAAAATATGTATGATTGATAATATCAATATTTTGTTCTCTTTGGTTTGACATATATGAACTATACACATGATTTCTATAATTGTCAATATTTATCGGATCTAATGTATTTTGAGTTGTCATTATCTCAATATTTTATAAATTACATTTAAAATTATTTAAATATATAGTTTAATTTTATTTAAATATAATAATTAAAAAAATTAGTTAATTGGAGGTCATTTTAGTGATAAATATAATTAATGATTTACAATTCATCAAATCTACCTAATATAGGAGATAAATCTTGTTAGATTAATACTATATATTAATGATCAATAATATTAATATCCGACTCTCCTTGGTTCGACATGTATGAGTTATACACATGATTTCTATAATTATTGACAATTTTCAGGTCTAATGTGTTTTGAGTTGTCATTATCCCAATATTACACACACACACACGCACGCACGCACGCACGCACGCACACGCACACGCACACGCACACGCACACGCACACGCACAGTATATAGTAATTTTTTTTGAAACTGATTAAGAATTTTTAAATTAAGTAATTTTATCGTATTTATTTTATAAACAAATTTAAGTTATCTATTTAAATAATTATGTAAATTCAATTTTCAATAATTTTTTAATTCAATTTTAAAAATACTTTTTAAATGTAATGTTAAATAGTTCAATAATAACAGTCAAAATTCAAAATACTTTAATAAGTAGATATCGACATAGTAAAGAAATATTACAAATTATATGGTTCATAAGTGTCGATCTTATTTCACCACAAACCAAGATAGTTTCACAGTAATGTTATAGTTTTGATAATTGTTAATTATTATATTTTAAAAAATGAAACTTCATATTTAAATATTATATTTTAAAAAATTAAATCACGTATTTAAAACTACATATTTAAAAAAATTAACCCGCATATTTAATTATTATGTTTTAAAAAATTAAATTACGTAGTTCTATAATGTGTTGATTTTTATCAATTCTAAAGTATTTTGACTTTTCATTATCGTTATTGAAATATTTTTCGAATTATATTTAAAAACATATGTATATTGTTAACATGAATTTTAATTGTCTCCTTCGGTAAAAAATTCTATATTAAATGAATAATTTTTCAAACATGTATATCCTGATGGGAAAATCCTTTTGGCCATAAAAATATAATGTGTTATTCGTGGCATATTTACAAATGTCTTATCATCATTTATTTTTAGAAATATCCAATTGCCAAAATAATATTATTTTTCTCTTGAAAAACATCCATTATATTATACACTAATCTATTTAGTTGATTATATTTAAAGAAAAATTCAACTATTTGTTTTTGAATATGCGCTTCATTACAAAATAATTAAGTATAATCTTAAGTAGAAAAGATAGTCATCTGTACTTATTATTAATGAAAATTTTAATTGTTTTCTTCGATAAAAATTTATTTTAAATGAAAACTAATTTTTCGAAGGTACGCATTAGTACCTTATAAACATCTTTTTAAGGTACAATTCAAAAATATTTTTTTAACTAAAACGTGCATTTTTTTTTATTAACTGAACAATATTTATTTTTTAAAATAAATAGAATGAACAATACACATACACAAAAAATATTTTCCTTATTAACTCAACAAAATATTAGATAATGATAAGTAAATAAATCCACAAATAAATGTTTAATATTGAAATTAATCGTTGAAATAAAAATATCTTTAAAAAAATCACATGTGAGAAATATCAAATATGTTACTGAACGTTGTGAGAAGTATCACATTAAAGGAAATTTCCAAATTACCTTAAATGTAATTAACTTATTTATAGCGTTATGCCATATTTTCACTATAAAATATCAAAAAAAATTATAACACGAAATTTATTTCTTATTTTTTAATACATAAAATTCACACTACAAGAAAAACAGTCTCTAAGGAAGGGAAATCTAGTCCCTGAAAGTTAAAATCTGGTCTAAAATGAGCTACTGCAACTAGAAAAAATTGGTCGGCACTCGTCCTAGAAACTACAGTCGCTATTGGTAAGTAAGGACGAGTTCAAAAATCTCGTCCCTAAATATTTTTGAGACGGGCCAAAACTCTGGTCGTTAGAACCTTTTAGCGACTATATATATGGTCTCAAGTATACCATTTATATCATGGAATTCATGTCGTTTCACTATAAAATATCAAAAAAGATTATAACACGAAAATTATTTCTTATTTTTTAATACATAAAATTCACACTACAAGAAAAACAATCTCTAAGGAAGGGAAATCTAGTCCCTGAAAGTTAAAATCTGGTCTCAAATGAGCTACTGCAACTAGAAAAAACTGGTCATCACTCGTCCTAGAAACTACAGTCGCTACTGGTAAGTAAGGACGAGTTCAAAAATCTCGTCCCTAAATATTTTTGAAACGGGCCAAAACTCCGGTTGTGAGAACCTTTTAGCGACTATATATATGGTCTCAAGTAGACCATTTATATCATGGAATTCATGTCGTTAAACCTCTTTTGCGACGGTAAGCAATGTAGTCCCAGTAGAGTTATAGAGACGAGTGTGACCTTATCGTAAAATTAATAGCATTTGAGACCATCAAAAATGTGTTCCTAGAACAACTATAACGACCTTAAAAACTGGTCCTAGAGAAGTTTTAAGGATGAAAAACAATCTGGTCCTAAAACAGCTTTACAGACGAGAATGATTCTAGTCCTAGCTTATACATTAAAGACGAGCAACAAGTTTGGTCCTAGATTGACCAATAGAGACTATCAATAATTCTGTTCTCTAAGCGACCACCTTTGATCCTTAACCATTAATATCACAAGAACCTAAATTCATCAACAAATACCTAAATGATTACTACTAATAATATGGAAACAAAAATATCATATAGCTAGTGAAAGGTGGAAGGAAGATACAGATAAGAGTGTGATTGATTAATTATCCCATGATGTTTTCGATATTTGTTTAACAATTTTTTTTGGATAACATCAAAAGTTTTGTAAAACGTTCATAGCAAACTAATAATGAGTTGATGCATCTTCTAAACTTGCATCTTCACTGAACAATGAACAAAAGTCTATCAGAAAACTTTAGAACTTCAATCTTTGTCAAGTGATATCCAAAAACATCAACAAAACATGCAAGAAAAAAGATAAATCTATTAGAAAACTTTAAGATACATTAGCCAAGAATCCAACATCTATTTTGAAGAACCACAACTATATAACATTCGGTAGATAATAGAAATAAATTGAATGAATAAGCATAGAAGACGAGCTAGATTAACATCTCGGCAGAAAATTTTAAAACAGAATAGCTGACAGCGATATTGTTGCAGCATAGTAGAAAATTTCAAAACAAAATTTATGTTGATATGAAGTTGTGTAGAATTAAAAACACAGCTAGCAAAAAAGATATACACTTGCAATACATCAGTCTCTCAACTCATCTCGTCTTGTCTCGTCACCTCAGTTCAACTCGTCTCCTCCTCTAACTGACCTTGTTTAAATAAATTAAGAGTTCAAATGTAACTCCAACTAATGTTGTCAACACTCTACATTGGAACTACTAGCTCTAATCATAGGATTGAAAATGGAGGCTCGACGGAATATCTTCAATCTATAGGTGGACTAACTAAATAACATAAAAGACAAGCATCAAGTCTAAAACAGAGTAGTTGGCAGCTATCTTGCAGTAGAGAACCATCAATCTCTATTGTTACAGCTTATCTAACTTATAAGATAACCATCAAGTCTAAAAGAACATTGAACATTGAGAACTTTCTCATTTTCAGAATTTTCCAAAAGAAATTGATTTATTTTTCTCATGTTTCACCTTTACTGTCAGTTTGATTGGTACACAAATTAACAGTTTGTGTATACTTACCTGTGTAACCAATATCCTCAACACGTGTAACCAATATCCTCAACTTCAGAGTTTCTAGACAAGAATGTGCCAAAAAAGCATTTACTTGAGAGTGCGACATAGAAGACCTAGTAGACTTGGAAATCATAAAGAAATAAAGATACTACTAAAAGCAACATTTCCCAAGTTATTCTTCTACATAATTGGAAACATAATTACTAGTCTTAGCATGTGATTATTTCACCTAATTCACTCACTAAAGAACAAAGTAGCTAAAAGATGTATCTGCAAATACTAATTATAGTGTTAACGTCACACAAACAGGCAACCATCTCCAACCAACATGAAAAGTATCTTCCAGATATAAGCTCCAATAATTTTAAGATGGTAAAGTTTCTACTTGCAGTTGAAAAATGAATTTTCAACTGAATCCTCACACAAAGTAAGATCCACATATGAATTTAAAGGTTCCTAACAACAAATCAAAAATTGTCCAAATATTTCATCAATCAGACCAGACAAGATTGATTTTTAATATTGTATCTTATTCTACTTCATAATTAACACAACAGAAAACAAGTTGGTTATATTGTTACTAACATGGTTCGCTGAAAAGGTAGTGGTCATTCAGTTGAAAAGGATGATGGTTCAGCTGGTACATGTGATTGATGACCCTCAAAGAGTTCTTTCATTTTCAGTACTTCTTTCTTTGCATCTTCTAAGGTAGCCACGTGATTGTTCAAAGATTTGTTTTCCTCATTCAAGGATTTGTTCTCTTCATTCAAGGATTTAATATCCTCTCGAGTTGATCGTAGCACAGATAACAATTCAGCTTTTGAGGAAGTTCCACCTTTCAAGTCTTTTGTCTTTACTCCACCCCCAAATCAAATACGTTGCTACGAGTTTGAGGTCCACAACATTTTTCAACAATCTCTATGGCAGGTAAAGATGGATCTGCTTGAACCATTTCTTCGAGTTGAGCCTACAAAAATATATCAAAGAACATTTCTATTATAAATCATTACAATTTTAAGTAATAACATATTTAATTTACAAAAATACACATGTTTTTCAATTGCTTCAGGTTCAACAAGCTTGTTATCTTTCTTACCAGTCTCAAAGAAAATAGTTGTCAAATCTGGTGGATTTCTATCTTTCTCTCCCTTCACATCAAAGTCAAACTTGTCTAATAACACACACCTCATAAATATTTCATTTAGAAAAGTAATTTTATCATAATACCTTTTGATAAATAATCTCTCGAATAGGCTTGCTACAAATATGATGAAGCATCTATAGCTTTGCTCAATTTGCTGCATTCCTAGTGCTTCTTGCCTATATTTGTTCACACTAGGCTTCTAGCATAAGTACTTAAAATTCGCAGAAAAGTTGTCTTTAGAAAGTCTCTGTTGGCACATTTAACCATCCCAGAAACAGAGATGATGCAGACTATTAGGTTTGTTTTCAGGTCTATTAGGTGCTAAGGATGGAAATTAAATTGTATAAAAGAGTAGAAAAGCAGACTATTAACTCAATAGGTTTACCTTAAAACTTTCCGAAGTAAAATGTTCCTTTACTAACCATTCCCATTCTTTTTTATCTACTCTTCTTGGGACATTCTTAAGAGACTGTTGGATAGTGTTGTCCTTCACATATTTTGCATGCAAGTGTCCTCTCCATTTGTTCCATAACTCATTCATCAATTTCAAGATATGATCACGATGATCATTCATATCAACACTCTCAAATTTGTGCTACAACAAGTGAAACATGAGTTGAGTTATTATTTTCATACAAAAGAGAGGTATCATAAGTAATACATCAAGTGTATATTTGTTACCTCAACTGCTGCCCACATGTGATTCAACTTTTCTTGCTTAATATCATGCCACGATGATACCCCCAATGGAAAAATATTACGATCACGCACAATTTTTCCCAAATGTCTCGAAAAAAGATTGCTATTTGTTTCAACCGTTCGATTATGTAAAAGGTGACTTTCAGCTTTTGTCCAATTTCAAGTGAAGCAACTTGTTTGCACATGTTGATTCCTCGAACTCTTCTTACCTTTGTAGGATTAGATGACCCTACAACAACATAATTTGATAAAAACTATAGCAATCAAAATAATTAATACTTAATAACATATGAATTCAAAATATCATACCTTTTTCTGTTGTTTGAGAGTGGTTCATAACTTGATCAACAGATGGAGGTAATGAAACATTGGTTTGCATATTCTCTTTCTCAAGAATCATTTTTTTTCATTTTTTGAATTTCTTGATTAGCAGATATGTTAGAATTCAATTTTGCATTTAAAAGGAGTTTGCATATGCCGATTATCAAAAACATCACTCTTGTTAAAAGGTCCCACCTCATGTTCATCACTTCCCAAAGAGGAGCTCAAAGATCTAGTTCTCTTCACAAGTCCCTTTCCTGTAGCACCTAGACTCACTTAACATAATATAAAAGTTAATCAAAAAAATTGAAACCACTGTATATTTGTAAGAAAATATATAACATTTTAAAGAAAACCTTACTTGTTTCAACTTCTTGGGTGTATTTATTAACTTGATTAGTCATGGTAGATGCAATATTAATTTGCATATTCTCTTTCTCAAGAGCCATGGAGTTCTTATGCATCATTCTTATTCCTTGACTAGTGGACATGGTAGAGTTTTTATGTCCTTGTCCATTCCCTGTAGAACCTGAAAAAAATAAATCACGCAACCAATAGTTTAGCACAGTTTGCTCCATATTAAAGCACTCAACGATTAACAAATCACCAGTAACCTTAAGAGATTTTGCTATCCCTTAAAGTGAAAAAAATACAAAATATCTTACTTGTTTCAATTTCTTTGATGTACTTCTTAACTAGATCACTTGGTTGAGGCAATAAACTCTTAGATGGCAAACCTCCCTTATCACCCAAAGATTTAAGACCTCGTCCTCGACCCTTTCCAATAGCACCAGGCGCAACAAACGTATATCTGATAGTACTCTTCATATTAGAAGCAACCTCATTTTCAATCTTCAATGGTTTCATCTTGAACCTGCAAAGAGAGACAAAACATTAAAAATTAAACTTGAAAATTTCTAATTATGTAGTAATAAAAGAAATTGTGTCATCATAACGTTGAATAATGAAATACTAATTCACAAAATATACTTCACCTCATTAGTTCTTTTTCTTTTCTTTTGGGAAGGACTTCCTAACTCTACAATATCATCATCCATTTGTTCCACAATATCAAAGGAATCACGAGGTTGAGTCTTTGTCACTACTTGCCAACCTTTGTTGGAATTATCATTAGCATAAAACACTTGAGATGCTTGATTCGCTAAAATAAATGGCTCATTTGTTTTCAAAAATCTACTTGGATTAACACTCACAATATCATACTCATACTTTTTAACTCCTTTTATTTCATCATACACATCAAACCAATTACATCGAAATAAAATAACTATCCATGAAAAATTGCAACTCAATCACATCTGTCAAAACTCCATAGTAATCAAGGTTCTCACTATCTTCATCATTCTCACCCAATACAACAACACCACAATTTTGAGTCCTTAACTTGTTATCATAATCTTGCGCATGAAACCTATATCCATTAACAACATAACCATTAGAACGCATTGAATATTTGGTGGGACCGAATGAAAGTGAGACTAGATCTTCCATAATCTGACAATCATCTTGCTTATGCAATTGTGCAACCTATCAACAAGATAATATTACAATATGAAAATATCAATTTTTTATATTTATGTATTACTCACCCTATCTTTAAACCATTCAATAAATTGTCCGCTCCATTCTGCATCAAAAAAGTGTCGAGCATTCTCATGGCTTTGTGCAAACTCTCTATAAAATTGAATTAAACCATAAGTCTCATCTTAAAAGTAGTTAACTTAAAAGAAATAAAATTAATGAGATGATATAAAAGAAATCTCCATACTTGAGATAACGTAAGACTTCATCACAATTCTTCAATATGTATATATGTGCTTGTTCTAGTTCATCTGCCTCAAGCTCACATGGATTTTTAGCTCCAAGATTTTTTCCAGGTTGACTAAAAATAGATAAACCACCATCCGATTGTTTTAAACCACCATCATAATTTCGTTCAGGACGATTGAATCTTGTGTCGACCTTATGCAAATACCTTGAACATAAAGTCATACATTCATTTGCAATATAGCCCTCGACAATACAACCTTCTGGTCATGCCCTATTACCAATGAGAGATTTCAAAAAATATAACCATCGCTCCACTGTATACATCTACCGATAATGAATCAGTCCAGCAATCTTAGCTTCAGTAGCTAAATGAACAGGTAAGTGCACAATGACATCAAAAAAAGGAGGGAAAACCTTTTCCAACTTGTAAAGTGTTATGGGTACTTGTGCTTCAATTTGCCACAAGTTTTCAATTCTCAACTCTTTCGATCCAAGAAAACCAAAAAATATAGACAATTCAATAAGAGGTTAACACACTTCTTTGGACAACATACCACGAAGTGCAAGAGGGAGTAGATGTTGCAAGAGAACATGACAATCATGATGTTTCAATCCAGATATCTTGTGATCTTTCAGGTTCACACATTGAGAAATATTAGATGAAAACCCATCGGGAATCTTTATATTCTTTAATAAAAGGTACAATTTGTGCTTATCTTCTGGAGACAATGTATAGCATGCTTTCGGAACTTCAATTTTCTCCCTCTTTTGGATTGGGTGCAATTCTGGCCTAATGTCTATCTCTTGTAAGTCTAATAGAGTATTAATTGTGTCCTTGGTCTTTCCTTTGACATTCATAATTGTCCCCCATGATATTATCGCATATATTTTTTTCAATATGCATAACATCCAAATTATGTCGTAACAAGAGACACTTCCAATATGGAAGTTCAAAAAAGATACTTCTCTTGTTCCAATTATCCATTCGGTTTTCATGTGATATCTTCTTTCTTATCTTAGGATCCTTTGATAACTGCAACCCTTCAAGATCTTGCACCTTATTAAGTATCTCAACACCAGAACACATTTTTGGTGGAGGCCTTTTCTCCACTGTACATCAAATGACCCCTTCTCACTTCGCCATTTGTGATTTTTAGAAAGATAACGTCGATGACCCATAAGATACTCCTTCTTAGTTAATCGAATTGAGTGAGTGTCTTTATTACAACATGGGCATGCCAATTTTCCTTTTGTGTTCCATCCCGATAAATTTCATATGCTGGAAAGTCATTGATGGTCCACAGTAAAGAAGCCTGCAACCTAAAATTTTGCTTAGTTGATGCATCATATGTCTCAATACCAACTTCCCACAACTCCTTCAATTCCTCTATTAATGGGTGAAGATCTGTATCAATTGCATCTCCTGGTCCATTTGGACACAAAATAAGCATTGACAAAATAAAATTTTCTTGCTTCATACACAACAAAGGTGGTAAATTATAAGGGATAAGAACTATAGGCCAAATACTATGTGAGGTTTTTGAATTCCAGAATGGTTGAAATCCATCACTAGCAAGTCCAAGTCGAACATTTCGAGGATCAACCACAAATGAAGGATGAAGTTCATCAAATGATTTCCATGCCATTGAATCTAACGAATTCCTAATTACTCCATCATCTACTCTTTTATCCTTATGCCATGTCATCAGAGTAGATGTCTTGGTAGACATAAACAATCTCTGAAGTCTAGGCTTTATGGGAAAATAGCGTAAACTCTTTGATGCTATCTTTTTACCTTTTTTATTCTTTATTTCCCCACTATGTTTATTTGTTTTGCATCTTGGCGCAGCACAAACTTTGCAAGAATCAAGTAAGCTATCCTCCTTCCAGTATAACATGCAATCATTAGTACAAGCATCAATCTTGTCGTATGAAAGACCAAGTTCTTTAATTATCTTCTTTGCCTCATAATATGAATTTGGCAAATTGGCACCATTAGACAATAACTCATCTTTCAACACATTCAATAGCATTGTAAATGATGCATTACTCCAACGACGCATAATTTTGATATGAAGCAATTTGATCAAAGTGGAAAGCTTTGAAGCTTTTGAATTTTGGTATAATAAACACTCGAAATCCTTTAGTAGGTCGTAAAACGTTTTTTCTTCAGCATTTGGTTCCTCTTCAAGAAAGTCTTCACAACCAGTCTGTGTAGCTTCTCCATCAAGATTAGGAAATAAATCTCTAAAGCTGATCTAAGCATTGGAAGAAAGGAGAGTAGGGTAAAAATACCACTTTACCCTTACTAATATCCGGATGGCACCTTCCTCAATCCCCCAGTCCTACTTCCGATAGTCATATCTCCCTCATACGAAATCAAAAATACGCAAACTCGACGGCGTTGGAAAGATATCTTCAAGGGATTTCCAACAATAAAAAGAACTGAACCTAACTCATATTGAGCTACAATTTATGGCCGTTTGAAAAAACTAAAAACACACATTTTTACTTAGGAAATTTTCCAGATTTCTCCAATTCTTTCCAAAAATAACCATTCTTAGTTTCTTTGTTTAATCTTAGATATTTTGGGTTACGAGATATTACATGATCCTCTCATGGAATCCAAACCCAAATTATTAGCATATCAGAACGTGATATCCGATCCAATGTGTATGCCAGGATGTGGCAACCGATCAAATATTTATGTCGAAACGTGGTAACTGATGAAAGTTAGTGTGTGTCAGAATGCAAAACTCGATTCATTCAACAAACACAATTACAATAAGGTATACTCTCACGATCATACATCAAGTAATGATTCATGGTATACCTCATTCAATTATTTTGATATAATATTAGTGTAATCCATAACACAATGTTTGTAAACATACATGCATTACAACGAAGCAAGAACGAACATATATCACACAATCATGAATTCATAACCATAACCTAAGAAGTATTCATCAACATCTATCACTAAGACCACAACTCGACCATACTTAGCCTTATTCATCATCTAAGATTCTTACTATGGTTTTAGTCATCTTTTGTACGGTGCACGACGACTTATGCATAATTCCATTGATTTACATTTTATTGCAAGGTAAGCACATATTTATAACTACTCAATTGAGTAAAACCTTGCCTACTTGGCGCCAAGCAACTGCATGGGATTTTTGTCTTTGATTCTCGTTATCTGGCTTCGTGATGGTTGTCTTGATCGGAAATACACAATCGATCGACCTCCTTACGCTAGAAATTTCCTTCTCCTTTCTTCCGAAGCTTAGATTAGCTTTTTGGGGGATTTCTAGGGTGGTTTACGTCTAAATTAGGTATTTTATAAAGAGGAGAAAATAAAATTTTGCATTATTTATATTATGTCTCTCCTATCTCGCTCTGGTGACGGTTTACCCCGTTGTGGTGCCATCTCCCTAGCGACATCTGGGCCGACCTGGCAGAAAATTGGTCTAGTTAATTCCTCAACTTTTGTTTTTCCTAACTAACATTTGTTGAGGTCGTTACATTATGATTGTAAATTGATCTTTTTAAGTCCTTTTCTACAAGATTTTTCATATACTTTTTGAGAAAATTTCTTGTGGGTTGTGCTATATTTGATATAACAAAATGAAAAAATATGTGATAAGGAGTACATAATTAAAGGTGAAGTTTGTGAAAAGAACCAAACCAATTTCTCTATCTCTTGCCACAATTAATATATTAATTTGATTTTTCTTATCGTAGGTACAAGTAATTTCTGTTTCATTGCACTCTTCCTAGATTATTAGTATATATACAATTGGTCCACTTCTTTTTTCACAATTTGCTAATATGCCATATTTCATCCTCTCTTCTTTTGGGGCATAACTAGAGATAAAGTTTTCCAAAATTTACTATAACATAAATATGCACATTACGAAGAGTGCTAGAGCGATTAATATTTATATTCAAAGTCGTTATAGACTTTAGAAATCTATAGAGAGTACTAGTTTCCTCTAAAATTACTTATTTAGAGGCAAGTAAGATATTAATTATTGTTAAAGATCATTTTTTTCTTTGTTGATAAATCTTCAATTTTTACTTCTTTCACTTAAATTTTTGAATTGTAAACTTGGATACAACCCGACAAACTACTCAAAAAAAAACATGTTAATCAACACACCTTTTTATTCTTGTTTGTTTCGTCTTTATTAGTCTTATTATTTATGGATATTTCCGAGTTCAAGTGCTCACAATTTATGTTGTGAGATTATTACATGTTATTTATAAAAGTTTTGGCTTAGAATATCCACTTGTGAACAATTCCATTCAGATGTAACCTATTGCTTGATTGATTATTGCATTAGTTCTTTGTAACTTCATATTATAACCATAACAATAACTATTGTTCAATTATAAATAAGTTTATGTCGGTGATATATAGCTCCAACAAATGAAATGAATGTCCTGAGACAATAGGAAAAACGTTATTATATTAACAATTTTAGGGTGATTATTTACATATACATGATACAACATACTATAATAAAAAAGAGACTGATGGAGGTTCATATGAAAGGAGCCTAAGGTCCTCAATTTGAATTTAGTTATTTATGTTCTTTTATAAACGTGATGAAACTGTACTTTTGAGTGTTGTTGTTCGTGACTTTTTAGTCTCTTCTTTAACGTTTGATGTTGTTCTTTATAACATTCTAAAATTTAGAAAATTTCGTTACTTCTGAACAACTATTTTCATGGATAATTTCTTAGAATTCTTTTTATACTTAAAATCTCTCTATGACTCATAATGTTTGTGCAACAAATCTAAAACATAAAAAATATAGCACTTTAACATATCGGAGTGTTGGAGTTCTGACCCCCAAATTCGTCTTAGGAACATGTTTATTCTATATGTTCCTTTGCAGATTACATCAGTTACATTTTGTAAAGCAAATAAAATAATGACACAATATTTTATCCCAAAAAACCCCAACTCACAAGGTTAAAAAGCACGACCTACACCTCTGTAGTATTTAATTCCACTTCATTAAACTTTGAACATCAACAACAGATTACAAGCATATGTAACCTAAAGAATTATAAACTCTAATTCCTAGAGGAATTATAAACTCTAATTCCTAGCTAAGAAATTATAAACTATAATTCCTAGCTACGCAAGACAAAAAACCCCAGGTTTAAGTCTTCAACCGTCCGTCAAGTTTCTCAAACTTGTTAGACGAATCCTATGCACACACTCGATTGTAATCAAAACTGTTAATTACAATCTTACAATGTTTTCCTCACAAATTGGCAACACTCCCAAGTAACTCTCAAAACTCTCTCAAACCTCTTGATTGTGTTTTGATCTTCATTCTATGTAAGTGCGAAATTTTCTTCAAGCGAATCTATCGCCCTATTTATAGATTTGGACTTGAATCGAAAACCTATTTCAACTAGAAATTCTAGTTCGTAAGGAACTCCTAGTTCAACTTGAACTTGTCTTTGATGCATCTTCAATTCCTTGTTTAACTCAACTTTGGCTTCTTATTCTTATTTGTCTTTGCCTCACAAACCTTACGCTTCTTGCCGCCTCAAATAAGTTTTCCTTAAGCAAGTAGGAAGTAAATAAAGACGTATGTTTTCCTTAAACAAGTAGGATATAGTATTCCTTCTTTCACTTTGCTTTTAATTCCTTCTTACATCTTTATTCACATGATTTTCCTACTTTAAGTATGCTTCCTAATAAATTACAAAGTTGTACTTAAATTTTGAATTCCTCTTCCAGTAAGCTTTGTTAAATGAATTCACGTTTGCTCAGGTTGCTCCATAATGCACCGCACAGGATTGTCAATCTTCAAAATATACACATACATATTCATATGTACCTAACAAATTCCCTCTTTTTGATGATGACCAAAATTGCATCACACAGTAGCTATTCTTATTCGTGTAGATTTCCTACTGCATGTAAAACTCCTATTTGATTAAGATAACTATCTTGCTTGCGAACTCCTTTATAAAAAGATTGTCGAAAAAGCAATACTTCCACAACTTTAAAACTTCTAATTCATGTTGTTGAAGTTCTCCTTATCCAACTCGAACTCTACCCTTGCTGCTGCAACGTAATCTTCTTTACAAATTTTTATTGAACTCGTCTTTACCAAGTAAAAACACAAACCTTTCCATAATTAAATACGAAACCTTTCACAAAGCTTTCATTATTAAATAAGAAAACATTGTTATTCGCTTATTTCATCTTCAACTTGGATTTGTTAAAACGTGTTGTATTCCTTATGCAAACTTGAATTCGTTGGAACGTACTTGTACATGTTTTATTCCTTTTGTAAACTGGAACGCATTGACGCAACATGTTCGACGCAACTTTGCCATCTTTCAAAATACCATCTTTCAAAATACCATGAGTTTAACATAATTCCCCTTTTTGATAATGGCAAATAATCATCTGCTTGCATCGAATAGGAATTTGTATCGAATAGGAAACACAACAACACGCTAAACACTACATATTTCATATGCTCATATGCACGCGATCTTCTCCCTTTTGACATTAGGCAAACAGATAATAATCACTTCACAAAAAGAGACAATTCTGCGAAAATACATACAACCATATAGAGAAGACAATTCGGTACTATGGCCACTGGTTATCACCTACTCAAACACTTAAACAATCAAGAACTCAGTTTGCTATAGCAAAGCATTGGCACAACATAGGAGATAGACATGAACCACAAATTCAAACCCAACATTAGCATTAATCAAGAAACAAATACACCACAAATGTAATCAGAATTAAAGATAGAATCAAGCACTTGTGATGAAACATAATTTGTAAAGTCAAAGGCTAGAGTGGCTAGGTAATATGAAAAGATCGGGCTTGAGAGGGTAAAAGTCATTTTTCAGCAACAAAAATATCTTTGGATTAACAAAAATAGCAGCCTTCTCAATTTCAAAGGTCGCCTTGGTCTATGTAAGCTCAATCCTTTTTTATATATCACTTTTAAGGAATTTGTTCGATCAGTCGTGTACCCTCTATAGAAACAATAGTTCACTCATCTTTAATTTCAATAGAGACAGTAAGAGGAACATATTTTCTTGAACATCATTTGTAGAGGAACACGTTCTCTCAATCTGTTCCCTGGACGTGTACTATCAGGTGCAGCACCAACTATAACTTTTTTTTTTGACATCAATCTGAAATTACAGTTTATATGGTTCCCAATAGAAGAACTAGGTTCGACAGATGGGTCTCCCATTGATTCCCCCTCACTAGATGCACCCAAGTTGAGCCTAACAAGTGAACTTTGTTCAAGTGTACGGTCCCCAAAATATTCCCCCTTAGAAGGTAAATCCTCCAAGACTTTACTCGATACAAAAGATACCCCCTAAGAACCAGTACACTCTACTTTCTCAATCTATATTTTATAAGGCACCAAAGTAGAGGCAAATTCATCTCAACCATAGACCATCACATTGGGATAAGGCTTTTTAAGAAGAAATTTGTTTTGGTAGTATTTAGGGCACGAATATCTTTTGGGACAAGCGTAAGAAATAGGTTCAAGTGCATTGACTTTATATTTAATCATGAATAATTGTAGTGCACATGCCTTAGATCTCTGAACAAACTTTCTTTTTAATTTTCAATGTTATTCATGCCCATTGAATAGTGGTGGTATGCTTGATGGGTTGACCTTCACCGTGTCCAAGAGGAGGTGCAGAATTCATAATGATCTTATCTTGAGTTATTAGACTCTTCAAAGATAACCTACTCTGATAACAATTGTTGGAATTCTGACCCCCAAATTCGTCTTAGGAACACGTTTATTCTATATGTTCATTTGCAGATTATAGCAGTTACATTTTGTAAAGCAAATAAAATAATGACACAACATTTTATCGCGGAAAACCCCAACTCACAAGGGTAAAAACCACGACCTACACCTTTGTAGGATTTGACTCCACTTCATTAAACTTTGAACATCAACAACAGATTACAAACATATGTAACCTAAGGAATTATAAACTCTAATTCCTAGAGGAATTATAAACTCTAATTCCTAACTAAGAAATTATAAACTCTAATTCCTAGCTACCCAAGACAAAAAAACCCAGGTTTAAGTCTTCTGTCGTCCGTCAAGTTTCTCAAACTTGTTAGACGAAATCTTACACACACACTCAATTGTAATCAAAACTCTTAAATACAATCTTACAATGTTTTCCTCACAAATTGGTAACACTCTCAAGTAACTCTTAAAACACTCTCAATCCTCTTGATTGTGTTTTGATCTTCTCTCTATGTAAGTGCACAATTTTCTTCAAGCGAATCTATCGCCCTATTTCTAGATTTGGACTTGAATCCAAAACCTATTTCAACTATAAATCCTACTTCGTGTGGAACTCCTATTTCAACTCGAACTTGTTTTCGCCGCATCTTCAATTCCTTGTTTAACTCAACTTTGGCATCTTATTCTTATTTGTCTTTGCCGCACAAACCATACGCTTATTGCCGCCTCAAATATGTTTTCCTTAAGCAAGTAGGACGTAAATAAGACGTATGTTTTCCTTAAGCAAGTAGGACATAGTATTCCTTCTTTCACTTGGCTTTAAATTCCTTCTTATATATTTATTCACATGATTTTCCTACTTTAATTATGCTTCCTAATAAATTATAAAGTTGTACTTAATTTTGGAATTCCTCTTCCAGTAAGCTTTGTTAAATGAATTCACGTTTGTTCAGGTTGCTCCGTAATGCACCTCACCGGATTGTCAATCTTCAAAATATACACATACATATTCATATGTACCTAACAAATTCTCCATTTTTTATGATAACAAAAATTGCATTACACAGTAGCTATTTTTCTTCGTGTAGATTTCATGCTTCATGTAAAACTCCTATTTGATTAAGATAACTATCTTGCTTGCGAACTCCTTTATTAAAAGATTGTCAAAAAAGCATTACTTCCACAACTTTATAACTTCTAATTCGCGTTGTTGACGTTCTCCTTATCCAAGTCGGATTCTACCCTTGTTGCTGCAACATAATTTTTTTACAAATTTTTATTGAACTCGTCTTTACCAAGTAAAAACACAATCCTTTCCTTAATTAAATAAGAAACCTTTCACAAAGCTTTCATTAATTAAATAAGAGAACATTGTTATTCGCTTATTTCATCTTCAACTTAGATTTGTTAAAACGTGTTGTATTCCTTAGGCAAACTTGAATTCGCTGGTACGTACATGTACATGTTTTATTCCTTATGTAAACTGGAACGTATTGACGCAATATGTTCGACGTAACATGTTCGACGCAACTTTGCCATCTTTCAAAATATTATGAGTTTAACAAAATTCCTCCTTTTTGATAATGACAAATAATCATCTGCTTGCATCGAATAGGGATTTGTATCGAATAGGAAACACAACTACACATTAAACCCGACATATTTCATATGCTCATATGCACGCGATCTTCCCCCTTTTGACATTAGGCAAAAAGATAATAATCACTTCACAGAAAGAGACAATTCTGCGAAGATACATACAACCATATAGAGAAGGCAACTCGATACTATGGCCACTGGTTATCACCTACTCAAACACTAAACAATCAAGAACCCAGTTTGCTATAGCAAAGCATTTGCACAACATAGGAGATAGACATGAACCAGAAATTCAAACCCAACATTAGCATCAATCAAGAACCATATACACCACAAATGTAATCAAAATTAAAGAAAGAATCAAGCACTTGTGATGAAAAAAAATTGGAAAGTCAAACGCTAGAGTGGCTAGGTAATATCAAAAGATAGGGCTTGAGAGGGTAAAAGTCATTTTTCAGCAGCAAAAATATCTTTTGGATTGACAAAAATATCATCCTTCTCAATTTCAAAGGTCTCCTTGGTCTATGCAAGCTCAATCTTTTTTTTATATATCACTTTTAAGAAACTTGTTCGATCAGTCGAGTACCCTCTATAGAAATAATAGTTCACTCATCTTTAATTTCAATAGAGACAGTAAGAGCCACACGTTTTCTTGAATGTCATTTGTAGAGGAACACGTTCTCTCAATCTGTTCCCTGGTTGTGGTACTAGCAGGTGCAGCAACAACTATAATATTTTTTTTGGACATCAATCCGAAATTCAACTTTATATGGTTCCCAATAGAAGAACTAGGTTCGACAGATGGGTCTCCCATTATTTCCCCTCACTAGATGCACCCAAGTTGAGCCTAACAAGTGAACTTTGTTCAAGTGTAGGTTCCCCAAAATATTCCCCCTCAGAAGGTAAATCCTCCAAGACTTTACTCAATACAAAAGATTCCCCCTAAGAACCAGTACACTCTACTTTCTCAATCTTAATTTTATAAGGCACCAAAGTAGAGGCAAATTCATCTCAACCATAGAACATCACATTGGGATAAGACTTTTTAAGAAGATATTTGTTTTGGTAGTATTTAGGGCATGCATATCTTTTGGGACAAGTGGAAGAAATAGGTTCAAGTGCATTGACTTTAAATTTAATCATGAATAATTATAGTGCACATACCTTAGGTATTTGAACAAATTTTCTTTTTAATTGTCAATGTTATTCATGCCCATTGAATAGTGGTGGTATGCTTGATGTGTTGACCTTTACCGTGTCCAAGAGGAGGTGCAGAATTCATAATGATCTTATCTTGATTATTAGTCTCTTTAAAGATATCCTGCTCTGATACCAATTGTTGGAATTCTGACCCCAAAATTCATCTTAGGAACAGGTTTATTCTGTATGTTCAATTGCAGATTATAGCAGATACATTTTGTAAATAAATAATGACACAATATTTTATCGCGGAAAACCCCAACTCACAAGGGTAAAAACCACGACCTACACCTCTGTAGGATTTGACTCCACTTCATTAAACTTTGAAAATCAACAACAGATTACAAACATATGTAACCTAAGGAATTATAAACTCTAATCCTAGAGGAATTATAAACTCTAATTCCTAACTAAGAAATTATAAACTCTAATTCCTAGCTACCCAAGACAAAAAAACAAGGTTTAAGTCTTCTGCCGTCCGTCAAGTTTCTCAAACTTGTTAGACAAATCTTACAGACACACTCAATTGTAATCAAAACTCTTAATTACAATCTTACAATGTTTTCCTCACAAATTGGTAACACTCTCAAGTAACTCTAAAAACTCTCTCCAACCTCTTGATTGTGTTTTGATCTTCTCTCTATGTAAGTGCACAATTTTCTTCAAGCGAATCTATCGCCCTATTTCTAGATTTGGACTTGAATCCAAAACCTATTTCAACTAGAAATCCTACTTCGTGTGGAACTCCTAGTTCAACTTGAACTTGTTTTTGCCGCATCTTCAATTCCTTGTTTAACTCAACTTTGGCTTCTTATTCTTATTTGTCTTTGCCGCACAAACCATACGCTTCTTGCCGCCTCAAATAAGTTTTCCTTAAGCAAGTAGGATGTAAATAAGACGTATGTTTTCCTTAAGCAAGTAGGATATAGTATTCCTTCTTTCACTTGGCTTTAAATTCCTTCTTACATCTTTATTCACATGATTTTCCTACTTTAATATGCTTCCTAATAAATTACAAAGTTGTACTTAATTTTGGAATTCCTCTTCCAGTAAGCTTTGTTAAATGAATTCACGTTTGCTTAGGTTGCTCCATAATGCACCACACCGTATTGTCAACCTTCAAAATATATACATACATATTCATATGTACCTAGAAAATTCCCCCTTTTTTATGGTGACACAAATTGCATTACACAGTAGCTATTCTTCTTCGTGTATCTACCAGTACGCGTTGTTTAGGACTGATACTTCTCTTGCTATTTCTTTTTCGCATATTCTAGATGCGGGGTGGGTGATGTTTCATTGGGTGAAGATGAATAAATTCTCCAACAGCTTCAATATTTCCTTTCGCATGATATTCTGTCTTTTGATTATTTGTCCTGTTGCACTCTTAGTAGCTCTTGTACCTGTTTAAACGATATCTTGTGGGTGTTAATTACATTACAAGTCTTAACTGAAAGTGTGTTAAAAGTTCTTACTTATAAAATTCCATTAGTATATTTATTTATGTTTTATTCAATTTCCGCATGTTGTAAACATTAGGAGAAAAGTATTCTCGTACATAGGTGGTCGTATGTAGGTTCCCGCATTGCTCGTGCCACACCACAAGGCTACCCCCTGGATGCGGACGTGGGACCTAGGATCATGTGTGACCCAAAGCTAACCCTACCACATAATCAAAAGCATACTAAAGATAAATTGAGCAATTAAACTGTGTGGAAGCTAAATCATATTAAAAGCTGAAATGATGGGAATATCCATATACTTAATCTGAATATATGAAAACTAAGATCTTGAATACAAATTAAAAGTCAAGCTCTATGACTAAACCTGAAACTAACCATGTCTGAAATAAAGCCTCTACTGACTTGAAATGCTGGGACATGCCCTAGCTAGTGTTGGGTATGTAGCAAGAATTGATGGAAAATAGAGGGAAAGAGAGGAATTTGAAAAGTTGAGAACTTGAAGAGTTGGGAACTTGAAAAGTCCTCTTATGCTTTAATGAAAAGGCATTTGTCCCTCATCGGTGGTTGAAAGAAAAATAGGAGAGTTTAAATACAGAAACACTCCTATTAATTGTTAAATGGGTTGGAAAGAGGGACCCCCCTCGCGCCGTCGTCATCGTCGCTCGCTCGTCTAGTCTAGTCTCGTATCGTCACGTCACGTCACGTCATGTCTACGGCTTTGGCTTTGGCTTTGGCTTTGGCAAATGATCGAGAGATTATTTTTTGGACAAAGTTTGTTTTATTTATTTATTTATTTATTTATTTAATTAATTAAATAGCCAATTCAATTAATTAGTTGATAACAGAAACGTTTTCAATTATTTAGTTGATTAACCCGACCCGACTCGGATCCATGCGGGACCCATTTTAACTTTCCCGGTTTTATTTAAATTTCCCTCCATGACTGTTCTGAAAGGTTGCAACTTTCAGGAACAGTCATTACCATTTGAAAGGTTGCAAACTTTCATCAATGGTCGTGTGGATTCTAAAGGGGTTACAACCTTTCAGAACCTGTTCTTCTTGCTATAAATACCATTCATTCTTCAGATTATTCACTTACGAATTTTCTGATCTTCTTCTTCTTCTTCTGCACACATTTTTTCTTCATGTACTTTTCTGCTGTGGATTGGTTCGCTGACAGTAAGAGTTTTTGGTATCTACACTCTGCTGATTAAGATCATTTTACCATGGAAGGTTATATATTCCAACTCAAACCTCGGATACTAGAGGGGAATAATTTCCTTAAGGGGACACTGTGAGTTCAGTGGACTTGATCGTTTTTCGATTTAAAAGGTTTTTTCAGATTCTGGTACGTTTTTACAGATTTTAGTTTTTTGTGAATTAAATTTCTGTTCATCTCTCTTACTGGTTCTATAAATTTCAGTTACTTCGTGTTTCTGAACAATTTATTAGAATCAGTAATTTTAGGTTTTATAACACAGATTGGCAACAATCTTAAGGAAATTAGTTTTTAATCTGTGTTTCTGGTGGAGACAAAAATCTTCGTGATTTTACACTCCTTTAAGTCTGCAATTATATTTTATTGCTTACTAAGACTGTATTGATTTTTATTTATCAGAAATGGCAAACAGTGGTGTTACAGTGGCTGTTGCTGCACCAACCCGAACTGTTGTACCACAAGCAGAGAAACCGGGTAAATTCACAGGTGTGAATTTCAAAGGATGGCAGCAACGAGTATTTTTCTGGCTTACCACTCTTGGTCTGCATAAATTTACAAGTGAAGATACTCCAGTGCCTGCTGATGACATGCCAGAGAAAAATTCATGATTATTGAAGCATGGAAACAAGCAGACTTCCTATGTAAAGGCTACATTTTGAGTGCTTTAGAGGATGACTTATATAATGTCTATAGTGCAATAACAACTTCAAAAGAGTTGTGGAATGCACTTGAGAAGAAATATAAGATAGAAGATGCATGCTTGAAAAAGTTTGTGGTCACAAAGTTTTTAGACTATAAAATGGTAGATAGTAAAACTGTTGGATCACAAGTGCAGGAACTTCAACTTATTCTCCATGATCTGATTGTTGAAGATATGGTAGTAAATGAAGCTTTCAAGTGGCTGCAATGATCAAGAAGTTGCCTCCTTCGTGGAACGATTTCAAGAATTATCTAAAGCACAAACGTAAAGAAATGAAGCTTCAAGATCTTGTGATTCGGCTCAAGATTTAGGAAGATAACAAAAACGCCGAAAAGAAGTCGCGTAAGAGTTCAACAATCATTGGAGTTAATATTGTTGAAGAAGCTTCTACCAAAGACAAAAAGAGAAAGAAGTCCAAAGGCAACTGTTACAATTGTGGCAAGGCTGGTCATAGGTCTTCTGATGTTCGTGCTCCAAGAAAGGACAAAGACAAAGGCAAAGGCAAAGGTCAAGCAAATATCGTGGAAGAGATGGAAGATGCAGATAACTTATGTGCAATGATCTCGGAGTGTAACTTAGTTGGAAATCCCAAGGAGTGGTTTCTTGACTCAGGTGCCACTCGACATATTTGCTCTGCGAAAGAAGCCTTTGTAACGTACACTCCTGCTGAGTACGATGAAGATTTGTTCATGGGAAACACAGCAACAACAAGGATTGCAGGAACTGGGAATGTAATGTTGAAAATGACATCCGGCAAGGTGTTGACATTGAACAGGGTTCTGCATGTCTCTACTATTAGAAAGAATTTAGTTTCTGCTGCACTACTCGTTAAGAACGGGTTTAAGTGTGTCCTAGTTAGTGATAAAGCTGTAATAAGTAAGAATGAAATGTTCATAGGAAAGGGCTACCTCAATGAGGGTCTTTTCAAACTGAATATAATGGTTGTTGACAGTATTAATAAAAATTCTGCTTCTGTTTACTTATTGGAGTCAAATGATTTATGGAATTCCCGTTTGGACATGTAAATTACAAAGCCTTGCGAAAATTGGTTAATCTAGAAGTATTGCCTGATTTTAAATGCGATAAATCGAAATGCAAAATTTGTGTGGAAAGTAAGTTTGTTAAACATCCTTATAAGTCTGTTGAAAGAAATTCCAAAACTTTAGACTTAATTCACACAGATATATCCGATATGAAGTCAACACCATCTCGTGGTGGAAAAAAGTATTTTATAACTTTTATTGATGACTGCACTCGATTTTGTTATGTATATTTGCTTAATAGTAAGGATGAAGCAATTGATGCATTTAAGCAATACAAAAATGAAGTGGAGAACCAATTGAATCTAAAGATAAAAATGATTCTGAGTGATAGGGGTGGAGAATATGAATCTCCTTTTGCAGAGATATGTTTTGAATATGGTATTATTCATCAAACTACTGCACCTTATACACCACAGTCAAATGGTTTAGCAGAACGGAAAAATAGAACATTAAAGGAAATGATGAATGCCTTAATGAACAATTCTGGTTCACCACGAAACCTTTGGGGGGAAGTCCTTACAGCTAATAAAATACTCAATAGAGTACCCCATCGAAAAACACAATCAATTCCATATGAGATGTGGAAAGGAAGGAAACCCAACTTAAAATATTTCAAAGTGTGGGGGTGTTTAGCCAAGGTAGAGGTTCCTTTACCAAAGAGGGTTAAAATTGGATCCAAAACAGTAGACTGTGTGTTTATGGGATATGCTGTGAACAATAAGGCCTGTCGGTTTTTGGTTCACAAATCTAATAATCCTGAGATTCATGTTAATACGATAATTGAGTCAGATAACGCAGAGTTTTTTGAAAATATTTATCCGTATAAAATTGATTGTGAGTCGACAAGTGAAAGACCTAAACGACCACGAGAAGAATCAACGGAAAATACACTAACTAGTGAAAATCTTAGGCGTAGTACTCGCCAATGGAAACCTGCTTCTTTCGAACCAGATTTTGTGGCAGTATTGCTTGAAAATGAGCCTCAAACATTTAAAGCAGTTATGTCTTCATCTGAGTCAACTTATTGGAAAGAAGCAGTCAATAGTGAGATCGAATCAATTTTAAGTAATCACACTTAGGAATTGGCTGATCTTCCTCCAGGAAATAAACCTTTAGGATCAAAGTGGATCTTTAAAAGAAAAATTAAACGTGATGGGACTATTGACAAATATAAGGCTAGACTGGTAGTCAAAGGGTACAGACAAAAGGAAGGTCTGGACTACTTTGACACATACTCTCCAGTAACAAGGATAACATCAGTTAGGATATTAATAGCACTAGCAGCAGTGCATGATTTTAAAATCCACCAAATGGATGTAAAGACAACCTTCTTAAATGGAGAGTTGGAGGAAGAAATTTACATGGAACAACCTGAAGGGTTTATAGTTCCTTGTAAAGAAAAGAAAGTGTGCAGACTTGTGAAGTCACTTTATGGACTCAAGCAAGCACCCAAACAATGGCATGCTAAATTTGACCAAACAATGTTGGCAAATGGATTCAAGATTAACGAATGTGATAAATGTGTTTACATTAAAAATGTTATGAATCATGAAGTCATTGTTTGTTTGTATGTTGATGACATGTTAATAATGAGTAAATACATTGACGATATAAATACTACTAAGCGCATGCTGTCCAACAAGTTTGATATGAAGGACTTAGGAGTTGCTGATTTGATCTTAGGGGTCAAGATTATCAAAACTCCCCAGGGACTAGCATTATCTCAATCTCATTATATTGAAAAAGTATTGGATAAGTTCAAGTACTTGAATTTCAATATTGTCAAAACTCCAATTGATTTAAGCTGTACATTTAAAAAGAATGAAGGTCAAAGTGACTCTCAATTGGAATATGCCAGAGTGTTGGGAAGTTTGATGTATATTATGAATTGTACGCGACCAGATATAGCATGTGCTATTAGTAAACTGAGTTGGTTCACTAGTAATCCGAATCAAACTCACTGGATGGCAATGAAACGTGTGTTGGGTTATCTAAAATATACACAACATTATGCTTTGCATTATAATAAATATCCTGCTGTGATTGAAGGATATAGTGATGCAAATTGGATCACCGGGTCAAATGATGTAAAATCCATGAGTGGTTATATGTTCATACTTGGTGGAGGAGCAGTCTCTTGGAAATCGTCCAAACAAACATGTATTGCTTGCTCCACAATGGAATCTTAATTCATTGCTTTGGATAATGCTGGTGAAGAAGCTGAATGGCTCCAGAATTTCCTAGAGGATATTCCATTCTAGCCCAAACCTGTTGGACCTATTTGCATACATTGCGATAGTCAAGCAGCAATAGGTAGGACAGGGAGTGTTATGTACAACGGAAAGTCTCGTCATATACGGCGGAGACATAACACCGTAAGACAACTACTTTCTAGTGGAATTATCACAATTGACTATGTAAAGTCAAGCGATAATGTGTCAGATCCACTAACAAAAGGCCTAGTGAGAGAGGCAGTTGAAAGATCATCTAAGGGAATGGGTTTACGGCTTAGGACAAGTCAGCATGACGGTAACTCTATCTAGTAGACTGGAGATCCCAAGAGCTAGATTCAAGGAGAAAAACAAAGTTGTGGCTGATGGTTCGACATAGTCAATTAACTCAATCCATTCTCATGATGAAGACAATGTTCAGGAACAAGGTTAAGACTTTAAGGTTGTTAATTATGTAATAAAGCTTAAAGTTTTTAATGATTTGCTAAGTTTGGTAGATTTTACCAAATAGTGTATCTATGAGATGACACAGTTAGAAATCACCTATGTGAGTGTGAAGTGGAAGCCGCTTCAAAGAGAATTTTATGTCAAAAGCCTATTCTCTATACACTCATGAAACCAGGAGGTGTTCATGGCTGAAACGAACACAACCGTAAGAACCATAAACAATAAAGGATTAATTGTGTGACATATGGTTGTCTAGGTATACACCAAAGCTCGACGGTTCAAAGATATCACATCTATCGATTGACCGAGTATATCCGACATATGTTCACTACGGAAAGTCCAAGGGGAAACCTACTTATCCAGATGCAATTAATCCTTGCCTGTAAAGTACACAATTGTCCGTGCATTCCTATGTTATAACCATTCCCCATCAATGTGGGGGATTGTTGGGTATGTAGCAAGAATTGATGGGAAATAGAGGGAAAGAGAGGAATTTGAAAAGTTGAGAACTTGAAGAGTTGGGAACTTGAAAAGTCCTCTTATGCTTTAATGAAAAGGCATTTGTCCCTCATCGGTGGTGGAAAGAAAAATAGGAGAGTTTAAATACAGAAACACTCCTATTAATTGTTAAAAGGTTTGGAAAGAGGGACCCTCCTCGCGCTGTCGTCGTCGTCGCTCGCTCGTCTCGTCTCGTCACGTCTACGGCTTCGGCTTTGGCTTTGGCAAATGATCGATCGAGAGATTATTTTTTGGACAAAGTTTATTTTAATTATTTATTTATTTATTTATTTAATTAAATAGCCAATTCAATTAATTAGTTGATAACAGAAATGTTTTCAATTATTTAGTTGATTAACCCGACCCGACTCAGATCCGCGCGCGACCCGTTTTAACTTTCCCGGTTTTATTTAAATTTCCCTCCATGACTGTTCTGAAAGGTTGCAACTTTCAGGAACAGTCATTACCATTTGAAAGGTTACAAACTTTCATCAATGGTCGTGTGGATTCTAAAAGGGTTGCAACCTTTCAGAACCTGTTCTTCTTGCTATAAATACCATTCATTCTTCAGATTATTCACTTACGAATTTTCTGATCTTCTTCTTCCTCTTCTGCACACATTTTTTCTTCGTGTACATTCCTGTTGTGGATTGGTTCGCTGACAGTAAGAGTTTTTGGTATCTACACTCTGCTGATTAAGATCATTTTACCCTGGGAGGTTATATTCCAATTCAAACCTCGGATACTAGAGGGGAATAATTTCCTTAAGGGGACACTGTGAGTTCAGTGGACTTGATCTTTTTCCGATTTAAAAGGATGATTATGTGAAGTATGTTAAAGTGTGTGATGTAATTAATGAAATTCTAAGCATGTATGGAATGAAATGTAAATGAAATGATGATTCTCTAAAAGGTGTGCTCACATACACACACTCACACTTTGAATGAATGAATGAATGAAGTTATAGAAAGAAAATAAGAAGGGGAGTTTTGTGGTGAACACTCTTCGTTAGTTGAGATGAAGTGTTTAGTAGCAACCTCACTATTCCCAAGAGCTTTCTAAGATAAAATGGAGGTTGGATACCCTTCGTGAGTTGAGATGTGGTATTCCAGTGTAACCTGTAGGGATAAGTACCCTTAGTGAGTTGAGATGTGGTGCTAATTAGCTACCCCTTAGTCTATAGTAAAAAATGTTGAGAATCCTGGGGGAGTTATGCCAAGCACCAAGAGGATATGAATAAGGGGTGGTTACACTTTGTGAGTTGAGAAGTTGTATTCCAATGTACCTTTTTAGATGAGTACTCCTCGTTAGTAGAGAAGGAGTTACTTAATAGTAATCTTCTTATCCTTTAACTATGCGCCCATATAGGTGTAGCTATTGGGAAAGCCATGTAAAATCTAAAAGAAATACCTCACTATAGGCAAGTGAGGGGACCCTCATCCGATAAGGTAGTATCGGGATTCCATGTCTAGCTCTCATGGTCTACGTTGGTTAAGCTAACCCCCACAAAAGTGATGAAAGAACTAAGTCTTCTAAAAGAGTGTACTACTTAGGTTAGGTGGTGGAATGAGACGCATTGCACTAGGTAGGCATTTCGAAAGGGGAGTCTTGGTGAGTCTTATATGAAGTGAATGGGCTAAGTCTTCTAAAAGAGTGTACTACTTAGGGTAGGTGGTTGAATGGGACACCATCTACTCATTGCAATAAGTAGGCATTCCGAAAGGTTAATGTTGGTGTGTTGTTTGAGTGTTCTTCTAATGTCTTGTAATGGAGTAGGGACTTGTTCTCCCGAGGTGAGTAAGCCTAGACGGGGTAGTCTTGGGTATCACCTAGGTGTGTATTGAAGGAGGTGTATGGGCATTTTCTTCATGTCTTACCTTGGTGAGTCTTAGGATAACCTTAGGTAGGGAAACTCCTAGGGACATGAGTTCGCTTCCTCTTGGAAATACCTTGGGAGTTCTCTGTTTTGAGAATGAGTTTGTTTGCTGAAAAGTCAAAATGAATTCACTGTAACTTTGGGAAGTTTACTGTAAAATGCTCCCTTTTGCTAAAAGTTTGGGAATCCTTCTCTAAGTGTTAAATGATGTTTCTTATGTTGTTTTACTTCCATATTCTTGATGGTTTGACTTATTTGGCATGAAAGTTATTTATACTAAAATGTCTCTTTTTGCATTTTTTGCATATGCTATACTTAGTACATTATTTGTACTAAGCCCATACTTTTCTAAACTCTATAAGTATAGGTTTGGAATCAAGGTTGATGTTTAGAAGGCAAAGCTTGGGAAAGATTCTTTCAAGACAAAGTATGTCCTCATATATTCGAGGGCATAGTTCTTAATTCTTTTAGTTTTGTATAAGTAGTTATTATGTATTTCTTTCAAATGTAAAGGGCCGTGTCCCTAAGATAATACACCGTGTCTTTAAGTTTGGCTTGTGACGATGATATTTTCTTAGTATTTATGAAAGAATTCATTTTTATGTTAAATGTCGTGAAAAGTTTTAAATTCAGCACTATTTTTCATGTCTTATGCAATGAATGATAGTTAAAAGGCTTGTATAAGACCCCAAAGGGTCAAGTACGCCTTGTCCCGATCCAAGGTTCTCCCTAACTTCTAGGGGGTACTTGCGGGTCGTGACAGATACTCAACTGATGGAGTTCATGCATAATTTATGTGTATGAAAGGCCAAATCTGTCACGACTTGAATCTAGACCTCTGACGAGACCGGCGTCGTTGACCTCTCAGAGGTCGCAGACAAGCCTACTTACTTCTTACTTTACATAGGTTAATTTTAGCGGAAAATTTGAAACTTTTTGTTTCTAAATATTGCTTACTAAACAATTCTAGTACATTCGTAATTTGTTCACCATCAACCATCTAACATTAAGAGATAATCAAATGAAAGGAATAGTTCAATACTTATAAAGCGTATAATTGCCAAAATGGCACCAACACATAGTCTGAATAAAAACAGGAAAGAAACTCTAGTGGAACATGCTCCACCAGCTCAACTCTAAATCTAAGCTAGAATATAAAACAGTAGCATCCTCGAAAGCATGAGGACCTACCAACTCCGGATAAATGCTGGACGTTCGAATAACTGCAACGATGATCCTGTAGCTCTATCGTCCACCTGTGCCTGCACCTAAAATAGTAGAGTTTTTATAGGGTTAGTACACACTTGTACTAAGTATGGGTATATGCAAGCACACACCAAGGACATGCATGAGAAAGAATAGCTCTTTCCTAACAACGTGATTTTTAGAAGTCAAGTCAGTAGACTTGCCAAATTGGGATTAGGAAAGTTTCCAAATTTGGATTAGGAAAGTAAATGATCTTTCCAAATTTGGATAAGGAAAGTCAGTGAGCTTTCCAAATTTGGGATAGGAAAGTTATGCCATGAGAATAACATACATCATCATGCTTTTCACATTTTCACACGGCACATAACATTTACACATAGCACATATCATATAACATACACTACATTTTGCATGCAGCACATAACTTCTTTCATATCATTCATTTATATGTCATGAAACCTTGGAATCATGGACTTGACATTAAGACATCCCAGAAATGAGGGCTCAACAGATGGGACCTCAACTAGAGAGTCTTCATTAGCAAACACAGAGTCTGCTTCGTTCATTCATACGTACTCCATTTCATTTCGTTCATAGGCCAGTGTAAACACCAACTATACCTAGGATGTAGTTTAAGACTTTCATTAGGTTCGTTGTGCACTGACCAAGAATGACCTAATGTCATTACTTGAATCTCACTCACCTTTTAATTATCCTATTATAACACCTTTGGTATCATTCATTTCATTATGTGCTTCATTTGAGGCTGGCCTCATTCATTCATTGGGAACTTTAACTTTAACTGACATAGATCATGTGAGCATCATGAAATCCAGTGTCTCCCCCACACCAAAAAGAGGTTGAATCACCGTCCAAGGTGACCCAAAACATGCTAGCGTACATGGGAATTTAACCCCGCCAGATCCCTATATTGGCAGTATAGGTTCGAAGACCAGGAGATATAAGGAGACCCATACCCGGCAAGCTGGACAGTCTTATCTCATGAGAGTTACGTGAACCTCCGCCCTTCCCGAAAGAAGGCATCACCGCTCATAGCTAGTCTATCGGTGCTCAGTATAAAGTTCCATTTCATTCAACTCATACGTCATGGAAGCTGACTTCTAGTATGAGGACATCATAGCTCATTAGATGATTTCTCATCTCATCATTAGTATCAAGTGTGTTAAGCTCAATACCTTCATTAGAGTATTCATAGAGACTGATCTCTTCATTATCTTACACTCTCATAGGTGAGTACGTATTGGTAACATTTATTTAGGCTCATTCGAGATTACTCTCATCATTTACATTAATCTTATATCATGTTGTCACCACATTCATTATCATTAACACCCTTGCTTTTCATAGTTACTCACCTCTTATTACGTGAACGTTCATTTCATCATATGCCAATGCACTTGGCCATTTAGTGTATCTTACACTCATACTTAACCCTTCTAGGGTTCATCATTTCATTACATACTTCTTAGATTCACTTACTTTGAACGTATGTTAGACTTATGCGTCTATACATTCAAGTCATGACACTTCGTTCATATTTCATCTAAGATTATGTGATACAAGACTTATGCATCTTGTATATGTGCCTAGATCTTGATTTCGATCTAAGTATGTGGCATTATTCTCGGATATTTTATTCACGTATGACTTATGTATCAATACGGAAGCTTGAGCAAGGAAACCCAAGTCTTGAATCAATTGGATATCATTTATATTTTTAATTGATTTTAATCTAATATTCTTAACATTATGACTCTAAGTTAAATCACAATATTAACATTGAAATATTAATTTTCTACTTAACCTTTCTCTTAAATTGGCCGATGGGTTGTGGGTTCGAACCCCCACAACCCCTTCTTATTTTTCCTTAACCTTTTTATTGTCCAATTTCGCCTAAACCAAGACGTTGTGGGATCAAACCCCCACAGCCTCTTTTATTTTGTTCTTTAATTCGCCTAAGTAGGGAGGTTGTGGGTTCGAACCCCCACAGCCTCCTTACCTTTAATTTAATTTTTCGCTAGGGGCTGTGAGGTGGTGGGTTTGAACCCCCACAGCCCCATATATATTTTTCTTTTATTTTTCGTTAGGTTGAGGGCATTGGCAGTGAGGTCGTGGGATCGAACCCCCACATCCTCACTTGCTTTAATACTCATTTTCGCCTCCTCTATTTCCAGCCTTGAGGTCGTGGGTTCGATTCCCACGCCTCACATCTTTTTATTTTCTTTATTCTCCCTCTTCCTTCCTTCCCACGAGTCATGTGTTCGATTCCCCCCCATCCCCATTCTCTTTATTAATTCATTTCGTGGGCAGCAGCTAAGGGGTTCGAATCCCCTTAGCTCCATTACATTTTTTTGAAAAAAATTTCAGCCTCTTGGTAATGTGAGGTCTTGGGTTCAATTCCCCTTGACCTCACCTAATTTAATCCCTTTTAAAACTCTTCCAAAATTCCCAGAACCTGCCCGAAATCAACATCACAAGCTGGAAATTTTGATTACCTTTTTGTAGCCTATTTTCTCAACTTTTTTAACATTAAAAGTTCATGCATTTGGAGTAGTGTTTAGTGAGTCCTTTAGGTGCATCTTCATAGACATATTTGGCCAAGAAGTTATCATTAAATTCAGCCACATTACACTTAAATGAACATCATAATTTACATAAGTTTACACACTTAAAATGACAACCGAGACCATATCAAACTTGAAGCCATAAATCAAAACTTATTCACAGTAAGTTTACAGTAAACCTTTTCACATACTCACACATATTTTCGACAACAAAGCTTGTCATTCATATGACTCCAAATACATGTTCATGAACATATTCATCACGAAAACACATTGCAACATCTAATTTCTACCAGCAAACATACCAACCTATGATTTGATGGGAGCTAATGACAGGGACATGCAACGGGGAACAACCCTAGTTTTCGGATTGAATATTCTGAATCCTAAGGGTCTCTTGGGAAAGGTACCAAGAGTAAGAAGACCCATACCTTTATTTTTTCTTGTTCAACAACGAAATTGCTGCCCAAATCCTCTCAAAAATCAGTCCAAGTTCAACACTTTAACACCAATCGACGGAAGACTCCTCCCCTTTGCTTAAAGTGATGGATTTATGTTGTTTTATTAGATTTTTGTATGAGTTCTTCAAGTGTGAAGAACTTCAATATATTTTCTGTTTTTGAACTTGTTTAGGCAGAGAGAAACGTGAGAGTAAATGGTGAAACGTGAGAGAGAGATATCGTGAGAGTGAGTGGCTTTAAGTTAGGAGTTTTGGTTTGGGAATTAGTCAAACTAGGACTCCTTGCTAAAATATTAAACAAAAATATGATTTTTCTTTTTCTTAAATCAGATAATATTTATTATTTAATTTAATTAGTTTATCCAATCAAATAAAAGCAAGATAAATCCTTGCTTATAGTGGGGCTCGAACCCGAGTGACTCCCATTTGCGAAAATGGGTCATTTCGGGTTGCCCCACCCGAATTGCTTTAATTAATTAAATTAATTATTAAATAATTAATTCCTCAGGGTAATTACAATATTACCCTTGGCTTGGAAAAGACAATTTTACCCTTGGACCCTCAAAACTTAAAATTTCTTCTTTTGAGTCCGGTAAAAACTCTTTCGATTAAATCTTCGTTTTCGTGAGCCTCACATGGTTGGTTCCAACCTTTCCAAGCTCAATTAACTCCCCAAGTTAGTTGGCTTGGTCGTAGTAAGGGTTCTGAGGTCTGGTTCTACGCGTATCAGCCCGTGTGGACCTTGGTCTAATCGCAAGCATTCTTAAAAAACCTAAGTCTTGATCCTATTCATTTTTAGGGTTGTTACATTATCCTCCCCTTAGGAACATTCGTCCCTGAATGACACTACTACTTCACGTTGTAATGCCAGTTAGATCATAATAAAAGCACTATACACAGTCAATCAATAGCAACAAAATACGGGGAGGTAAGGAAACATAGGTTTAAGAGTATGAAGTCTAACCTCAAGAGCTGAACATGTGAGGGTAGCGGGCTCTCATGTCGGCCTCAGCCTCCCACGTAGCACCCTCAACAAGATGATTTCTCCACAATACATTCACTGTGGCAATCTCCTTGTTCCTCAGCCGCTTGACCTGTCTGTCTAAGATCTCAACAGGTACCTCCTCATAAGACAAGTCTTCACCAACCCCCAAACCTTCAACAGGTAAGATTGATGTTGGATCACCTAGGCACTTCTTCAACATAGAGACATGAAAGACTGTACATAAGCTAGTTCTGTAGGCAATGCTAACTCATAGGCCACCTCACCCACACACTGTAGGATCTCATATGGCCCAACATACCTCGGACTTAGCTTCCCTTTTCTACCAAATCTCATCACCCCTTTCATAGGCGATATTTTCAAGTAAACCTGGTCACCAACATCAAACTCTAAGGGTCGCTTTCTGTTATCAGCATATGACTTCTGCCGACTGTAAGCAGTAGTCAACCTGTCCCTAATCATTCTGACCTTCTCTAAGGCCTCATGAATGATCTCCGGACCCAAAATGGATGACTCTCCAACCTCGAACCACCCAACTGGAGATCTACACCTCCTACCATACAGTGCCTCAAACGGTGCCATCCCAATGCTTGAGTGATAGCTATTATTATACGAGAACTCTACCAAAGGCAGATGGTCATCCCAATTACCTCTGAAGTCGATCACACACGCCCTCAACATATCCTCCAATGTCTGTATGGTGCGCTCTGCCTGTCCATCTGTCTGAGGGTGAAAGGCAGTGCTAAGCTTCACCTGCGTGCCCAAGCTCTTCTGGAAAGATCTCCAGAAATGTGAAGTAAACTGAGCTCCTCTGTCTGAAATAATAGACAAGGGAATCCCATGCCATCTCACAATCTCATCAATGTAGAGTCTCGCATAATCCTCAGCTCTGTAAGTAGACTTCATAGGGATAAAGTGGGCAGACTTAGTCAATCTGTCCACAATCACCCATATGGAATCATGATGTCGCCTAGTCCTCGAAAGGCCAACCACGAAGTCCATATTAATGGCCTCCCACTTCCAAGTCGGAACCTCAATAATCTGAGTCAGACCACCAGGCTTAAGATGTTGTGCCTTAACCTGCTGACAATTAGGACACTTGGCCACATATTCTGGAATGTCCTTCTTCATGCCATCCCACCAATAAATCTGCTTGAGATCATGATACATCTTGGTGGAACCTGGATGTATAGAATATCTGGAACCATAGGCCTCTGCAACAATCCTGGTTCGCAAATCATCCACATCTGGCACACACAGCCTGTCCTGATACCTAAGTATGCCATCACCTCCCAAAGCGAAAGACTCATTCATCTTTATCAGCACTGAGTCCTTCAGCTCCATCAACACGGGATCTAGATGCTGACCCTGCTTGACTTCAACTACCAAGGATGATTCAGAACTAGGATGAACTGAAACATCCCCACTAGTGGAGTCAACCAAACGCACACCCAGTCTGGCCAGTCTGTGTACATCTTTTACCAGCTCCTTCTTCTCATCCTCAATGTGAGTTGTACTTCCCATGCTCATCCTGCTCAAAGCATCAGCTACAGCATTAGCCTTACCTAGATGGTAGTGCACATTCATGTCATAATCCTTCAACAGCTCCAACCATCTTCGCTGACGTAGATTCAACTCCCTCTGTGTGAACACGTACTGGAGACTCTTATGGTCTGTGAACACATCTACATGCACTCCATATAGATAATGCCTCCACAGCTTCAGTGCAAACACCACAGCTGCCAACTCCAGGTCATGAGTGGGATAATTCTTCTTATGAACCTTGAGTTGTCTAGATGCATAGGCTATCACCTTACCAACCTGCATAAGAACACAACCCAAACCAACCCTAGATGCATCACAATAAACAGTGTAATTCCTACCACACTTAGGCAAAGTAAGCACCGGGGCTGAAGTGAGTCTGTCCTTGAGCTCATGGAAACTCTTCTCACAAGTCTCCGTCCATTTAAACTTGGCTTTCTTCTTGGTCAAAGCTGTCAATGGGGCAGCAATGGAAAAAAGCCCTCCACAAACCTGCGGTAGTAACCAGCCAATCCCAAAAAGCTACGGATATCAATAGGAGTAAGAGGCTTTGGCCAGTTCTTCACAGCCTCAGTCTTCCTGTGATCCACCTCCACGCCCTGGTCGGACACAACAGGACCCAGGAAGGTCACTGATCTCAGCCAGAATTCACATTTGCTGAATTTGGCATACAACTGATGCTGTCTAAGTACCTGCAAGGTTAGTCTCAAATGTTGTTCATGCTCTTCCTTGGTCTTAGAGTAAATGAGAATGTCATCAATGAATACTATGATGAAAGAATCAAGGTATTCACGGAAGACCCTGTTCATGAGATCCATAAATGCAGCAGGTGCATTCGTGAGACCAAATGACATGACTAGAAACTCATAGTGACCATAGCGGGTACGAAAGGCTCTCTTTGGAATATCTCCATGCCTAACTCTAAGCTGATGATACCCTGAACGAAGATCAATCTTAGAGAAGAAACTAGACCCTTGGAGTTGATCAAACAGATCATCTATTCTGGGGAGTGGATACTTATTCTTTATAGTGACTTTATTGAGCTGCCGATAATCGATACACATTCTAAGGGTTCCATCTTTCTTCTTTACAAACAACACTGGAGCGCCCCAAGGGGATATGCTCGGCTGAATGAAACCCTTGTCAGTGAGATCTTTTAACTACAGCTTCAACTCTTTGAGCTCAGCTGGGGCCATTTTGTAAGGAGGAATTGAAATTGGTTTAGTATCGGGTTCTAAATCGATACCAAAGTCAATCTCTCGAAGGGGAGGGACTCCAGGTAAATCATCAGGAAACACATCTAAGAACTCATTCACTACATACACTGAGTCTATGGAAGGAATGTCATGATCTAAATTATTAACACTCACAAGATGTCACAATAACCCCTTGGACATCATTTTATTAGCCTTAAGATTTGAAATCAAGGGGTTAGGACGACTCGAATTGTACCCCTCCCAGACTAACTCCTCTTCGTTAGGAAAGCGAAATCTCACCACTCTACTACGACAGTCCAAGCAAGCATAACAACTGTGAAGCCAATCCATACCAAGAATAACATCAAAATCATGCATGGGTAACTCAACCAGGTTTGCACACATAGTTTTACCACTCACAACTATTGGGCAATCCTTGTATACTCTATCAGTTCTTACATTCTCTCCTAAAGGTGTACTAACCACTATAGGATCATGTAGAACTTCAGGCAATATCTCAAAAGTAAGAGCAAGCAGAGGAGTTACAAAGGAAAGTGTAGACCCTGGATCAAAAAAAGCATAAACAGAAGTTGAGAACACTTGTAGCATACCTGTGACCACATCAGCGGACTTCTCCTGCTCCTCTCTGCCTTTCAGGGCATAGAACTTGTTCCTCTTAGGAGGCTCGGCTGCTGCTGCACCCTGTGGATTAGGCCTAGGCTGAGTATTACCTCCGGCCTGACCTCTGTTCTGTGGACAGTCTCTAACCATGTGTCCACTCTTACCACAACCGAAGCAGGCATTAGTACCCTGTCTGCCCTCTCCACTGTGAACTCGGCCACACTTAGCACAATTCTTCTTAGGACGCTGCATCTCACCTCCATTGCCCTTCTTGGGCTCAGGTCTGCCTCCTCTAGGTGTATCACTCCTCTGAGGATTAGAATTCCCAGAACTCTGTTTCCCCTTTTTGAACTTTGGCTGCTCACGGACGCCAAAGTTGTTCCTGTGGCCTCCATGACTGGGCCCTGCCTGATCTTGAGGCCTAGGCCTCCTAGCATCACGAACACCTCTCTTTCGGCGGCTGTCCTCTACCTGCTGGACATGCACCATCAACCTGGAAAGATCCATATTATCATGGATCATAGCAGATCGACACTCCTCCTCCAGGTCTCCATTGATTCCTGTGAGGAACCTACTCATCTCATCCCTGCTGTTAGAAACCAGGGAAGTAGCATACCTTGACAGCTTAACAAACTTCAGAGAATACTCCCTGACTATCATAGAGCCTTGTTTGAGGTTGATGAATTTCTCAACCTTGGCCTCCCTCATCGCCCTGGGAAAGAATCTCTCCAGAAATGCTGTCTTGAACAGCTCCAATGTGACTGGCACTCCACCTAAGACAAGGATATCTTGCCACATCTTGCACCAAGTCTGTGCAACATCCTTGAGCTGATAGGAAGCCAGCTCAGCCTTCTCAATATCAGTGGCCCCCATAGCCACCAGGATCTTATGAATCTCATCCACAAACTCCTGGGGATCCTCTGATGTCCTAGACCCAGTGAAAATAAGAGGATTCATCCTCGTGAAATCCCTCAGTCTGTCAGCCATGCTACAAACCGGTGGGTTCTCCCTCTGAACGTCCTGTCGGTTGACCTGGGCAGTCATAGCCTGGGCCTGCATAGTAATGGCCTGTGCCATTTGGGCCAGAGATGCCCTCACCTCAGCATCAGTCAACCCAGCTGGGTTAACTGGCATGGCCACTCCTTCAGCTGGAGCCTGGGGTAGATCCTGATTACCCCTAGCAGCTGCTCCTCCTCTCCTCTAACCATTTCCTCTCCTAGTGTTCATTCTCTGGAAAAACAAAAAGGATTGATGTTAGACACGCTCATAACACCAAGAATTCAGGCATTCAGAAAAGCACGATAAATATCAGAAAAAGGGAAATTTTCCTACGCATCATGCAGTCTATAATTCAGGATAGTGGTGCACTTCACTACCATGACTTAGAAACTACTCAGTGTGGTTGATGTGAAATTATTATTTTCGTAATTTAACCTAGTGCTCTTATACCAACTTTTTCACTACTAGAATCGAGACCCCAGACGAGACCGGCGTCGTTGACCTCTCAGAGGTCGCAGACAAGCCTACTTACGTCATTCTTACTTTACATAGGTTAATTTTAGCGGAAAATTTGAAACTTTTTGTTTCTAAATATTGCTTACTAAACAATTCTAGTACATTCGTAATTTGTTCACCATCAACCATCTAACATTAAGAGATAATCAAATGAAAGGAATAGTTCAATACTTATAAAGCGTATAATTGCCAAAATGGCACCAACACATAGTCTGAATAAATACAGGAAAGAAACGCTAGTGGAACATGCTCCACCAGCTCAACTCTAAATCTAAGCTAGAATATAAAACAGTAGCATCCTCAAAAGCATGAGGACCTACCAACTCCGGATGAATGTTGGACGTCCAGATAACTGCAACGATGATCCTGTAGCTCTATCGTCCACCTGTGCCTGCACCTAAAATAGTAGAGTTTGTATAGGGTTAGTACACACTTGTACTATGGGTATATGCAAGCACACACCAAGGACATGCATGAGAAAGAATAGCTCTTTCCTAATAACGTGATTTTTGAAAGTCAAGTCAGGAGACTTGCCAAATTGGGATTAGGAAAGTTTCCAAATTTGGATTAGGAAAGTCAGTGAGGTTTCCAGATTTGGGATAGGAAAGTTATGCCATGAGAATAACATACATCATCATGCTTTTCACATTTGCACACGGCACATAACATTTACGCGTAGCACATATCATATAACATAGAGTACATTTTGCATGCAGCACATAACTTCTTTCATATCATTCATTCATATGCCATGAGACCTTGGAATCATGGACTTGACATTAAGACATCCCAGAAATGAGGGCTCAACAGATGGGACCTCAACTAGAGAGTCTTCATTAGCAAACACAGAGTCTGCTTCGTTCATTCATACGTACTCCATTTCATTTCGTTCATATGTCAGTGTAAACACCAGCTATACCTAGGATGTAGTTTAAAACTTTCATTAGGTTCGTTGTGCACTGACCAAGAATGACCTAATGTCATTACTTGAATCTCACTCACCTTTTGATTATCCTATTCTAACACCTTTGGTATCATTCATTTCATTATGTGCTTCATTTGAGGCTGGCCTCATTCATTCATTGGGAACTTTAACTTTAACCGACATAGATCATGTAAGCATCATGAAATCCAGTGTCCCCCCCACACCTAAAAGAGGTGGAATCACCGTCCAAGGTGACCCAAAACATGCTAGCGTACATGGGAATTTAACCCCGCCAGATCCCTATATTGGCAGTATAGGTTCGAAGACCAGGAGATATAAGGAGACCCATACCCGGCAAGCCGGACAGTCTCATCTCATGAGAGTTACGTGAACCTCCGCCCTTCTCGAAAGAAGGCATCATCGCTCATAGCTAGTCTATCGGTGCTCAGTATAAAGTTCCATTTCATTCAACTCATACGTCATGGAAGCTGACTTCTAGTATGAGGACATCATAGCTCATTAGATGATTTCTCATCTCATCATTAGTATTAAGTGTGTTAAGCTCAATACCTTCATTAGAGTGTTCATAGAGACTGATCTCTTCATTATCTTACACTCTCATAGGTGAGTACGTATTGGTAACATTTATTTAGGCTCATTCGAGATTACTCTCATCATTTACATTAATCTTATATCATGTTGTCGCCACATTCATTATCATTAACACCCTTGCTTTTCATAGTTACTCACCTCTTATTACGTGAACGTTCATTTCATCATATGCCAATGCACTTGGCCATTTAGTGTATCTTACACTCATACTTAACCCTTCTAGGGTTCATCATTTCATTACATACTTCTTAGATTCACTTACTTTGAACGTATGTTAGACTTATGCGTCTATACATTCAAGTCATGACACTTCATTCATATTTCGTCTAAGATTATGTGATACAAGACTTATGCATCTTGTATATGTGCCAAGATCTTGATTTCGATCTAAGTATGTGGCATTATTCTCGGATATTTTATTCACGTATGACTTATGTATCAATACGAAAGCTTGAGCAAGGAAACCCAAGTCTTGAATCAATTGGATATCATTTATATTTTTAATTGATTTTATTCTAATATTCATAAAATTATGACTCTAAGTTAAATCACAATATTAACATTGAAATATTAATTTTCTACTTAACCTTTCTCTTAAATTGGCCGATGGGTTGTGGGTTCGAACCCCCACAACCCCTTCTTATTTTTCCTTAACCTTTTTATGTCCAATTTCGCCTAAACCAAGAGGTTGTGGGATCAAACCCCCACAGCCTCTTTTATTTTGTTCTTTAATTCGCCTAAGTAGGGAGGTTGTGGGTTCGAACCCCCACAGCCTCCTTACCTTTAATTTAATTTTCGCTAGGGGCATTGAGGTGGCAGGTACGAACCCCCAAAGCCACATATATATTTTCTTTTATTTTTCGTTAGGTTGAGGGCATTGGCAGTGAGGTCGTGGGATCGAACCCCCACAGCCTCACTTGCTTTAATACTCATTTTCACCTCCTCTATTTCCAGCCTTGAGTTCGTGGGTTCGATTCCCACGCTTCACATCTTTTTATTTTCTTTATTCTCCCTCTTCCTTGCTTCCCACGAGTCATGTGTTCGATTCCCCCCATCCCCATTCTCTTTATTAATTCATTTCGTGGGTAGCAGCTAAGGGGTTCGAATCCACTTAGCTCCATTACATTTTTTTTAAAAACAATTTCAGCCTCTTGGTCATATGAGGTCTTGGGTTCGATTCCCCTTGACCTCACCTACTTTAATCCCTTTTAAAACTTTTCCAAAATTCCCAGAACCTGCCCGAAACCAACATCACAAGCTGGAAATTTTGATTACCTTTTTGTAGCCTATTTTCTCCACTTTTTTAACATTAAAAGTTCTTTCATTTGGAGTAGTGTTTAGTGAGTCCTTTAGGTACATTTTCATAGACATATTTGGCCAAGAAGTTATCATTAAATTCAGCCACATTACACTTAAATGAACATCATCAATTACATAAGTTTACACACTTAAAATGACAACCAAGACCATATCAAACTTGAAGCCATAAATCAAAACTTATTCACAGTAAGTTTACAGTAAACTTTTTCACATACTCACACATATTTTCGGCAACAAAGCTTGTCATTCATATGACTCCAAATACATGTTCATGAACATATTCATCACGAAAACACATTGCAACATCTAATTTCTACCAGCAAACATACCAACCTATGATTTGATGGGAGCTAATGACAGGGACATGCAACGGGGAACAACCCTAGTTTTTGGATTGAATATTCTGAATCCTAAGGGTCTCTTGGGAAAGGGACCAAGAGTAAGAAGACCCATACCTTTATTTTTTCTTGTTCAACCACGAAATTGCTGCCCAAATCCTCTCCAAAATTAGTCCAAGTTCAACACTTTAACACCAATCGACGGAAGACTCCTCCCCTTTGCTTAAAGTGATGGATTTATGTTGTTTTCTTAGATTTTTGGTATGAGTTCTTCAAGTGTGAAGAACTTCAATATATTTTCTGTTTTTGAACTTGTTTAGGCAGAGAGAAACGTGAGAGTAAATGGTGAAACGTGAGAGAGAGATATCGTGAGAGAGAGTGGCTTTAAGTTAGGAGTTTTGGTTTGGGAATTAGTCAAACTAGGACTCCTTGCTAAAATATTAAATAAAAATCTAATTTTTCTTTTTCTTAAATCAGATAATATTTATTATTTAATTTAATTAATTTATCCAATCAAATAAAAGCAAGATAAATCCTTGCTTATAGTGGGGCTCGAACCCGAGTGACTCCCATTTGCGAAAATGGGTCATTTCGGGTTGCCCCACCCGAATTGCTTTAATTAATTAAATTAATTTATTAAATAATTAATTCCTCAGGGTAATTACATTATTACCCTTAGCTTGGAAAAGACCATTTTACCCTTGGATCCTCAAAACATAAAATTTCTTCTTTTGAGTCCGGTAAAAACTCTTTCGATTAAATCTTCGTTTTCGTGAGCCTCACATGGTTGGTTCCAACCTTTCCAAGATCAGTTAACTCCCCAAGTTAGTTGGCTTGGTCGTAGTAAAGGTTCTGAGGTCTGGTTCTACGCGTATCAGCCCGTGTGGACCTTGGTCTAATCGCAAGCATTATTGAAAAACCTAAGTCTTGATCCTATTCATTTTTAGGGTTGTTACAAAATCAAGAGTCCAAATAACAATATGGAACTCATGTTACGACCCTTCTTATTCTCATACTTATTTCCTCAAAAATTGGTATACAACCCACTAGCACCTCTTTCACTAGTCTCTGGAAGTCGTGGCATTCCTTGATGTGTCGACTCTAAAACTTCCTAATTGACTTCTATACATATTATTGACCTTAAAACAATGTTATTAACATTAGACATTCATATGAGGCTCTAGATTAGGTTTTGGACTTTCGGAATGTTACTTTATCTCCCCCTTAGGAACATTCATCCCCAAATGACACTAAAATTCTTTTGAAGGGAAATGATAGACTCAATACTAGAAGCCCAACCAATAACATACAAAATCAATATGAGTTACAACTCCAATCAACATAACAACATGGCATTTACACAAAGTAACTCAAAACATCCATTACAACACATAAGAGCTTAACATCACATAAAGACGCACCAATGCCAAAATTTCTTTCAAAACATATCAACATGCTCAATCTCATTTTATATAGGCAACACCATACCAAATACACAAATAAGTGCAAAATTGAGCAAAAGAGCATTTTCACATGAAACTTCATTTTAGCAAAAACCTTTATCATATATATGCACATCTTTGCAAAACAAGTCAATTTCAATTTATTCATAATTTTCATTATTAGAAGGAAAAAATAACCTTAATCAACAAAGAGATGAGGGTAACGGGACTTCATGTTGGGCTCAGCCTCCCATGTTTCTCCCTTAACTAGGTGGTTCTTCCATAACACCATTACGGAAGCCACCTCCTTGTTCCACAACTTCTTCACTTGTCTATTAAAGAAGAATGGACTCGGGGCCACCGAAGTACTTCTTAAGCATGGAGACATGGAACACCAGATGAACCAAAATCAATTCACTATGTAATCTCAACACGTATGCAACCTTGCCAACTATTTACAAAATTTCATAAGGACCTACATAATGAGGACTAAACTTTCATTTCTCGCCAAATCTCATCACCCCTTTCATGGGTGAAATTTTTAAATACACCTTATCACCTTCTTCAAACTCTAACTCTCTTCTCTAATTATCGGTATAAGACTTTTTCCGGCTATAGGTTGTTTTCAACCGGTTCCTTATGATAGGAACTTTCTCCAAAGTTTCTTAAACCAACTCGGTACCAAAGAGTGAAGAGTAGACCACTTCAAACCATTTAATCAGAGATCTACATCTCCTACCATACAAGGCCTCAAAAGGAGCCATAGATATAGTTGAATTGTAACTATTGTTATAAGAGAATTCAAACAAATTCAAGTATTCATCTAAACTTCCCTTGAAATCAATTACACAATCTTTAAGCATATCCTCCAGGGTTTGGATAGTACGCTCTGATTGACCATCCGTTTGGGGATGGAAAGAGATGCTTAAATTTACTTGAGTACCCAACCCTTTTTGGAACGAACTCCAAAACCTATATGTAAATTGTGCACCCCTATATGATATGATAGATAACGTAATTCCATGAAGACATACAATCTCATCTATGAAGATCTTTGCATAATCTTTTGTCGAGTGAGTGGACTTGACAAGAATAAAATGAGCAGACTTTGTCAAACTATCCACAAATAATATAAACACATATTTTATAAATCACACCCCAAGAAGGGGGGTTTATAGCCAGACATCAAGCATTAATAAAATATACTTAAAATGATAACGGAATCCGATGGGTATAAGAGTTTACACCTTAAAAATGGCAAAGGAAGGTCAATTGACAAGACCCATTTCTACGATTGGAAGAAGAACTTCTTTCGTCAAGCTTCCTTAAAAACCTTTACAAACATGGGAGAAAACATAGAACAAAGTTTCTAAAATAAAATACTAAGTTTGTAATGTTTTACACTCTCAAATATCTCAAAAAACTCCTTCTTAAATTATAAAAGAGTTTAGTATTTATAGGCTTCAGATTAAGTGTTGGTGGATGGCGATTCGCCCTTTCTCTTGTTCTTCGCCGTTTGCACCTTGCCTTTATATCCATGCATGACGTAACCTTGGACAAAATAATTCTGCTTTGCGAAACTATTTAGAGAACGTCGATGACTTCTTTTCGTTGAATTTTGATTCACTTCCTTCAGGGCTCACTTGCTTTAACAGAAACTCTGTTATACGGTGTATCGCGAAGTCTGCTTGGGGATGTACACTTTGCATCTCAGCTCTATTCTTACTTTTTGCTTCCGTTATGCGCCTTAGTGTCCATTCTCCTACCAAATCCTCAAATACGTGAAACTTAGAAGTTCTTATCAGATATCGAGATAAAATACACAATTGAGGACATTTTTTGCATTAAACTAAGGCCCTAGATGTGTCCAATTTATGGACACATCAACACCCCTTTCTTAAACTTTTGCTTGTTGTTAAGTAAAACTTAAGTTTAGCAGTTACAAATAGGATGTCTCAAATAGTGTTACACAACACTCAATCATGAATGTACACAACAAGACTCAAACTACTCTTTCATAGCTCAATTGTATACTCAAATATTCAAGTTGTTACACACCAATACAAAAGAATCTTGAGCTCACAATACGTTTTACTAATGCAAGTTCAAGTTCAAAAAAAGTGTCAACATTCCCTCACACAAAGAATAATTCCATTTTCACACACAGAAACTTATCAAATTAGGATCACGAATCTAATGCAACAGTCACACTCACAAAGAGGAACACAATGTATGTTTTAACCCATAGGTTTGCCCTTATCTTCTAATTGACCTTTGGTTTGGTTCACTCAAGATAAAACAAAGGTCTTTCTAAGGCTTGTAACAGAGCTGAGTGCAAAGGTATGATCATTTTGGCTTAGTGACTTTTCTCCTATGAGATGTGATTTCTTTAACCTATCTCTTATCTTCTTTTCTTAATCCCTAGTCAAGTGCTTCTACATCATCTTTTGTTTCCCTTTATGGACTACTTTGAAACCCGATTTCTTTTCATTACGAGCTTTTATTTCACGATTTTTATCTTCTATTTATTTTTCTTGTCTTTTCTTTTTTTTTTCTTTTTTTTTCTTCTCTTTTTTGTATGGAGGTCTTCCATTTCTCTGCAAAACCATGGGGTTGCGAGACTTCTTTTGCACTTCTTCAGTTCTTCTTTACCTTCTCACAACACCCCCAACATAGTCTTTTTGGCCTATGTTGGCTATTTTCTTCTATCATATATCAAAAAGGGTTATAGGTAGTGGATAACGTAAGGTTTAGGTTTCATTAAGGGTTTTCCAAGGAAGAGGTATGGATCAAAGGGTGTTCAAAAGAGGTTCACACACTCAGGGTAGCACACAAAGAGGTATATGTCAAAGTTGGCTCACAGTCTTAAGAATTTCCTAATATCAATTTAAATAGGATACCTTCCTAAATCAATTAGAATAACTGGGAATATTCTAGGTTTATTCATGCACGGTTCAAAGTAAGTTCATCCCACAATGCAGTGACAGTTAACTCAAACAAAACAACACACTTTCGCTAGTGTGCAATGGTCATTGCAAAATAATCAATTCGATAATTGGCTAATCATAATGAGATACAAAGTGTTTACATATTGCCTATGTTACTTCATTCGTTCTCATTGTAGCTGCACATTAATGTTTGTTCGATTGATAGACCTTTCAAGTTATCGTTATTGATCAAAATTGTGACTCAAATTTGAACAAGAACATCCACTTTCAACACATGAGGTGGCAAAATTTTCAAAAGTGAAAATCTTTTGGAAGTGGCAAAATTATTATGAAATTAGTACCCAAAAGAGAGTCATAAGCTCAAAGTTTTGCGAAAGCAAGTTTAAAACTCAATTTGAACAAACAACCCAAATAGATCTAAAGACACAATAACCAAAACGAAAGCATTTAAGATAGACAAAACAAGGTGGGTATCACCCTACCACAAATAAAAACATTTGTCCTCAAGTGCAATTAACGACAATATTAAAAAATTTAAGAATGATTAGCCAAAGAGAAAGGGGACGGAAAGATCCTGTCTCGCCGACTTCTTTCTCTGTTGAGGCATCAGTGCCTTAAGTATCACCCTTGGGTAAAGCAATGTTCCCTGCAATATTGTTGTTTTGGTTTTCATTATTTTCTTTAGCCTCATCAGCAATATTGACTGCATTAATCTGATATATTTCCTGAGCTGCATCGTACGCCCGCATTGTAATGATTATACTTTGAGCGTATGGGCACACATTCAGGTCAAAGTGAATGCATGTCTTGTCCCTTGATTCATTGGTATATTTTATTTCTCTTGCTAGTTCTACTCTTTTTTCAGTGATTTCGAATTCCCGTTCTCTTGTTTGCCTGGGTGGATCATTCCTCGCTGTGACTTTTGGTCTAGTCATCCTCCGATGATGAGATAGCTATTATCAACGTGCTAGGCAGCAATGCAATCCAAATCCGAGCACAATCTGATGCTTTAAATACTTTGAAGATGCAAGAAATATAACTACTAGAGTGCGAGTGTAATTCGGTGACAGGAGGCAAAGTGAAAGAAACTAAGTGAAGTAGAACTTTTAAGCCTTTCTGCTTGTGATCATTCAGTTTTTGCTCTGTCGATGATGTTATTCAGGTTTTCTTAATAACTTGGCGATTCGCGATGAATAAAAATCTAATCGACAACTGTGTGAGGACCAATATCTCATGTGGGTGTTTTATAGGCGATTGTTGTCGAGCTCACCAACTCAGTTCACAATTTGCGGATGGCATTTATACTCCGCACAGACTCAACCTTTTAGAAAAGTGAGTCAAACAGAGGCAAGAGTTGAGTACTCTGAACCAGTTGGCGTTCTGCCAAAAAAAACTGTTACACGTCACTCTACATCTTCTTGTTCTCTTCTTTCCTTGTACCTGTAGAAGAAACACACACTTATTTTATCAATGTAACAAAAAGTAAGTAAAGGTTTTGGGTTGCCTCCCAAGCAGTACCTTAGTTAACGTCGAAGAACGACGCAAGTTACTTTGCTAGGCTCCGATTTTGTGGGTTGCTACACCACCACCATCAGGATCTCTACTTTCTTGTGAGATGAGAAGTAGCAACTCTTGACCCATGATATTTTCAAGCATTTGGACAACTCTGGAGTGAGACCAAATCACCTGTTTCATCCCTTTGATGTCTCATTTGAACTCTTCCAGTGCTTCATCTTGTTTAATGACCTTTAGGAGAATGGTTGAAAGCATTTCCTAAATGCATTTTGCTTCGTGATTTTTGAGGTTCTTTCACTCATGAGGGGGAATATACTTATCCTTCCTCTTGCATTGATCTTCAACCTTCGTCATCCTTGTTGGTACCACTTCCATCTGGGTTATCAATGTGCCCAGTATGAAGTGTTTTTCCATTTCAAGGTTCATCTTAGACATGTCATCAAGCAGTCATACCACTATTATGTATGGTTGCGTAGCTAGACCTCCCGGACTAAGACAATCAAATAGCCTTTTGATTCTCGGGGTGAGACCTCAATAGAAGCAATCCATGAGTATCATGTAGGGGAAGTCATAATTCGAACATTGAGTGATCAGCCCTTTAAATGTGGCCCAATATTTGTGAATCCTTTAACCTTTCATTTGTTTGAAGGTTAGAGTTTTATCTCTCTCGATCATAACCTCTAGCGTAGGCAATTCCATCTTGTTACTAATATTGGTACTCATGCATTCTCAGAATTTTAAAAAATAAACAAAGCTAAACTAAACGTTAAATTAGTAGAAACTACACTACAAAGAACTAAAATATAAGCAACTACATTTTCACGTGACACCACTCCCCGAAAACGGCGCCATTTTGATGCTTCAATATGTGTATTTTTTATATTTGTGATCAACGACACTGACTTACAGTTTGAGTGTCTACAAATCAAAGATAGTAAAGAACCTAACCAAGGGTTGGGGTCATGTCCCAAGGGAGTGGTAGTGAAAGTAATAGCTACTTAGAATTTCATTCTAAATAGTGATAGCTCAAGACATTTTCGAGTACTAAAACAAAACAAATTTAATTTGTGAAACAAAAGTTTCAAATATCAAGAAGGGGTTTTGTCACCAGTAGTAAAATAGCAAAAATAAAGGAGAAAACAAGTATAGGACATAGTTCTTGGGGTGTGGCCGCAATATATGTTGACACAAACTAATGGATACATGCTTTTGATAGTAAATTTTACAAGACAATGGTGACTAGGCTAAGGTTTAGGTTAAAGTAAATTCCCTCTCGGTCAACTTACCCCATATCAAGTAGGTTACTCTCGGACAACCACTCGTCTAAACTAACAAGCATATGCCTTACCCAGACACTAACCTATTGATAAAAGGGTGCTTGGATATGGGACTAAGACTCACCCTCTTGGGTTCAACCTCATGTAGACCCACTCCTTAGGCCATCAGTCTAATTGTCTTGGTTTCATGACCTCCCTCTCGTGAAAGCCGAAAACACATGAGTGTTTTTAGATTTGTAACTACAAACACTTTAAATTAAACAAAAACCACTAGGTGAAATCACCTTTAAATGTCATCTAATCCTATCAGCAAGCAAGACCCAACAATATCCATACATATTTGATAAAGCACACCCCAAGAATAGGATTTTTAGCAACACATCGAGCAATCGTCAAATGTACTCAAAATGATAAAGGAATCAAATGGGTATAAGATATTAAACCTTAAAAATTGTAAAGGAAGGTAAAATGAGAACACCCACTTCCAAGATTGGAATAAGAACTTCTTTCTTCAAGCTTCCTTAAAACCCTCTCCAAACTTGGGATAAAACTTAAGAACAAAGTTTCTAAAATAAAATATTAAGTGTCTAATATTTCATACACTCAAATCTCTCAAAAAACACCTTTTTAAATAATAAAAGAGTAGTATTTATAGGCTTCAGATTTAGTGTTGGTGGATCCATTCAGCGTATTTAGTAGGGAATCGCTGAGTGATTTGGCGATTTGCCCTTTCTCACGTTCTTAGTCGTTTGTGTCTTTTTTTGTATCCATGCATGTTGTAATGTTGGGCGGAATAACTCTATTTCGTAAAGCTCTTAGATGAAGCGCCGACTTCTTCTTTTTGTAGACTTTTGATACACTTCCTTCAGGGCTCACTTGCTCTAACAGAAGGTGAAATTCTACTATCGGCGTAACACATAGTGTGCTTGGCGATGCACACTTTGCATTTTCAGCTCTTTTCTTTCATTTTGCTTTCGTTTTGTGCCTAAGTGTCCTTGATCCTACCAAATCCCTAAATACCTTAATCTTAGATTTTTTTTTATCAGATTTTGAGATAAAGTACTCAATCGAGGACACTAGTTGCATTAAAATAAGACCCTAGATCAGCCCAATTTGAGGCCTCTTCAATCACCTCAATATTGGAATTTAACAAATCCAGAAGTCAAAGAGTTAATGATACTACTCATCCAAATAATGCTCGACTCGGAGGGTTCATGCGGAATTATGGACATGAACTAGTGGACTTGATTACTCAATCATACCTCTCATCTAAAGATTGCTCGACTCATAGGGTTTAAGTGATATTATGGGCTTGAACAATTAATACGCTCAAAGTATACCTCCCTAAAGAAGCATGATCGATCGTTATCAAGTAGAGAACCCAACTAGTAGGTTGGGATCGATCCCACGAGGAAAACGGTTTAGACTTAACTTTAAATCACACTTATATCTATTTAGTCAATGTATTTCCAAAGCAAGTAAGTAAAGGGGGGAGGTTGTGAAACAAATTCTTTTAATAGTGTAATTAGTAGTTGAACGAAAATAAAAGTTGGTTTTATCAAGATGAGAGAGTAACAAGGGTATATGTGTTCCCCATAGGTTAATAATGTCGTATTCCTAGAAATAGCAATTCTTTCCTAGTGTTTTACATGCAAAGTGATAAGTTAGGTATCTTTAAATCCTTGGTCCGGCATCTAAAGAATTTCACCCCGTACCTTGGTCCAGCTACGTGTGTATAATTTACTAACCCTTACCTTTACCTGATATTAGACATCATAATCGATGTATAACTTAGTTATTACATCGCACCAATCGACACTAGCCTATTAGATAGTGTCACACTAAATATATATTGATAATTCTTCTCCTATTACTACCTCCTTAGTCCTACAAGTAGCAACAAGGCGAGTTCTAACGCGTGCACTAGTTAAAAGGACTTCTAAGCTAAAGAATTATCAATGCATGCAACAACACTATTCGGAAATTGCTTAATTACTAGGATTACTTTGTTAATTACCCATGGTTCCCTAAAACTTAGTTGTGGATTTAGTGACCCATGCTAGCAAGATCACAATTCATAATATTAGATGTAGAAATCACGACCTTACTTTAACAAGAAGAATAAACCCAGAAATCTTCACTTAAAATTTCAACAAAAATTGTTCAAACCAAATCCGTAAATTAATTAATTGCTAAAGTTTGAAATAGCTAATCTCTAAGAGACAAAGTAGAACAAAAGTAATAGTAGCTAACACAAAAAACGAGGTTTTAACACCTTATATATAGAAAACATATTTCTAAAGAAAAAGGAATTAAAATAAGGAAAGTTTGCTCAGGTGATGCGACTTCAATCTAAGATCCAACTGATAGACTGTCGATCGATTGATGGTCTGTAGACTGGCTCCGTCAGTCAGGACATAGAAATATTTTTGCTCCACCGGATAACACCCTCTCTGAATCAAATGACGGACTAACACTATGGTCCGTCGATCCATCTACAGGCTGTCGATGCTCCTCCTTAGCTCCATACTTAGAATCTTCAAAAATCAAGTAGTGGAACCTCCTCTCAACCAATCAACGGTTTACCAGTATGGTCTATCGATCAATTGACGGACCGTCGTTTCCTCTCATGGTTCTGAACGTAGTCAGATTTCCATGATCTTCTCCCAAACCCTAAACTACTCATCGACGATCACCAACTATGATTCGGCGATCAAACGACGGACGTGATGGCCTTCTTAAGTCATGTTTTGCACTTTTTCAGTTGTTTTCTTATCTTGCCTCCTGAACATCTTTCCTGCAAAAAAAAAACACAAAACTTATAAAAATCACTACAAAAAGACTTTAGACACGCACAACTCTTAAGTGAAATGCATTAGAAATGTCGTGAAATCACGACATATGAATACACTCAGCTTAAATTCGTTGTTTGTCCACAAGCGAAACACTATAACCCTAAACGACACTTGTACTGAAGTATACATGTTTAGGCTCTAGCAGTCACATTACTATCAATTCCAACTCTTCCTTTATTGGGTCTAGTCTTACGCTCTCATGCTCGAGAAACTAACTCATGCGTCTCACATCATTAGACAAATTAACCATGCAATAGACTCTTCTACTATTTGGCCCCTCACCAAGGTACAAACTTTCTCATAACGCAACTAGTGCCCTCACTTTAAAAGAAATCTTCATTTGTCACACAGTGATTATGCATTTTGGGTACAAGGATCTGTGTTTCAACACTCTCACTCAGGAACAAGTTCAAATACATTTGGTACTTTATTCCATAGGATTGCCCTTATTTTCGCTGCTTAGGTTCACTACATTAGACTCTAGGATCACGGTAGGACTTTCCTGGCTTGTAATGTAGGCTCAGGGTCAAGTGTGGTACATTTGGGTACATTTTTAGTGATTATTTGCCCTCCTTGACATTACCGCTCATCTTTCTACCTCTTTTCATTTCCTTTGACACTCTACTTCTCTTCTCTTATCTTCTCTTCTTTGCCTTGTTTCTCTTTCTTAAATGTGACTTTCACTTTTCTTTTTCCTATTTTTCTCAGAAAACTCTTTTCTCTTCTGTTAATTTTTTTCTTTTTCATCAGTTCTTTAATTTTTAGGCAGGTCAAACCATTTTGCTTACATATGGGTTTTTTTAACATCCAAAAAATTTCATACCCATTGTTGGGTCCGAACTCATAATAGTCAACCTCAACTCATGGATTTTACATGGATTAAGGTATAGAATATCTGAATTCAGGTCAGGACTAAGACGAGGTCGCTTTCTACATTAGCCACCCTCTACATAGTCTTTTGGCCTAAGTCGAGGTGCATATGTCCAAGGAGGGACTGGGGCCAAAACATTAGACCTTGGGAAGGTGACCTTGTGAATCAAAAAAACTTGGTCTATTATAGGCTCAACTTATTTGGATCAAACAAACAGGGACAATTATTCATTTGGTTCACTTCTTTTAGGCAAGATATTGGTCTATTTCAAACAAGAGCCTATGATCACCTCCTAGCTTCTAACACAGATTCCCTTCACAGGACTAACCGGGAAAGTTCTGGCTAAGCACCAATTGTTTAAAAACTCAAAATCACCTCACACACTCTTGGAATATCATTGCACTATCAGAGTATTAGATTTCCCAGTTCAAGTTTAGTTGTAGGTCATGCAGTGGGTGCCTATTTATGTCATGCTTAGAGCCAACACATTCAGCTTATCTTAACCTCTTACTCAAGCACAACAATGGACGAGGTATCATTTTTATTAGCCATCAACCTTTGTTTTTCATGCTTTAGTACTTGTAATTCCTAAGACATGTCGGCTCAACAGAAAATTAAGCGGTCTCTTAGTGAAAAAGAACACAGGCAATAAAACCCCAAGAGAGGACTGTGAGTTGGGTTACTCAGACTTCACCCTACCACTCACATTCCATTTACCCCACCCCAACAAAAAATTTACAATTGTCCCCAATGCAATAAGAAAATAAAAAAACAAGGTGGTAGGTGAAGCAAACCTATGGCGCATAGAGTCGAAGAACTCTCTACACGCGGGTGGGTGCGGTTTCTCAAAACCCGCTAGATAATCATTTGGGCCACCCTCAGTAGTGCCCACACCAACCTCCTCACCTTCAGTAGTGCTCCTCTCTCCGCTTGCCGGTATACAACTGGATTCCCCAATAGCTATATCTAGTGATCTCCAGTGATGTATCTCTTCATCTACCCAGGAGGCCTTCCTAGCTCGCTCCAGCTCCTTCTTCTCTCTCTTTCTTTCACATGCCTCATCACCGGCCTTAGTGGTGTGTCTTGAGCGGTGACTCTTGGTACTTACACGCAGCTCAAACTATGCATCAACAGGGACGTTGAACAAAGCCTCTAATAATGTGTCCACAACTATCTTAGTAGGAGCACTATGTGTATCATTCCCCTTCATATCTAAGATAGAATCTATGTCGGCTCGCAGGCTGGCCAACTCAGTCCGAATGGCGATGAGGTCAGTGGTGGGAACTGGATGTGCTAGAAACCGCACCTAAAAGGCATTCAGGCGTTTGTGGACCGTCTCAATCTGTTGTTTGTCCTACTTGGCCACCCGCTTCTCTATGCGGTCTTCTACCTCAACTCCGAAATTGCATCTAAGGCTGAATGTGGTGCAGCAGAGTGGCCATATGTGCCTCTAACTTCTGTACTCGAGCTAGATGGATCAATGTTGCATATGGTGGCGTGGATTTAAACAAAATGGAGGCCCTACTAGATGCATGTGAGCAGGAGGCCAGAATGGGATTTGCATTCTCTCGTATGACAGCGTCAACCCCTTGTTTTAGCTCCACCGTGTCTGCAAAATTCTCGCTCAGTGGAGGAACCTCAATCCCGGGCGCTCTGCGGGGTGCAGCCATATTGGCCTCATCTTTGATGAGACCTATATGCAGAGTCCCTGTTAGCTTTCCTCCTCTATCATAGTGCCAAATATGCACTCTAGCGTCCCTGTACAAGTGGAAGATAAGACACGGAAAGGGGTAAGTGGTAGAAGTCTTAAATGCCCTCTCGTGAATCTCCGCTATAATCATTTGAGCGAAGTCTATCTCAAGTCCCGCTACCAGTGCCTCCACCATCACCGCCCTATCTCATGTGAGTACATTTTCAACCTTTGGGCAATAATCGATGTCGAACCAACATCTTGAAATACATGGCCACAAAAGTGAGAGTGGCCTTCTTGATGAGACCTCGGGGATCTTTAACCCAATCGACCCTCTCACCATCTGTCACTATATATCTAGGTATCCATATTTTTATTACCTCAAGCAACTTTGCATTCCTTTGAAAAGCAACACTATGAACAATCTCCCACCTGTAATCAAACTCCAAGGTATTGCGGATCTATTGTAAATCGCTAGTGGGGCCGTATAGGAAGCTGTGGATGTTGGTTTCAGATATGTCCATCCTACACCCCAGAACCAATGTAGAAGTGAGAGGGTCCTGTACTGTGTGTCTTGCCCGCTTATTGATGGACCCTCAGAGAGTGTCTATGTAGGAGGCATAAAACTCCCGAACAATCTTCTCGCTATTGCTATGCATGTCCCGAGCCATCCAGTCGCATTTGTGGAAGTTAAATAGTGTTTGCACCTCGGGGACTATGGGCAAACTCCCTCTGAGGATGCGATGCTCCTCAGTAACCAACCGGGTCCTCACTCTCTTTTCATTCAGCATCCTCGCATCCCTATACAGCTGCCACTTACCCTCCATGCACACTCGATTAGGTTAATCGACAGATGGAGTTGGGTCATCCGATCGGGGTGCAGCTGTAGCCTCCAAACTAGTGGCCTCATCAGATGAGGTTTCTTCTTCATGATCCCCCGACCCATTGGTTCCTTGGAATTGGAACCGGAGGCAGTGCCAGCCTTAAACCCTGAAGCTTGAGCCGACCCTGATTCTGAAGCTGAGGCATCCTCGAAGCTAGGGGTCAGGATCCCTTTTGAACCAAAAACATCCCCGGCTAGTGAACCGATCAATATGCGCTTCTCATCAGACTAAGAAGTAGTGACTACGTTGGAAGTCACCTTCCGGGGGGTTCCCCTAGTGACTCGTGCTGAGGCTGTCAGTGTTGTAGAACATGGAGGGACATAGGTTGGATCTCGCCCATTATCGGTGTCTTTGTTGATCAACCGAAGCAATGGGGTGACTAATTTGGTTTAGCCCATTTTGGTGTAGACATTGTCCTTATTAGTAGCCATCATTACCTATGAAGTAGTTGTTAGTATTATAGAAGCATAACGACACACTCAAAAAACAACGAAAGGAAGAAAACACAAAAATCAGAAATGCAGAATATTGCTGTAGAGTCAGATCGACAGACACTATCGATGGCCTATTGATGAATCGACGGTCCACAGATAAGATCCGTCGTATGACACTTTAGAGTTTTTTTGGATGGGTTTAAAACATGTTCTCTAATGGAAACGACGGATGTGCAGAATGGTCTATCGATTAATCGACGTACCGTAGCCCACTTCCGTTGTTTGGAACTTAAAATTTTTATAGGGTGAATCAATTGATGGACACCATTGATGTCCCAACAATTGATCGAGAATCCATAGACAAGGTCTCGTACTATTGGCCTGAGACAGGATTCAGGCCTTTGACAAGATCCTTTTTTTTTGTTTCTTTAGTGACTCCATTTTACAAAATAAAGTTTAAACTTGCATTTTAACTCACCAAATAATAGTTCGGCATTCCTAGAATTCCTATTTCATGCAACAATCGAACCCGATTCAGTGAAACACGGAAGACTGAGTAAGAATTTCAACATTTTACATAGACCAAATTTGCAACACAATTACATTCTATCATGTCAAGGGATGTAGCTACACAACTTTTAGCAGGCAAATTAACTTAATTTAGTACCAAGGTCAAGAACCACCTCGAATTTCTATGTAAAACTATGAACAATAATTCAAAGTTAATGGAAATCGACGTACATTTCGTAGTAGTGGAGTGGTTGTGTGCACTTATGAACTTTGAAGAAGTAGCCTATGCGTCTGAACTCGATCACTGACCTCTGGAGAATGGAGAAAAAAAGTTTGGGGGAGAGATTGTTTGGGAATCCTGGGAGACTAATGGGATGAATTGCAGATATAGGGAGTTTATTTCGGAAGTGAAATATGGGGGAAATGATGGGTTGAAATGGTTAAGGAATGGAATTTGAAAGAAATTGGAAAGAGAGAATGAATTTAAAAGGTGTGTCTTTTAATATTACCTTCCTGGTCGGGTCGGATCAATGGATGATTTTAATCTATGACATCCCGTCGACGGGCTGTAGATCAATTGACGGTCCGTCAATTAGGATCGTCCATAACTTCTAGATTTTAAAAATTTGGAACATACCTGGGATCTACGGACACCATCGACGATTCATCGATGGGGTCCCTAGACCTCTGCACTAGACCATTTTCTGCAGATTTGTGCTTTTGCTTCCTCCACATGTAGCACCAATAAGGCCATTCTTTTTGTGTTTTTCTGGACACTTTTAAGACATGGACCCTATACTAATCTCTAGCCAACACTATCACACAAACAAAAATGAACTAATGAGAACAACTAAGCAAGACTATGACAACTCTACACGGAAAACAAAACCTATCATTGGCTAGAAGGTACACCTTGGGTTAACTCCCAAGAAGCGCTTGATTTAACGTTGTGGCACGACACATGCATCTTGATTACTCAGACTTCATCTAGACGGTAAGCTTCAATAACTCCGCAATACCTAGATAGGTAGTTTTCCTTTTTCCATTGACTGTGAACCTGCGCCTCCCTTGTTCTCTAGATTAAATGCTCCATCCTGGAACACTTTGGTAATGAGGAATGGACCAGTCCACTTGGACTTGAGTTTGCCCAGAAACAAGTGCAACCTAGAGTTGAATAGAAGCACCCAATCACCAACCGCAAATTTTCACTTCTCGATTAATTGGTTGTGATACTTCTTCATCTTCTCTTTGTAGATGGCTGAACTTTTAAGGGCCTTTAGGCGAAACTCATCAAGCTCATTCAACTCATTGAGTCTTTTTTCTAGTGATCCATTCCAATCCAATTTCATTCTTTTCATTTCCCACATTGTCTTGTGCTCTAGCCCGATCGACAAGTGACAAGTTTTCCCATATACAAGTTTGTATGGAGACATACCAATGGGGATCTTGTATGCATTGTGTTAGTCCTAAAGAGCATCATCTATCCTCTTTTACCAGTCTGTTCTATTGACATTTTTCGCTAGAATCTATATGATCTCCCGATTGGACGCATCAACTTGCTAGGTACTCTGTGGATGGTAAGGAGTATCCACATTGTGAATAACACCATATTTTTCCACGAACCCTTTGAACATTTTATTACAAAAGTGCAAGCCGCCATCACTAATAATTTCCCTAGGTTTACCAAATCTGGAGAAGATATTCTTCTTCAGGAATGTGGTGACACTCTTTCCTTTATTGTTGGGGAGTACAATTGCTTCAACCCATTTTGACACATAGTAAAGCGCCAGAAGAATAGATTTCATCCCATGAGAACTCACAAATGGGTCCATAATGTCAATCCCCCATACATCAAATAGCTCTATCACCAAAATGGGATTCAAGAGAAGCTCTTGCCTCTTTGAAATTCCTCCAACTCGTTGGGACCGATCACAAGATTTGGCAAAATCGTGAGCATCATGGTGATTGGTTGGCCAATAATACCCACAATGCAAGATCTTATGCGCAGTTCGGATACCACTATGGTGTCCACCAGAGGCGAGGAATGGCACGCCTCTAGAACACTAAACATCTCAACCTTAGGTACACAAAGTCGAATTATCCTATCGGCACAACTCTGATATACGCAAGGCTCATCCCAAAAAAACTTTTTCACATCATGCATGAACTTTTTCTACCGGTGGAATGTCAAATCTGACGGAACCAAATCACTTGCCAGATAGTTTGCAAAGTCAGCAAACCATGGGATCAGATCCTGAGAAGGAGCAAATAAATGTTAATCTGGGAATGCATCATCAATTTCAAACTTTTCCCCTAATTCAAGCATAGCTTCATCCTCCAATCTAGACAATTGTTTGGCAACTTGATTCTCAGTCCCCTTTCTATCTTTCACCTCAAAATCAAACTCTTAAAGCAATAATACCTATCTGATCAACCTTAGCTTAGCATCCTTATTCGCCATCAAGTACCTTAAAGAAGAATGGTCGATATGCATTATAACCCTCGTTCCAAGCAAATAGGAGTCGAATTTCTTGAATACAAACACCACCGCAAGAAGTTCCTATTCAGTTATCGTGTAGTTCTTTCGGGCTTTATTCAGGGCTTTACTCGCATAGTAGATAAGGTTAAGGATTTTGTCTCTTCTCTGTCCCAATACTACACCAATGGAAACCCCGCTCGCATAACACATCACCTCAAATGGATCACTCCAATCTGGTGAAATAATAATGTGCGAGGATACAAACTTCTCTTTCAACTCTCCAACTACTCTCAGAAAGGATTCATTGAAATAGAACTTACATTCCTTCTCGAGAAATTTGCACAAAAGATGTGCAATTTTTGAAAAATCCTTGATGAACCTCTCATAAAAGCAAACATGCCCAAGAAAACTTCTCACACCCTTGACAGAGATGGGTAGAGGAAGCTTATCTATCACCTCTAATTTGGATCGATGAACCTCTATCCCCTTCTCTAAGATGCGATGGCCCAACACTATACATTCTTTTACTACAAAGTTACATTTCTCCAAAGTTAGCACCAAATTACAATCCTCGCATCTCTTGAACAATTCAGTCAAATTACTCAAACATCGATCAAAGGAGTCACCGACTATAGAAAAATCATCCATGAACACCTCAATAGTGTCATCCACCATATAAAAAAATATCGACATCATACGACGTTGGAAGGTCGTCGTTGCATTACATAACTCAAAGGAAATCCTTTTGAATGCAAATGTCCCATAGGGACAAGTGAAGGTGGTCTTTTCTTGATCTTTCGGAGCGATAGAGATCTAATTGTAGCTTGAATAGCCATCAAGAAAGTAATACCAACCCTTGCCTGCAAGTCTGTCTAACATCTAATCCATGAAGGGCATAGGGAAATGGTCCTTCTTAGTCCAAATATTCAACTTATTGTAGTCCATGCAAACTCTCCAACTGGTCGATGGCCGCATCAAAACAAGCTCGTTAGTTTCATTAGGTACCACAATAATCCGACCTCTTTTAGGCACATACTGAATAGGAAATACCCAACTATTTTCCACATTAGGATAAATGACTCCAGCATCAAACCACTTGATGATCTCCTTTTTCACTAGTTTTTGCATAGATGGATTAAACCTTTTTTGGTTCTCGATACTCGGTTTGTGATATGGCATGAGTTGGATTTTGTCAGAGAAAATAACGGCAGGGATCCCAATAATATCCGCAGTAGTCCAACCAATGGCTCGCTTGAACCTCTTAAACACCACCACTAAACGCTCTACTTGTTGCCCGTTCAACTATGATGCATTTATTACTAGCAAAATGTCATATCTACCCAAGAACACATACCTTAGATGAGGTGGTAGAGATTTAGGCTTTATTTTTAGGGACTCCACAATAGATGATGTCGCAGGTGGAGACTCTGGATGCTTCATATCTAAATCTAATTTCTTTGGCTTTGACCGATATTCATTACGTCTAAGTGCAGCCACCAAAGAATCATACTCTTCAATACCATCACTGTCAAAATTTATTATGACAGCTGCTAGTGCCTCAACACCTAGTGGCTCTTCAATTCGCACCTCGGATAAACTCTTAACTTTATATGATATAGCAGATACTATTTGGAGCTCACCACTCTGCTTCATGGACCTACAAATTTTAAAAGATTTTTCTTCACTATTCAACCTAAACTTCATCTGCCCCTTTTCTATATCGGCTAGTGCACACCCAGTGGCAAGGAATGGTCTTCCTAGGATGATGCGGACCTCAAAGTCAACCTCACAGTCAAGAATCACAAAATTGGCCCAAAAAATGAATGTTTCGACTTTGACAAACACACATGGAGTATCCCTATGGGCTTTTTCACGGTTCGATCGACCATCAGTAGCCGCATCATAGTAGGCTTTGGGTATCCCATACTCAAAATCTTATAAAAGGACAGTGGCATGAGATTTATGCTCGTTCCAAGATCACACAGCGTCTTAGCGAAGTGTAGCAGCCCTATCGTACACGGAATGGTGAAGGCACCCGGATCCTCTTTTTGGTGTACAAGAGACCTAGTAGAAGTAGCACTAGAATGCTGCATTCTGTCATCATACTCAAAACTCACTGACCTCTTCTTTGTCAGCTTGTCCTTCATAAACTTAGCATAACCGTAAATTTGTTCCAAAGCTTCTATCAAAGGGAAATTGATGGGTTTTTTACAATCTTATGTCTTCTTCACTAATCTTTGTGGGAATGGTGGTGGAGGTCTAGGAATGGGGACCGATTTCTAGGATAACTCTACTTTTTTTGTTGTTGCATCCACCAACTCTCCGCTATCTTTTGGTACATCATCTTCCTTTGTCATATCATCTTGCACTACAAACGGCATAAGTGCATCAATGGTTTGCTTACCTCCTTGAGTAGTGACTGACATGCAATGCCCATCAATCTTTGGCTTCTGTATAGTGTTTCCTGTAAGAGTGCAAGGTTGGCCTCGGTTCACAGTGGCAAAAAACTGATTCATTTATAGCTCAAGATGTTTGATCCAGACCGCGTGTGCATCCACCTTCTGCCTAATGCTAGATATGTCAGTTCTCATCTCCTTGACATTCTCATCAGTCACTTTGAAACTCCTCAACATGTTTTGTAGCTTATCCTCAGCCCTTGCCATATTACCTCCACCATCCCTAGGTGCAACTTCTCTATTTTGAGGTGGAACATATGGTTCACCCCGTTCATTCATGTTACCATAGTTATTCCGGTTGAAGTTGTTGTCACGATAGTAGTTCCCATCTCGGACATATTAACGCTCTTGGTTGTTAGTACCATAGTTCTGACCTTGGTTTCCTTGACCTTTTTGCCAATTATCCTGATTGGAACCTTGGGCGTTTGGTCGGAAACCCCTTGTCTACTCATTAAGTGTATATGTATCCTCTTCATAGTACTACTCATATGCCGGTGGTGGTGGTTTAGTCAAATAATTTATCGCGTTCACTTTGTCTGTGTCTCCGCTCATATGTTTCAAGACCAATCCTAACTCATTTCTCATCTGTGCCATCGCTTTAGGAATTTCATCTACCGCGAAGGTGTTTCTCCTAGTGTCCGACATTCTAATGCTCTAAGCTTACTTATTTCTAGATTTCTTCTCCAACTTCTATGCAATCTCAACATATTTTCATTTACCATAGGAGCCACCCGCAATAGTATATCATCATGACCTCCATAGAAGTACTCTTTCATTGACTTATCATCAAAGCGGTGGTTTGGGATGCCTCTCAGGAACGCAGTAAATCTGTCACAAGAGCTACTCACACAACTCTCCAGGTAATGCCACACTGTTGTTGACCTTATACTTGTGGTTAAGCTTCCTAGACACTGGATAGTACCTTGCTAGGAACACATCTCTCAACTAATCCCAAGTATAGATGGATTTGTAGGGCAGCTTAGTGAACTATATAGCTCATCTCTTGTCAGTAATAAAGGAAACACTCGCAACACGATTATGTTCATATCCAAGTCTCGTCTACCCACACAACTTTTGCACACAGACCTCAGTTTAGCTATATGAGCATATGGGTCTTCAAACGGCAGTCCTGAAAACAAGCCCCTCGCTGTGAGCATCTGCATCAAGCTACTCGTCACCACGAATGTGTGCCCCAGAGGCAAAGATGGTAGGAGAAAAGGTCAATCGGAGTCTACAATGTTCATGTTTCCTCTATAGTTATCCTGAAGTCGTGGGGCTGTTGGAGGTTGCACCCTCAAGGCATCACCTAACTGATTCTCAATGTGTCCCTGATTTTGTGCTTCAACTGGTAATGGAGGTTGCTGGCCTGCTCCATAACCTAGATTCACTCTGTTAGGGTTTACTGAGACCCCTTGGTTGTCCAACTTTCTCAGAGTTCTATTTAGTTCTAGATCGTATGGAGTGAGTGCTTCACTCTGTCTGGTCTACTCCTTCACCTTAATTTTTTGGGTCTAATTCTTAATAGCGTAGTTACGGGTCATAAAAGCATCTACATGACGTAATTTGGGCTGTAGAATGAAGTTCTATATCTTATTTTTTAGATTGATTTCCATATATCTGATTATTGGTCGTAAACCCAATTATGGGCTATAATTTTGGCCCATAAAATGAACTTGAGAAACTCAAAATTTCACTCTAACTTCCACGGATGGAATCTACAGCTCGTATATCAAAAAAACAAACCATAGATTGCCTCGTAGAAGGTTTTTGAGAACTTTTCAATTGGATAATATTTTGTCTTTTTCAACTTTTCCTAAGTCTAAGCCATGACTTTACACATATTCATAATAGTTTTTCACGCTAAAGACTCAATTCTACACTCTTAACTCCCTAAGACTCATAAACTACTGTAATCAAGGTAGAAGCTAAGTTATCTTGTCTCTCAAGCAAATTCTTCTTTAAAATCTCAATCTCTCAGGCATGTAAGTCTTCGATGAGAGTATCCCTTCACTCTCATACGTAAAGTATTTTGATTCTCAATAATTTCACAAGAGTGTTAGAAGTAAAGCTAAGGTATGATTTTTATTCAATAGGCTTCATTTTCATTGTTTCATTTTGGTGCTGATTTATCTTTATTTTAAATCATTCATACTTGTATGAATTTGAAGTATGAAAAAAGAATTTTATGAATTACAACCTAAATATAGATAATTTATGATATGATTTTTGAGCTTAGCCTCATATATTATTCAAGATGATAAGTTGTTTTCCTATTTATGAGCTTGATATGAATATATTTTTTTGGGTAGACTATTATGTACTGAAAGGACTCAAGTTTAGAAAACTCAAGTTTCATAACTACGCACCAAAGTAGGAATATGTTTCACCACTTAGTTAGTTAGTGGATCCGGATATAATAAGAAATGGTTTTATACTCTAACAAGGTACAAGGTAGCCCATCAAAATAAATTATAATTTTGGCTTCATGAGCTCATTTGGGGAATCCATGGAAGACTTCTATAATGTTATCTTTTGTTTTGACATAGTTGTAGTGTAAGCTTTATTCAGACATTAGTATGTAATCTCATGGATCTGTTACTCGCACTATTCAGTCTATGTTTAAAATATATTTCAGCTTTCTCCTTAGTTTCATATGTTAAGCTTGATATGATAATCAAATTACTAGCTCTGAATCACTCATGGTACTAGGTATTGTGTCTTTATTGGGGTGTAGACTCGGGTTATGAAAAACTTGGTATCAGAGCGATAGGTTCAAGTGTCCTAGGATTTCTAAAAATTCACATCTAGTAGCGTCTTTTTTATGGGTGTGAATTACGCCATACTTATAAGGAGGTAGGATTTTTAGGAAATATTTTCCCTTCTTCGATACTCTGGATTGTGCAATGAATCTATCCCCTAAGAAACATATCTAAATTCATGCATTGTTATAATTCCTCTAATTGTTCCTCAGTTTCAAGGGGATACAACTAGTAAAGGTTAATTCATATATATTGTAACACCTTGGATTCAAGAAAATGAAAAAATGCAGCTTTCCTAAATATTGTGTCAGAACCAACGGAAGCCACAAACAGATTGTAAGTAGGGCTCCATAGTTCCTTCCCCGACATACAACAATTTAAATATTGAAAGATGAGACATACGACCGTCGTCCATGATCTATTAATTGACTCATGCTCTGTATGTGGGTTTTATCATTGGGTCATAAATTTTGATAGTCTTTAATACAATTCATGGTCAACCAGTAAAGTCCATTGTTGGACCAATGAAACGTAGGTGTGGGTCAGTAGCTAATTGGAGGGAACTGATTGTTGGGTTAACTTCAAATTGTCATATGTTTTAGCACAAAATGAATTAGGTGGTCCATGACCTATTAAATTAAAGTAATTGAATCCTCTTTCCAACTCCAAGGAGTTTGCTAAAATCCTAACTTATAGTAAAAATATTTGCTTGTGTAAGTGAATCTCTTATGGACAAACCACAAACCACGACCACAGTAGACGGTTGTCAGTTCAAATGATGGTTCGTAGGTCGCTTCGTGGATTTCCTTCGTCAGATTATATGTTAGGGTCATTTAGGTCTTTTTCCTATTTGTTGGGGCCTTTAAACTACAACTTTTAATGCCTAAACTTTGTCTTTTTACACAACTTAAGCCTAATAACTTAGTTAGACTTTCAAGAACCCTCATTCCAGAAAAATCATCCAAACATTAAGAAACTAGAAGAGGAAAAGTCTACCAAACGTCCAAAGAACAAGCAATAATGTTCTTCAAGGTTCAACCCTGAATTCCAAAGGATTTCTCCATAGTTTTTGTCACCATGTATGTGGGATTTCACTAGTGGGTTCCTTTCATTTACTAGGTCCTTTTGAGTCAGTTCCTTGATTCTCCATATCATGTTAAGACCCATGGTTTCTAAAACCTTGAATATTTACTATGATTTAGTTGTTGTAGTATCCTAAATCGAAATAGCTTATTTCTTGGAAATTTCACTGGATTCCTTACATGAAACCCAGAACCCTAGTTGTATAAATTCTTTTACTTCATAAATTATACATGCTAGGTCAGTTAAACAGATAATCATGCTTCAGATTTCGAATATCACACGATTACTATATAACTAATGCATTCTCAGATTGCATGTTAGTATTTTGAGTTATATAGTCTTTCATCTACATTTGTTTCATATACATATTCATCTAGGATTAGAGTTAACACTGAGTTGGTCTAGGGTACAGCGTACCCTCAGAGTCCCAAAAATGTGTGCCCCCATAGGATTATAAGTCCCCTATATTGTGCATCAGATTTACTGATTACACTAGTAATGCCTTCATAGCCCTGGAAAGGTATATTGGGTCCTCTCCACGGAGCATGTATATCAGACTCCACGTTTAGGTGACGGAGTTTATTTCAGTTAATAGTAGCTTGGACATATAGTCTCTGAGTGCATTTGACCAGGTTTTCAATATATACTTCAGCATTCAGTTCAACATCTTATTATCATGATTAGTAATATTTATTGCATTCAGCTTAGCTTATCGATTATGGTTCAGTATTCACATTTTGCTCACTTTATATCATTTCCCAGTTATGCTTTGTTTAGCTTAAATATATTTGTTCAACTTAGTATATATATACTACATGCTCATGTACTGATTCATACTCTGCATTACATCCTTTATTGATGTAGGTTTAGGTACTCAACATCATATCACACTTAGATTTATTCTCGGTCCGCATTCAAAAGCTTTAGTGGTGACTCCTCATATTTCGAGGACAATAGACATGCTTTCTTTTTCGATTTAACTTTCAGTTTTTTAGTTTTGTTAGAGTTAGTTGAGGGGCATGTCCCAACAACTAGTATATTCAACTTGTGTTTTTAAGTTTGTTTCATTTATCACTTAAACCCTTAGTATGTTTTATATATTCAGACTAGTAGGGTTTTTCCCCACTTTCAGTTATCTAATATTTTAGCTTTCGCATAGTACATGTCTTATTCAGTTATTCTTAGTATGATTGGTATATGCGAGACACGAGATCAGCTTGGGGTCACTCGTGATCTTAGGTCATGTGTTATATCAAGGGGTAGCCTCGGGGAATCACATATATAGTGTGTCCTTAGATAGAATTATGAGTATTTCAAAGACCATAGAAAGGCCTTGAGATAAGCTCATTAATGTGCTTTAACTTGTTATTTCTAAATCTTACATTCTTATTTATGTGAATCGTGTTGTTGAGCTAAAATATTATATGCATCCGTATCGTTCTATAATCCTTCGTTACCATAGAAAATTCATGGAAGGAGAAAGTATGTGCCCACAATATTTGGTAGATATTGTCACTCATAAGATTGTGTGATTTCGGACGTTATCATTTATTAGTCGAATGACCTAAAGTTAGAAGTATAAATATTTATGTGTAGTATATGTATATATGCATGGAAGCTACGTATCCAATAAGTAAGAATTAAGGTGATATGTCTTTAGGTGTCAAATAAGGGATAGTAAGTTGATGTAAATCTCATGGTAGAAGGTAGAGAAACACTCATTGGTTTAGGTGACCTAGATTATGATTGAGCAACGAAAGTATTTTATGATTCAGATCAACAATGAATGTATAAGATTGTTAAGGATAGATCTAGGTTGTACTTTGTGATTATAAAAAAAGAAACTTTTGATACTCATAATTATTTAATGTGAATATTGTTTAAACGTATGAATGTATAAGTAGTGGTGATGTGTGAGAGAATGATACGCTAATGTATTATAATTTGATATAATGTAACATTAAGATCGGTTTATATTAGTAAGAGATTTGGGTGGACGAGTATTTTACAACTTATTTATTTATTTATTTATCTAGTAGTTCCTAAGCCAATAGTATGTGAAGTTGGGTTGTTATGCATGTCTGGGGCTAGATGTCACATTTTAAATGTGGATGGTTACCATGTTGAAATAAATTATAGTTTTGGGATTAATGATGCTAGTTTTATGTAATTTTATCTAGTAGGATTGGATTAGTGTATGTGAAAATTATTTTTTAAGTATCGGTGATAATGCAAGTATGATATAAATTTCATTCATAGGTGAGGTGATGAATGGTGACTGATTCAATAGATAAAGGATATGCTTAGGTGTTAGCAAGATGTGGGAACCCAAAATAATGTGGTTTCCTGATATTTTAATATTATTAATTGTTAGGTGTTTCTAGATAGTATATTTGAGTATCTCAGTGTGGAGAAGGATAAGTATAATATGTCTTATATGGTTTTCTTAAGATTTAAATCAAGTACTCAGAGATGGACAGTGTGATGTCTCTTGATGAAGCTCTATTATCCATTGATTTAGAAGGATATGAACATAGATATGTGATATGAGTATAGTAACAAGAAAGATTAGATTATGAGGTGCTAGGGGAATTGTTTATATTTTCTAGTAAGATTTAAAATTATATGATGATGATTATAAAAGTTAGAAGAAGTTAAGAGTGGTATCTATGACAGAAATACCCTTTAATAAAGCTAGCATATTTCAAATATAGTTTGATCGTGTAAATTAAGAGTTTCTGTGTATATTGTCGTTGGGTTTAGAGGATATTAAATAGGCCCTAAAACTTGGAATGTTGTCCTTGACCAAAGGGGTAGATGATAGGAAGAATAAAAAAATCCATTTTTATGGATCGATTTGTAATGCGTTTTGAAACAAGTTATGTATAGATACCGATGCATTTCTATTCTAATGTATTCCTTAGATTTCATTATGACACTCTACCTATGTTTTACGTGTTAGCATCATGCTCGTGACCGATACTCATTCACCTCTTTCTTATTCCTTCCGATGCTCATATTCTAGAATAGAATGAATAGTTTCTGAATGTATGTTATGTAATCTTTGGTTTTAAGGTAGATGTGGGAAATGTCCTAGTAGACATATATTTTCATTCTTAGTGCTGGTGGATTCAAACAAACATTTGTAATTCTGTCTCATGGATCTACTACTCGCACTATTCAAACCTATGATAAGAATAAGTTTCAGCTTCAAACTTAGTTTGATATGATACACTTGATATGTTAAGCCAAGGGTCAGCTAGGAATCACAAATGGTTCAAGGTACCTTGTACTGGTTGGGGTGTAGACTCGGGTCATGACAGGTTCCCTATGTGATTAGGTTAGACTTTAGTTGTTCTGACCCCGTTGAGTTGAGTAATATTTAAATGTCTAACTTTGGTCAATATTTCATTATCCAATTGGCAGATGGTGATTTTCTTACTTAAGTTTAGTTGAAAACATCAAGTTTGATCTAGTATAGAGGTTTGTTTGAGTGTCAGGAACGTAGGTTGTAATTTAGATATTTAGGCTAAACAATGAGGTTGGGCCTAAAAGGGTTCTGAGGGGATATTTATGTCTTAATAATTTCTTAAATCAAACAATTACATTGACTCTAAACTGTTGATTTTAGTGGGATAACAAATCTGGTTTCTTTTTTTTCGATTCTCAAATGAATCTTGAGGATCCATTTTAAATATTTTTGAGCATTAATCAACATTTTTGGTGTTCGTGCAAAGGGGAAAATTTTAATGTGCGGTAAAGGAACCTTCACGATCCATTAGCCTAAAACAGACAATATTCACCATTTTAATCATATTTAGGATCCAGAAGGAGATTTGGGGAGAGAATTCTTGCGTAGACTCGTGTGGATAAGTTCCCCACTGAATTCTAAATCATTTATGACCAACTCTATCTTCTAAATCGTCAAAATGTATAATTTAGAAAGATGTTTTGGGGTTTATCCCCAAAATTAAAAATAATATTACTTAATTTTATTACTCAATTTTTACTCGATTTTGGTTGAGTTATCACCAACAAGTACTCCTTTTCACTTGAGGATTATGAATTTCTAATAAAATTCTCTTTTCACCTTTTTCACGTTTAATAAATTTTTTTGCTGATTTTATCCCTGGTTTCAAACCTTAAATGGTTGTCATTAGAAATCATTTCACAAGTGATTTTCATTCATGACCGTTTAAGATTGTTCTTAGGTAGTGGATAAAGGAAAAGCATCACTTAAGTTTATCGATTAAATATTTGGCTCTTGAGGTAGGCCTGACTTATCTTTCTTTCAGACTGAGTTGGATATTTACCCATGCTTATAAACTAGACTATGGGATGGGTTCTTTCACGCCACGAGGCTACCCCTAGACGTAAACAGGGAACCTAGGAACATGGGTGACCCAAAGCTAACCTGAAGCCGGCATATTATAAGCATAGTAAATCAATCTGAATATAATGATACTATGTGGAACCTTAAAACCATAATCTACTGAAAGTGGGGGAGACCCAATACTGATCTGAATATTTAGAAGACTGTGAGTTGAATAACAAATGGAAGATAAACACAAATAAAAATGAATCTAGTACTATATCTGGAAAAAAAACTCTAACTGGCTAGAGTTGCTTGTACATGCCCCATCTAACATAGCAAAATAGAAACTGACATGAAAAACTAAATACGAAAATCTTTTTTGCTGTACTCGAAGTATGAGGACTCACCGCTGAAGCTACTGAAGTGGAGATCGGAAACCGATCTATGCGTGATCTTGATGTTTAACATCAGAACCTACATTATAAAAGGATATAGCACAAAGTATGCGTCAATACATGGAATGTACTGAGCATGTAGGAAATAGAATATAGACGAATAAATACATAAATTCAACAAGAATACTGAGCAATAACATAATTTGAACTAAATGAAAATACGGAATATATACCGAAGACTGAGCTAAATGCAATGACCAAGTACTAATTCTAAACATTACATATAGAGGCTGAATATTGAAGTATACTTGAAAACCTGGTAAAATTCACCGAAATCTAATTGTGGGAGATACTAATAACCGATATTAAACCATGTGAGCTAAACCTGAAGTCCGATAAATATTCCCCATCGAGAGGATCCAATATACCTTGTAGGGGGTATAAAGGTATGACTAGAGCGATCACTAAATATGATTCCCATCAAAGAGGACTAATAAACCTACGGGTGTACGTAGTTCTATGACTATAAGGGTACACTCAACCCTAGTCCAACTCGGTGCTAAGCCTACTCCTAACTAGAATTTCTATAAAGAACGTAACTGAAATATTGGATAGCTCAATATTTTGACATGCTTATATGAGAATACAATATTTATAAATTGATAATGTGACATTCCAAACTAGAGCATGTATTTTTTTTTAAACTGACCTAGAAAGTGTAATTCATGAATTAACAGAATCTACACAACTAGGGTACTGAATTTCGTGCACGAACTATGCAAGGATTTCACGAAAACAGTATAATCTAATTAGGAATACTAAAACAAGTAATTCACAACAATTCTCCAAAGCTTGAGAAATTTTATTTCTAAATATGATACAGAGAATCAAGAATATGACTGAAATCTCAAGTCCTAGTGGACGAACAGAATCCACTAGTGAAATCTCATATACCTGATGACAAATTTCATGGGGAACTCTTTCGATTTTGGGGCTGGAACTGAATAAAACTTTTTGCTTTATTGGAAGGGTTTTTAGTCACCGTTTTCTCCTCTTTTTATTCTCAGCTTGGTGAATTGTAGAGAATAATGGTCTAGGGTAAAATCTGACAAAAATAAGAGGCTAAAACTGACCAAAAAAAAGTAGTTTACGAATAAAATAAATAAGAAAAAACCCAATTACCCCTAAGCTAAAAGTCGACCATGACCTACCCACCCTAACTAACAGAACGTCGTCTAACCGATGGTCCACCCTTTCTGTTTGTCGATTAGTGTAAGAGGGTGAAACTTGAAGCCTGATCCAGTGATCATGGTCCCACCTACGGTCCATACGTCCTATTGTGGGTCCTTGATTTTTTTGGGGGAATTCTGGGTGAGGTTGTGGTCATCAACTACGGACCACAACTACGGTCCATGGTCCCATCCACGGGCCTTGGAAGGCCTCACACAGGTTGCACCTGTAACATCAGGAAAATCTATTATTTGGTCATTTTCGAATATGGAGTGTTACATTATCTTCCCCTTGGGAACATTGAACGTCAAACGAAGTTTAAACTAGTTGTGTATTGAGGGGGGGAGATGAAATCCCCACCACTAAGTAATTGAAATTGATACCTAACTTAATTGAATTCCATGAACATGAGAAAATGTTGAAAATTCAAGAACAACTTAAGGAACAAGCTACTAAGAATGAATTTACGCATGAGTAAACTGAGAGACTGTTGAGGAAACTATTATGTCATGCTGAAATGGAATCAGAAGGAAAGAGATAAGGATACTTCACTTTCATTGCTTCTTCAACTACACATCCACCTTAGGAACACATAAGCAACAGTCTTCCCCTTGGAAGAAAACCTCTACTTTCTGCTGATGAACTGCACCTTCCAGCTAGAATAATACAGGATCATTGTCCTGTTTTTCCTTAACCTTCACTCCCAATAATGGTTTTGATCTATTATTGACTAACACAACACCATCAAATGTGTCCATAAGTCTAAATCCTGAGCGAGCAAGCCGATTAACATCTTTTTCAAAAAAAATCCCTTTTTCCTTAACATGTACTACACCACCTTCTTGAGATAATCTTTCTATCCTTAAGGTAAGATATAATTTGACTTATAGGCACGGATCTACTATCCTTCTATGCTTAGACTAGATCATTAGAAACTGAAACTGAACGATCCTAGTTCTACAATTGATTGAGTCATCAATAGAATGTAACCAATCACTATATATAATGATATCGAAATCTATTATTTATAACTCTACAAGAAATGCTGAGGTGACTTTCTAAGAGACTTTGACATGGCAATGTTTGTATACTTGTCTAACTATAATTGTGTCACCAGCGAAGTAGAGACTGAGAAGGAATCTGAAAATATTATTGGGCAGATCCCTAATATTACTACTGTAAAATGATTTGCAAAGCTATGCGTAACCCTCAGATGTAACACTAGAAAAACATCTAAAGAAGGACTTGAAATGTACCAGTGACCACATCACAAGAATGTTCCTTGTATAGGAGATCCTTGAGAGAGTAGAACCTATCCTGGCGCTCACTGACAAATATACTAGGTGACACACCTTTTGAGTTGGGCGACCTGTTGTGCTATTGGGACTATAGACTGAGACATGTATAGTTAACTACTTTTCCCTTCGTAGCGGAAGTGAAATTCTTCACCTTATAACCAGACGGACCACACCCAAAGCATCCTTCCTTGCTTGCAATAAACTCGCCCGGATGGTTCTTACTACACTTTGGAAAAGTTAGGTAGGTCCTATTTCCTGAAACACTCCCTATGTTTTAGATCTTAGTGACTTACTATAATCTTCCTTCTGACACTGTGAGTGATTTCCATCACCCAATTTCTTCTGAGACTAATCATAGTTCCCTGTTCTAGATTTCTCGTTGACGTTAGTTATTTCCCTAACCTTATCTCCCAAAGCCTTCTTAGCATGAGCGATGCACTGAGATATATTCATATCCCCAAACAACATACATTCCTGCACTTTGTCTTCACTACGTTAGATACCCCAAATAGAAACTAACTCAATTGTACCCTGGGATTGGTAACCATCTATCGAGCATACCTAGAGAGTTGGGTGAACTTAAGTTCGTACTCTTGGACTGAAATGGTACCTTGCATCAAATTCATGAATTCTAGAGCTTTAGCTTCTCTCAACTCTCTTGGAAAGAACAACTCCATAAAAGCTCTAGTAAATACTTCCAAGTCTTAGGAACTACATGTGTACCCCTGTTTTCTTTTCCCTGAGTAAACTAAATGTGAGCTACATCCTTAAGCTAGTATGCCAACTCTACCCTATTATACCATTCACTTGCATCACTCCAACAATTTTCTTAACCTCATCAATAAAGTTTTGTGCGTCCTCACCAACCCCTCACCGTAGAAACTCTTGGCGGATTCATTCGAATGAAGTCTCAAACTCTAGCTGCCACTGATTAAACATTTCTATTAGTAGGAATTGAGGCTTGCTGATTGTTCTCGTTAGCCACACTCTGAGCCAAGATCTGGATAGATTTCTGAAACTTTACATTCAAAACCTCATAGTTGGGGACTAGAGCGACCGCATTAGCATTGCGAGAATTATCATTCTGTGGGTAAGCACTACGACCAGACATGATTTTAAATGTATAATGACGGATTAGACTGGAGATCATACCCACACAAGATAAGAATATCAAAGAAGTGAAGTTTTTCCTAAAACACTTTGTAGCCTCCCTCTCATTAGATGTGGTGCACTTCACACCCATGAAAAGGACTATACTTAGTGCATCATTTAGACGTCCTATGACTCTTCAACCTAATAATTTGATAATATGTTTGTCACGCCCTAAGGCTACCCCCTAGATGTAAACACGGGACCTAGGATCACGAGTGCTCCAAGTTAACCCTGAATTTGGAATATCATAAGTGTAGTAAAACAAATTTAATATAATGATACTATTCAAAAGCTTATAACAATAATAAAATGAAATTGGTGAATACGCAATACTCATATGAATATATAAAAGAATATGAGTTTAATAACAACTAGAAGATCATATTCAAAACTAAAATTTAATCTAGTATTATGTTTGAAAAAGCCTTTAATCGACTAGAGGTTTTGGGACATGCCCAAGCTAACCCTATTAAAACTGAGACTGAAATGAAATACTAAACACGAAAAACATGTCTATTTTCCTCGAGTATATGGACTAACCACACAAGCTACTGAAGTGGTGATCTGGAACTGATCAATGCATGAACTGGATGTTGAACACCTGAACCTACATAATAAAGGAACGTAGCATAGAGTATGCATCATTACTTGTAATGTACTAGGCATATTGGATATAGAATATAGTTTAATAAAATACATAAACATAGTAGACATACTTAGAAATAACATAATCTTAACTTAATGTAAATGCTGAGAATATAGTGAAGACTCAGCTAAATGCAATAACCAAGTACTAATTATACACATGACATACTGAGATTGAATGTTTAATTATAACTTAAAACCTTGTCAAATGCCCTAAAGTCTGACTGTCGGAGATACTATTGACCGACATAAAACAACGTGAGATAAACGTGGAGTCCAATGTATATGCCCTAAAGAGAGGACCTAATATACGTTCACTCTGTATAACTAGTTCTGATTCCCAACAGTGGGGTCTTATAAACCTATAAGGCACATAGGTTTGGGTCTGTAAGGGTAAGATGGACCCTAGTCTAACTCGGTGGTAACCCTAATGCCAGCTAGAATGTGTATAAGCAACATAACTGAAATAATGGATAGCTCAATGACTTGACATGCAAATCTAAGACTGCAAAATTTCTAAACTTATAATGTGGCTTTCAAAATTGGAGCATGTACATTTGTTTAAACTGCCCTACACATATAATTAATTAACTACGAGAATATACATAACTAGGTTTGTGAATTTCATGCAAAAACTAAGAAAAAACTTCACAAAACATGATAATATAATTATGAATACTATAACAACTAATTCACTACAATTCTCAAAGGTTTGAGAAACTCTAGGTCTAAACATGATATCGAGAATTAAGAATTAGATTGATTTCTAGGGACCTAGTGGATGAACGAAATCCACTAGTAAGATCCCACATACATTGGGAGGAATTTCACGGTGAACTCTTTCTATTTTGGGGATGGAACTGAAGAGATCTTGTTACATTCTTGGAAGGGTTTTTATTCACCTCTTTCTCCTCTTTTTGTTCTATGCTTGGTGAGTTCAAGAGAAAAACATTATAGGGTAAAATCTGACAAGAATAGTAGGCAAAATTTGACCAAAATGAAGTAGTTTAGGGATAAATAATAAGGAAAAGATCCAATTACCCCTAAGCTAAAAGTCGACCACAATTTATGACCAACGATTGTTGTTTGAAGGATGAAAGTTGGGACCCGATCCATTGGCTAGGACAATGGACCGTGGTCCCACCTACGGTTTGCAGGTCCTACTGGGGATCCTGTACTTTTTTTTGGGAATTCTAGGTGAGGTTGGGGTTACCAACCACAGACCACACCTATGGTCTGTAGTCTAATATATAGGTCGTAGGTGCCTTTCTTCAGTGGCACATGCAACATCAGTAAAAAATATGCTATTTGATCTTTTTCGAATATGGGAAGTTACAGGATCATAGTGGGAGATTGAATATTTAAATTGTTTGGTTTATAATTTGTTTGTGTATGGGCTTATTTATGTTTTTTGCCCATGTGGGGACTTACTAATGTTGTTTCACTGGTGTCGGGGCATAATTGTCTTGCTTGTCCATTAAGGAGGACTATCTATGTTATTTTCCCTTTGAAGATGTCAATTATAATATTATTGATTTGAGAGCATGCTTTTCGTGAGATTGCTCGAGATAGGGGTCTTATACCTTGGTATTTGAAAGATATGAATTTAGAAAGAACTAATTTGGAAAGAGCCAAATCTAAATTTTACAAGTTACACTTGAGTTATAAGTTTTGGGTTAACTTCAAACGATCATAACTTTCAGTCCAGCATGAGTTCAGTGGCCTATAAGATATCAAATGAAAGGTATCGGAATCATCTTTCTAACGCCATAGAGTTTCCTAACTTTTGAGCTTATATGAGAGAAATATACCCTTTCGAAGTCGGGCTGTCCAGTTAAGGAAATTTATCCAAAAATATAAGGGGTATTTTGGTCTTTTCCTTACCCAATCAAATTAATTCACTCTTTAGTAATATTTTTGGGTCAAATTTGATTTAGGTCAGTTTTCATAAATCAAAATATGATAAGGGTTTTTAGATGAGTTCAAGAAGAGGAGAAAAGGAGAATATTTCAAGGCATTCGTCAAGATTCTTGAGTTATGTTGCGGATTGTACAAGAGTTTAGACCCTAAGAGATATGTAAGTTCTCATAGTGATGGACTAATTCACCCACGATCCAATAATGTTATTTTCATTGCAAATTCGTTCTCAAAGTTGAAGTAGCTTTTGTTTTTGTTGAGTTTTCCAGGAATAACTTTCATAATCTTAATAGTTGAAATTTTGATGAGTTCTTGAAATTTTGATGAGTTCTTGAGATTAGGAGGTTCTTGGGATTTTCTTGTTATTATAGCATGTTTCTCGGGGGGGGGGGGTCTCATGTATTTCATTCTCTTTTACTAAGTTGACTAAGAAAACAGTTAAGTTTCAATGGTCTAAATTTGTGAGAAAAGCTTTCATGAATTGAAAAGTAGGTTGACTATTACCCAGTGTTGACCTTATTAGAAGGTATGCAAGGTTTTTTTTTGTATATTTTGATGCGTCCAAAGTTGGATTGTGTTGTGTATTAGTGAAGAATATCAAGGTTATAGCTTATGCATCTATACATCTTAAGCTCCACGATACAACTTACCAAATATATGATTTACAGTTGGTTGTTCTAGTTTTTGCTTTGAAAATATGGCGTCACTATCTCTATGGTGTTCATGTAGATGTTTTCACTATTCAAAAGAGACTTCAGCATGTGTTCAGTCAGAAAGAGTTTAATCTCAGACAAAAAAGGTTGTTGGAATTATTCAAGGATTATGATATGAAAATAAGTGGTTTGAATTACTCAAGGATTAAGAAATGAGTATTCTCTCTCACAAAGTAAGGCTAATGTTATTGTTGATGCCTTGAGATGATTGTCTATCGGTAGCACTTCCCATATTGGGGATGACATGGAAGAGTTGGCAAAATATGTGCACAGACTTGCACACTTAGTATTTCGATTAAAGGATTTCAATGTAGGAGGAGTAGTGGAGATGAATGGGGTTGAATCATCATTAGTGTCTGATGTGAAAGGGAAAAAAATCAAGATCCTGTTTTGCTTGAATTAAAGGCAAATGATTATAAGCAAAAAGCGATGGATTTTCTACAAGGAAGATATTGAGTATTGAGGTATCATGGTAGGTTGTGTTTACCAAAGGTGGATTAACTCCAAGAGAGGATCATGGAGTAACCTAAAGTTATTCTATCCATCCAAGTTCCACAAAGATGTATCGCGACTTGAGATAAGTCTATTGGTGGAGTAATATGAAGAGGGGTATTATAGAGTTTTTTGCTAAGTGTAGGAATTGCCATAAGTCAAGGTAGAGCATTAGAGGCATGGTGGTATGGCTCAAAACATAGAACTTCTAGAATTGAAGTGGGATATGATCAATATGTATTTCATTACTAGTTCAACGCGATCTTGCGTGCATCATGATTTGATTTGGTGATTATAGATCGAAAGACTAAATCCACCCAATTCATGCCAGTAAAGACTAAATTTACAGAAGAAGATTATGCCTAGTTATGTATTCACAAGATAGTCCGACTGCATGGAGTTCAGGTCTCCATTATTTCATATAGAGGTGCACAATTCAACGACACAATTTTTGGAAGTCTTTCCACAATATTTTGGGTTCAAAAGTAAATTTGAGTACTGCTTTTGATCCATAAATTGATGGTAAATAAGAGAGTAAAACTCATACTTTAGAGGATATGTTGAGGGCGTGCATGATTGATTTCAAGGATAATTGAGATGATCACTTACCTTTCATAGAGTTTGCTTACAACAATAGTTACTACTCTAACATCAAAATTACTCCTTACAAGGCTCTTGATGGGAGAAGATGTAGATCTCATATTGGATGCTTTGAGGTTAGTGAGGTTTGGTTTATAGGATTATACTTGTTTCATCAAGCTATGGAGAAAGTGGTGACTATTCAAGAAAGGTCAAAAATAGCGTAGAGTCATCATAAATCTTACACTAATGTTAGGAGAAGAGATTTATACATTGAGGTAGATGAGAGAATTTACTTGAAGGTTCCACCCATGAAGGATGTCATGAGATTTGGTAATAAGGGGTAACTTATTCCCCGATATATTGAACCTTACGGGATATCTAAGAGGATTGGTAATGTAGCTTATGAGTGGGAGCTACCGTCAGAGTTAGCAGTTGTCCATACGGCGTTTCACATTTCAATGTTGAAAAAGTGTATGGGTGATCCTTCACTGATTATACCAACTGAGGAAATTGGTATTAAGGATATCTAATCTTATAAGGAGATTCTCATCCATATTCGTGATCATTAGGTTCGCAAATTGAGAACCAAGGAGGTAGCATTAGTCAAAGTCTTCTAGAGGAAAAGTTTGTTGAGGAAATTTCTTGGGAGGCTAAGGAGGTATGAAAAAGAGATAACCACATCCCTTTAAGTCTAAGGTAATAATTTTTTTCTTAACATTTGTTGAAATGTTGTGTTATCTTACATATTCAGTGTTTGAGTTGGGTGTTAGATGTTACCAGTTATACTCTACCTAGAGTAATCTCATTTGAAGACGAATTTTCACAAGAGGGAGATATAGTAACACCTCGGTATTTTAAAGATCTATTTTTGAAAGAACTATTATGGAAAGAGTCAAATCTGAAATTTTACTAGTTATACTTGAGTTATAAGCTTTTTGTCAACTTCAAACGACAATAACTTTCACTACAAGATGAGTTTTGTGGCCTATAAGATATCAAATGAGAGGTATTGGAATCCTCTTTCCAACGCCATTGAGTTTTCTAATTTTTAAGAGTTGTATAAGTGTTATATATTTGTTTGAAGTTTAGTTGTCCAGTTAAGAAAAGTTACCCGAAAAATATAAGGGGAATTTAGGTCTTTCCCTTACTCAATCACATTAATCCGATTTTCAGTATTATTTTTAGGTCAAATCAGATTTGGGTAAGTTTTCATAAATCAAAATATGCTTTGGGTTTCGAGAGGAGACTAAGAAGAGGAGAAAAGGACAAAAGTTCAAGAGATTCGTCAAGATTGTTTAGTTTTGATTTGAGGATTTCCCCAAGGGTTTAATCCCAAAGAAGTATGTGAGCTCTCAGATTGTTGGGTTTGTTCAACCACACGCCAATCATGTTATTTTCAATGGAAATTCCATGAAGTTGAAGGATTTGAGTTCTTGTTGAGTTTTCTTCGAATACCTTTCAAAATCTTGGTTGTTGGAATATCGATGAGTTCTTGAGATTAGTGTCACGCCCCGAGCTACCCCCGAGACGCGGACACGGAACCTAGGACCACAAGTGATCCCAAGCTAACCCTGCTGGCATGATCATGAGCATACTAAAGAATAATAAACTGATGCGGAAGCTAAATCATAATTTAATCTGAAAAGATGGGAAATACCCATATGGTAAAACTGAGATATATGAAAAACTGATGAGTTTAATACAAAGAAATATTAACTCACTACTAAGCTGAAACTAACTATGTTTGAAAATAGCCTCTAAACTGGACTAGAAATACTGGGACAGGCCCCAGCTAAATCTAGCAAAAACTGAAACTAAATGACTAAAGACTGAAATGAAACTCATGACTCTTGTCCTCGGAGAATGAGGACTCACCACTGAATCTGCTGAACTGGAGATCGGGAAATCGATCTATGTGTGATCTGGATGCTGAGAACCTGAACCTACATCACGAGAAGATGTAGCGCACGTATGGGTCAGTACTTGAAAGGTACTGAGCATGTAGGATAGAGTAAAGCTGAAATAAAACATAACTGAACAAGCACAAAAGTAAGTATAATAATCTGAACATGATATACTGAATTTCTGAGCTAACTTAATGCAATGATCAATTTATAACATGCTAAAACTGAATACTGAATATACTGATAAATGGTCATGCAGAGAGTTTGACTGAGCTGTGGGAGCTACTAATAACCGATAATAAAACCACATGAGCTAAATGTGGAGTCCGATGTATACGCCCCATCGAGAGGACCCAATATACCCTGCCAAAGGTATAAAGGCATGCTGGCGTGATCACTAAACTGATTGCCCACAGAGGGGACTTACAACCTACTTGGCTAGTAGTTCTGGGACTATTGGGTACGCTAAACCCTAGTCCAACTCGGTATTATGCTACTCCCAAAGAATTCTGTAAATTAACTAATTATGTCTGAGTTTCTGTAAATACTGGATAGCTTGAACTGAACATGCAAACTGAGAATGCAATAATTAATCTGGTAATTATGCATTTATAATTGAGGCATGTATATCTGATGTTTCTGAAATATCTGACCTAGCATGTGTAATTCAAGAACTAAAGAAATACAAAGCTAGGGTTCTGAAATTCATTCAATAATCTGATTAATAACATGATAATCTGATTTGGAACATATATTTAATAAATTCATGAAGTTCTATCAAAGTTCTAGAAACCCTAGGTTTAATCATGATAAGAAAATCAAGAATCTGACTGAAAACTAGGGACCCAATGGGTGAAAGGAACCCACTAGTGAAATCCCGCATACCTGGTGATGAAATCCACGGAAAAATACTTAAGTTTCGGGGCTGGAACTGCTGGAGCTTGTGGTGTTCTTGAACTAGGGTTCTTGAGCTTTTTTTTTTCTCCTATCTTGCTTCTAATTTTCTAAGTTTTGATTTAATGATTTGACTTGGATATGTTTTAATTATGTTTCTAGGCTTAAACTGACTAAAATCTGATGATTTAGGGTCAAAACGACGTAACTTATGGTTTAAATGGAGTGGGAAAGGTCAAAAAGACCCCTGGGAAGGTTGCTGTCGGGCCACACGACGGCCAGGACTGACGGTCTGTCGTGTGCCCGACGCCCCGTCGTTGGATCCGTCGTGAGGGCATGTTCGACAGGCCTTTACTAAAATAGGCATAACTGTTTACTCGGAGGTCTGATTTTAGTAAGGTTGGTGTCTATAAAAAGATAATTCAATTATATATCTGTGGGTAGGTCATGAGAGACCTAATTCATTATATAATAAGAGTTATGATCATTGTAAGTTGACCCAACTGCATTTCCCCTTACCTGTCTGCAATTTGTTTTTTTCTGAAAAACTAATTTTTGGTCTGTTTTGGCTACGGGGTATTACATTATCTCCCCCTTGGGAACATTCGTCCTCGAATGAAGACTAAACTATCTGAAATGGAGGGAGAGAGCTGCAAACCCCACTACTAAACACTGAGAACTGAGTTTCTGACTGAATTGAGTTCTGAGTACATGCAATTACGCTGAAAATGCAAGTACAAACTGAGGGAACATGATTCTAAAACTAAATTTACGCATGAATGACTGTAAAACTGAAGAGGAACTATTACCTCAAGCTGGAGTGGAATCGGAAGGAAAAAGGTAAGGATACTTGGCTTTCATGTCTGCTTCTGCTTCCCAAGTAGCTCCCTCTACGCACTGACTCCTCGACAAAACCTTGACTGAAGCGACTTCTTTATTTCTCAACCTTCTAACCTGACGGTCAAGAATCTCAACTGGTACATCCTCATAAGAAAGACTATCTTTCAATGCCACACTCTCCAATGGCACTATAGAGGCTGGGTCACCCACACACTTCTTCAAGAGTGAGATGTGGAAGACCGGATGCACCGCTTCTAATTCTGCTGGTAACTCCAACTCATATGACACCTTGCCAACCCTTTTCAAGATCTTGTAAGGTCTTACATATCTAGGACTGAGCTTCTCTTTCTTTCCAAATCTCATCACCCCTTTCATAGGTGAGACCTTCAGAAAAACCCAATCATCAACTTGGAACTCTAGTTCCCTTCTCCTTACATCTGCATAAGATTTCTGACGACTTTGGGCTGTCTTAAGTCTATCTCTAATGAGTTGCAATTTCTCCATAGCATAAAGGACTGAATCTGGCCCTATCAAAGATGATTCACCTACTTCAAACCAACCAACAAGAGATCTACATCTACGCCCATATAAAGCCTCATAAGGGTCCATCTGAATGCTGCAATGGTATCTATTATTGTAGGCAAACTCAATGAGAGGAAGGTGATCATCCCAACTACCTTTGAAATCGATCACACAAGATATCAACATATCCTCTAGGGTCTGAATGGTACGCTCTGCCTGCCCATCCGTCTGTGGATGAAATGCTGTACTAAGGTTAACTTGAGTACCAAGACCTTTTTGAAATGACTTCCAGAAATGAGAGGTAAACTGAGGACCTCTATCTGAAATGATAGACAAAGGAACTCCATGTAACCTCACAATCTCATTAATGTAAAGCTTGGCATAGTCCTCTGCCGAATATGTCATCCTATCAACTATCACCCAAATGGAGTCATGCTGTCTGCGAGTACGCGGTAACCCTGTGATGAAATCCATATTGATTACTTCCCACTTCCAAGTAGGAATGTCGATTTCTTGAGTCATACCCCCTGGTTTTTGATGTTGTACCTTTACTTGCTGGCAATTGGGGCACTTACTCACAAAGTCTGCTATATCCCTCTTTATGCCATTCCACCAATAGACTTCCCGCAGATTGCGGTACATCTTAGTGGCACCTGGATGAATAGAATATCGAGATTCATGGGCTTCTGCAAGAATATGTTGTCTCAACTCGCCCACATCAGGAACACACAATCTACCCTGGTAGCGCAGTACACCATCTCCCCCTTGGGAGAAAACCTCCACTCTCTGATTATGGACTGTACCCTTAAGTTTTAGCAATATTGGATCACTATATTGCTTTTCCTTAACCTCCACTACCAAAGACGATTCTATCCCATTTTGAATTGTTACACCGCTGTCTGATATGCTCATAAGGCGAACTCCCAAGCTAGCAAGCCTGTGAACATCCTTCACTAGCTCCTTTCTTTCTTCCTCAACATGGGCTACACTACCCATAGATAATCTACTAAGAGCATCTGCTACTACATTCACCTTACCAGGATGATAATGCACACTCATATCATAATCCTTAAGGAACTCAAGCCATCTCCTTTGGCGAAGATTCAACTCTTTCTGGGTGAACACATACTGAAGGCTCTTATGATCGGTGAACACATCTACATGAACACCATACAAGTAGTGTCTCCATATCTTGAGTGCAAACACCACTGCTGCAAGCTCGAGGTCATAAGTTGGATAGTTCTTCTCATGTACCTTAAGCTGTCTATAAGCATAAGCTATAACCTTATCTCGCTGCATCAACACACAACCAAGGCCAACTCTGGATGCATCGCAATAGATCACATAACCATCTGAACCCTCTGGTAGAGTCAAGACAGAAGCTGTAGTCAATCTAGTTTTCAATTCTGCGAAGCTTTTCTCACAATCATCTGACCATTGGAACTTGACCATCTTCTTAGTCAACCTAGTCAATGGTGAGGCTATGGATGAAAATCCTTCCATGAACCTTCTGTAATAACCCGCTAGACCTAAGAAACTTCTGATATCTGTAGCAGAGGTAGGTCTGGACATTATTTCACTGCTTCTATCTTTTGTGAATCTACGCGGATCCCTTCGCTAGATACAATGTGACCAAGGAAAGCAACGGATTGCAAACAAAACTCACATTTACTAAACTTAGCGAATTACTGGTGATCTTTGAGAGTCTACAGAACAACTCTTAGATGACTTGCATGTTCTTTCTCACTCCTAGAGTAAATGAGGATATCATCAATGAAGACGATAACGAACAAGTCTAAGTACTATTTGAACACTCTGTTCATCAAATCCATGAAAGCTGCAGGAGCATTGGTTAGTCCAAACGACATAACTACAAATTCATAATGACCATACCGAGTTCTGAAGGATGTTTTTGGAATGTCACTATCTCTGACTCTGAGCTGATGATAACCCGATCTGAGGTCTATCTTTGAGAAATGACTAGCACCCTGAAGTTGGTCAAACAAGTCATCAATCCTGGGGATGGGATACTTATTTTTGATTGTGACCTTGTTCAACTGTCTATAGTCAATGCACATTCTGAGAGAACCATCTTTGTTCTTTACGAACAACACTGGTGCACCCCATGGTGAAATACTAGGTCTGATGAAGCCCTTATCTAGAAGGTCTTTCAGCTGCTCTTTCAATTCCTTAAGCTCTGCTGGACCCATTCTGTAAGGAGGAATAGAAATAGGCTGGTTATCTGGAAGGAGATCAATTCCAAAGTCGATTTCCCTTTCGGGAGGAACTCCGGGAAGATCTTCTGGAAAGACTTTTGGAAATTCACTAACTACTGGAACTGACTCAAGAGTTGGGGTTTCAGAGCTAGAATCCTTAACCCGAACTAGATGATAGAGATAACCCTTAGAGATCATCTTTCTGGCCTTAAGGTAAGAAATAAATCGACCCATAGGCGCTAAGCTACTACCCTTCCATTCTAAGATTGGTTCATTTGGAAACTGAAAATGAACAATCCTAGTTCTACAATCGACTGAGGCATAACATGAGTGTAACCACTACATGCCTAGAATGACATCGAAGTCTACCATTTCTAACTCTACTAGATCTGCTGAGGTAACTTTCTGAGAGACTGTGACAGGGCAATTTCTGTATACCCATCTACATATAACTGGGTCACCGACTGGAGTAGAGACTGAGAAAAGTTCTGAGAGAGTTTCTGGACTAATATTGATTTTTAGTCCTATACTAAGTTACAAAAGACAAAGTAGTCTCTGTTGTCTTTACACTGAGTGAACCATATGTGAGTCATATCCTTGAGTTGGTAGGATGACAACCTCACCTATCACTACCAGTTACTGACATCACACCAAATATTTTCTTGACCTCGTCAATGAACTTATGTGGGTCCTTACCAACTTGCGACCCTGAAAACTTAGGCGGATTCATCCTAACGAAATCACAAACACTGGCTGCCACTAATCGATCATTTCTATTAGTAGGAACTCGAACCTGCTGATTGTTCTTGTTGTTCATGCTCTAAGCCAAAAATTGAATTGGCATTCTGAAACTCTGCATTTGAACTTCCTTATCTGGTACTAGAGGAACTGCGTTAGCATTGCGTGCATTAGCATTCCATGCCTAAGCTCTACGAGAATGTATGATCTTAAGCGCATAACGATGGATTAGAAAGAAGATCATACCAACGCACGATAAGAATATCAAGAAAGTGAAGTTTTCCTAAAACACTTCATAGCCTCCCTCTCATTAGATGTGGTGCACTTCACACCCATGAAAAGGACTCTACTTAGTGCGGCTTTTTCAGACATCCTAGGACTCTTAAACCTAGTGCTCTGATACCAAGTTTTGTCACGCCCCGAGCTACCCCCGAGACGGGGACACGGAACCTAGGACCACAAGTGATCCCAAGCTAACCCTGCTGGCATGATCATGAGCATACTAAAGAATAATAAACTGATGCGGAAGCTAAATCATAATTTAATCTGAAAAGATGGGAAATACCCATATGCTAAAACTGAGATATATGAAAAACTGATGAGTTTAATACAAAGAAATATTAACTCACTACTAAGCTGAAACTAACTATGTCTGAAAATAGCCTCTAAACTGGACTAGAAATACTGGGACAGGCCCCAGCTAAATCTAGCAAAAACTGAAACTAAATGACTAAAGACTGAAATGAAACTCATGACTCTTGTCCTCGGAGAATGAGGACTCACCACTGAATCTGCTGAACTGGAGATCGGGAAATCGATCTATGTGTGATCTGGATGCTGAGAACCTGCACCTACATCACGAGAAGATGTAGCGCACGTATGCGTCAGTACTTGAAAGGTACTGAGCATGTAGGATAGAGTAAAGCTGAAATAAAACATAACTGAACAAGTACAAAAGCAAGTATAATAATCTGAACATGATATACTGAATTTCTGAGCTAACTGAATGCAATGATCAATTTATAACATGCTAAAACTGAATACTGAATATACTGATAAATGGTCATGCAGAGAGTCTGACTGAACTGTGGGAGCTACTAATAACCGATAATAAAACCACATGAGCTAAATGTGGAGTCTGATGTATACGCCCCATCGAGAGGACCCAATATACCCTGCCAAAGGTATAAAGGCATGCTGGCGTGATCACTAAACTGATTGCCCACAGAGGGGACTTACAACCTACTTGGCTAGTAGTTCTGGGACTATTGGGTACGCTAAACCCTAGTCCAACTCGGTATTATGCTACTCCCAATGAATTCTGTAAATTAACTAATTATGTCTGAGTTTCTGTAAATACTGGATAGCTCGAACTGAACATGCAAACTGAGAATGCAATAATTAATCTGGTAATTATGCATTTATAACTGAGGCATGTATATCTGAAGTTTCTGAAATATCTGACCTATCATGTGTAATTCAAGAACTAAAGAAATACAAAGCTAGGGTTCTGAAATTCATTCGATAATCTGATTAATAACATGATAATCTGATTTGGAACATATATTTAATAAATTCATGAAGTTCTATCAAAGTTCTAGAAACCCTAGGTTTAATCATGATAAGAAAATCAAGAATCTGACTGAAAACTAGGGACCCAATGGGTGAAAGGAACCCACTAGTGAAATCCCGCATACCTGGTGATGAAATCCACGGAAAAATACTTAAGTTTCGGGGCTGGAACTGCTGGAGCTTGTGGTGTTCTTGAACTAGGGTTCTTGAGCTTTTTTTTTCTCCTATCTTGCTTCTAATTTTCTAAGTTTTGATTTAATGATTTGACTTGGATATGTTTTAATTATGTTTCTAGGCTTAAACTGACTAAAATCTGATGATTTAGGGTCAAAACGACGTAACTTATGGTTTAAACAGAGTGGGAAAGGTCAAAAAGACCCCTGGGAAGGTTGCTGTCGGGCCACACGACGGCCAGGACTGACGGTCCGTCGTGTGCCCGACGCCCCGTCGTTGGATCCGTCGTGAGGGCCTGTTCGACAGGCCTTTACTAAAATAGGCATAACTGTTTAGTCGGAGGTCTGAGTTTAGCAAGGTTGGTGTCTATAGAAAGATAATTCAATTATCTATCTGTGGGTAGGTCATGAGAGACCTAATTCATTATATAATAAGAGTTATGATCATTTTAAGTTGACCCAATTGCATTTCCCCTTAACTGTCTGCAATTTGTTTTTTTCTGAAAAACTAATTTTTGGTCTGTTTTGGCTACGGGGTGTTACAATTAGTGTTAGTGTTTTAAGGATTTTTGTTGAATAGACTATGTTGTACATACAATGAGTATTCGATTCTAAGTGATTGGGGAAGAAATCATTCAATTCTAGTCAAATTAATGTGAGAAAACAAGTAAAAAAAAAATTATTGTCTAGGGGAATGGTTGTGCGGCACGCCACAGATGCACCTACAAGTCTGGCGTTACGCTCCAGTAGTGTGCCAAAATGTTTTTCTGAACTTAGAAGCGGGCGCTCCATCCAGAAGTGTGCTGGAGTCGTCTGCCCCCATCTTTTTCTGTTGTTTATCTCGTCTAAGTTGTCTTAAAGTGTAGTTTCCCTCCCTATTGATTCTAAACACTCTAAATTACTTCTAAACATCTTGAAATAATTTACAATGTGAATCATAACCTTGAATTCATAATTCAAATTCAAGGTTGAGCTAATAGTGGAGTCTTGAGTGTTCTTCGAGTCATTTCAAAAAGGCTTTTACAAATTGTTTTTAAACTTGTATTAAGAATTGAGAACTTATTTGAGGAAGAGTAGAGGTGAGTTCATTTTTTAAATTGATATATGTGAACTAAGTATTCCCAAGAGAAATCTTTTTACATTTAAGAAAAGAGGAAACATCGGTTTCTAAAAGAGTTTATGAGCAATTTTCAGTACTATCTCTTTTAAGAGAAAACCTTTTGGGAAATAATCTCAAAATCGAGGAAGATAAATGTTTTATTTAAAACATAATGAACTAAGTTATATTTGTGGATTTGTATTGACCACCGATATGGGGGAGAGTTCTAACAACTCATAGGCCTCATAACCATGTAGCAAACATGGGTATGAAGGGTCACACTTTTAGATGATTTTTTATTGCTTTTAAGCATAGAATAGTGGATGCACTTAGTTAGTAGGTCATATACCTCAATAACGTACAGGGAAATTCAAGAGTGTGGGCTAGACGTTGTATCATCACATAGCTTATAGTGATAGTTGTTGATTAGAGAATCTCCCGTATAGAGTTATTTTTGTATTTTGCATACAAACTGAGTTATTATTGTATTTTTCAATATATTGAGTTTCTATCTAGTGTTTTAAAATATTTTCTTTATATTGCATCTTTATCATTGCTTTCTATTGAAATGAGATGAGTTGAGTTATGTTAAGACTAGGTAAGTTTTTATTTATTTCAAATTCAAACTTATGTATTTTTTAAAATTTCCCCTCACATACTAATACATTCCATGTACTGACGTCATATGACATGCATCTTTTATGATGCGCATACAAGTAACCAGGATCACCATTCCGGGCTTCGTTGAGCTTCAGAGTTCTTAGTGAGACTCCTTGCTTCTGGAGGATCCCTTGCTTACTTAATCCATTTCATTTTTTCATTAGAATGTTGTGGGTCTTGTTTCGACGTTTATCTCAGTTATTAGAGGATTCATAGATAGTTAGATAGTATTAGTTATGAGTCTTGTTCATTTCAGTTTTATGTTCAAGACATTAGTTGCCTCTTTGGACATTGAATGTTTCTTTAAATATTCTTAGTTAGTTATTTTGAGTTTAAGAATTAAGTTTATGTTTATCTTGTTTATGAGAAATACATCCGCTGAGAGACAATCTAGGACAACGGTTTTCTTGGATGCAACAATGGTTTTCAAGTGTCGGCCACGTCTAGGATGTAGGCTCGGGGCGTGACAAGGGGCTTGAATTACTTATTCTAGCATGTTTGACCTAAAATACCTGGGATAGCATTTATACCATACCTTTTTACGGATTCTGCCCCGACAATCGGTAGTTAAACCCTCATAACTTTATACTCCGATGTTGGTTGGATACAGAGTTTTGTGGATTGAAAACTAGACTCGCTGGCAATTTCTTTAATGGGTAATAGGCCTTATAACTCTTTATATATTGGGAGAAAACATCCAAGATATTTTACCCAAGTCTTAGAGAAAAGTTTAAAAAGGACTTAAAGATATCACCAACTTTTATTTTGCCACTTACCTAACTTTAAATCATGAGATAAAACCCTTGAACACTTAAAATATTACATGCCACATCATTCTTAATTTATTACCCACACTCCTTGTCTTTCCACGATGATACGAGTTAATTTAGACATTTTGAAAAGTCAGGTGTTACTTCCTTTCACCCTAAGAAACATTCGTCCTCAAATGAAAAAAATGAGCCATGCGGTTAAGTCCTTTGGATTTTCCAAGATTTACGCTGAGTAACCTTTGTAAATGTGACTATCCTCGAACATGAAACGCAAAAATTCTAACCTAGGTGTGTAACGACCCTCAAAATTAAATAGAACAAACTAGATCTTCACATGAATTTCATGAGTTTATAACTTGCTAAATAAATTATAAATAGTATCCAAGGGCAGGTTTGAGTGGTTTTGAAGTCAAATATCAACGGACGATCAAGACGTCCAAAAACTAGTCTTTTGTGTGCTACTGTTCTCTTGGTTGTTTTATGGGTTTAGGTGTGTTGTTCGGAGTCTTAGATGATGGAGGGTGACCCTAGTATCTAGATTGTCATGTTTTGGGTTGAAACGTCCAGGTAAGAATCCCCAAAAACCACCCTAAGGGTCCTTGAGGAGTGTATCAAAATTAGAATATTAAAACATTAAAGTTCATATAAAATAACTACAGTTTTTGGTTAAACTCATCCCTTAAGTATGACCTAAACCTAAAGAATATTCTTTTGTTATGTAAGTGAACAAAAATCATCCTTGAACTATCCAAAAAGTTGCAAGATTCATCCTTCTGTTTTTTTTTTTAGAAACTCACGCCACCAACAAAAAAAAGTGTCAAATCAAATGAATATATGTATACGTGGTTAAAGCTAGTCAAGTTAGGCGATTATTACAATTTTAGAAATGGAGGGTTCAAATCCAAATCAGACAAAATATATTCAAATTCTAAATATTTCAAGTAAAAATATGGTCAAATACAACTCCAACTTCAAAATTTTCAAATAAAGTAATTATTATTTTTTATTTTCATTACTAAATGCCTATGTAATTTCACTAAATTTTAAGTATTTATGTACATCGTATAAAATGTGAATTGCATTGTATATATACTACATACACCCTAATTATTATATTAAAGTAAATTTCTAAATAGTTGGAAGTAATATTTTTAAAATGATTTTTTTTACATAATCTTTCTAACCATCGAAACCTACTGTATAAATATTTCAAAACTTATTATTGTTTCAAGTCAATTTACTTGATGTTGCAAAAAATATATAAACTAACAACACACAAAATTTAAATCATGATAATGAAAGAATAATTTTCTATCCAATTCCTTATTCTTTTTAAGCAACTTTGATTTCATCCTGGCCAAGAAATGACCAAATTTAAAATATATTTGTATTGGTTCTATAAATTTCTTAACAAAACTATACTGAAGGATGATTCATGTTATTTTTTGGATAGTATAAGTATATATTTTTGCTCATTTAGATAATACAAGGATGCACGTTAGATTTGAGTAATACTTGAGGGATGAATTTGACCAAAAAATCAAAATAACTATAATGAAGTTTCTTGAAAGTGGGTTACTAATTTAGGATATTTTTGTCCTTTAATATTCAGCGAGGAACACTCATGCTTATTAGAGTCGACCGAACTAGGTTGGAGAAATAGAGTTGAGCGAAAAAGATGCTTCAGATTCGTCTTAGCAAGACAACAAATGAGAGTGGTGGAGTTGCTAACTGGTTGCCTCCTGAAACTGTTACAGTTGCTTCCCCTGATCATCTTGTTTTATCGGATCTTCCTATAGCCAAGAGCGTTGGTTCAGTAAATGCTGCAACTGTGATTAAAATGGTTGGCCGAAGGTCCCGCCGACAGCTTGGTGAATGAGTACATTTTTCTGTCTGATTTGACATTCCAATTGCTGGTTATGGACGTCTGGTGACGGTAAAATTCAATCTTCAACCCTTAAAATTTTGCCCTAATTTTTCTGATTTTCTAACTGTTGTTTATGGACGTTTGGTCAATCGTTAATACAAACTTCAACCCTTAAATTTTGCCGCTCATTTTTTATTTTTTATTAGTGAATATCTGGTGTGTATATAAAGTTCAAATGTTTACTTTTGCCCTAAGTTGCTCACACTTGGCAAAAATGCAAGGACCCTACACATGTCTGATGACATTTTTGAAGAGTCGAGCAACCTAGCTTTTGTCTATGTTATAGAGGCAACACGTCAAGTTTGCGTAGAAGTCCAAGATTTTGTCATGTGTTTCTAATTAAGCACTTCATTTGCGATCAGTGTTTCGTCAATGATCTTTCTGACTTGAATAAAAGCACTTTGATGTCCTGAGACTAATTTGTCAATCACCTTTTTCAGTATCTCTGCTATGTGTTTTATAGCTATCGTATAAACACTACCAAGTTGCAATCAGTGTTGCATCAAAGTATTTGTTGTTATAGAGGAAATATGCTTCGGAATTCTTTTTTACTTATATCAGTGTATCCAACTAAATTGAGAAAGTGTATCAAGCAAAATTGAGTTCTTTGTTTAAAACCTCCAAACGAATGTTGTATGTGAGACAGCGGATTCTCCCTAAAATAATGTATTCAACAAAATTAATATATTGTTGATAAGAATAGAAGTTAGGCTTTCAGACTACCATTATCACTGGAAGAGTATTGGGAGAGGACTGATCCTCACCAAAAGTGAAATGCTTCACTTTGTTAGTCATCAAAAGAGCCTGCTTAACTGAACAAGTCCTACAGAAGAAAGGAATGTGACCAGTACCTAGATGTTTCCTATACAATTTGACAGGGCAAACTAATAAACACCTGTTCCTACACTACAAATTCACTACAAAGATATGGGAGTTTTTCCTCTACATCACAGGCTTCAGCAGGACTATGCTAGAACACACTTCTAATCTTTCTAGTTGCTGGATAAGAATGGGGGTTAGCAAGATTCAAAAGAAGCGGTGGAAGCTAATACCATCATGCATATGGTGGCAATCGTGGAAGGGAAGAATTAGAGATGTTTTGAATGAGTGACATCAGATGAGTAGGAATACTAATATCATAGTGAGTGTTCCTCCCATTAATAAGTATTGCAGTTGCCAAGTAACCATTTTTCCTCGAACTTCTCAATGACTCTACTTTATGTCTCTACAGATTTGAATTTGGTCCGTAATGAGGCATTCCCAGGTAAGTTGTTCGTAAATGTCCAGTGTTGCAACAGAGAATTCCTACTAGTTCCACTAATTTTGGAACATCATTGACATTATATAATGTGCTTTTGAGCATATTAAAGTGAGCTTCAAATATAGATGGGGTAACGTTGAGATATAAAGTATGTGATATCTCAGCACCACAAAAGATGGGAGCATCATCAACATAAAGTAGTTATGACACCTCCACAGTTCCACCAGGGTTTATTCCAACTTCAAATCCTTTGATCTGCTGAAGTTATCTAGATTATTTAGTAATATACAGAATAGTTGAGGGCTTGCTTATGCCCTTTCTCGGTGTGAAGAATCCCTCATGTCTCCTATTCACAATCACCGAGTATTTGACTGCGGTGCAAAATCTAATCCATATAACCCATCTTTCTCCAAAGCCCATTTTAGTTTTGCACAGTCAACAAATAGGATCGATTAACTTTAACGAAAGCCCTTCTGCACATCACATTTGCATAGAAGTCCAAGAGTTTTTGTCTTTTGTTACTAGTCAAGCACTTCATTTGCAATCAGTGTTTGCATCAATGATCTGTCTGACTAAAATGAAAGCAATTTGGTAACCTAGGACTAGTTCGTATCACACTAATAATTTTGATGGGACTGAGCTCAATTGTACCTTCTTCCCCTTTAGGAATAAGTGTAATGAAGGGTATATTTCTTGGGCTCAGCGGCGGGTGTTTGACATGGGTACGGATCTAGAGATCTGATTCTTTATGATAATAATTCTTAGATTCAGCATACAAATCCAGATATGGTTACGGGGGTGGCACATAGTTTATGGGACAAGGGTAACCACCTCTTGTCCACTCAGTGCTAAGTAAATCATTAATCATATTCATATTATAATCCACAGAAAAGTACTATTAAGTTACTAATGCATGCTAGAAACATCACAAAGTAGCTCGGTAAACCACGAGTGAGAAAACTTTTCACCATCCATTATCTTTTCAAAATAGTTTATTAAGACCCATAGTCATTAATTCCATACTAAAAGTTTCATCTTACTAATGATATTGCTTTAGAAAACATAATCCATGAGCATCGATAAGATATCAGGATAATATACTAATAAAGACATATTATAGGAAAATAATCAAAAGCATGAATGGAAAATTTATATGTCATGTGGCCAAGCTTCATAGACCAGATAGATACCTTAATTTATAAGCTTACTTAAGTGATAAAAAAAATTCCCATAAAATACGCTATATTTCCATAAATCATAGTTCATAAGCTTCATCTATCATGTTTTCATAGTAAAAAATCATGGATCATGAATGGGTTCATATGAGTTCAACTCAATAACATCTAATTACGTAAAAAGTTATAGATTGCCAGAACAAGGGTTCTTTTGGACAAAAATTAGTTTGAAGTGTTGGTTACGTCCAGTGTGTAGGCATGAGGCATGCCAAATTGGAACTGCTACCCTCAAAGCACGCAATGGGCCTAATTGGATCATAATCCTTCATACTTTATGTCCCTCTACCTATCCCTAGTCTACGAGACTTCATCGTAGTTAGATAGGTCATTGATTATACTTCATGGGCAATTTCGTACCCCTATCGATTGGAAATCATCTTGGACAGTGTGTATGTCTGAGTACGTATGCCTTCCAATCCTAAATAAAATGAACTATACGTATTATGAGGTATGTAGTAACCACTTCCTAACCCGTTCTCGCCATGAATAGAGTGTACCTATAAAGTTTCAAATCTTTCTTGGGTAAGTGTCATGCCCCGACTACTAATTGCTTGAGACTGACTAAAATCCTCCACTAATTGTTGATGTTTATTCTAAAACTAATTGTTAAAAATATTAGAAGACAAATTTAGAAAATAACGTAATTGATACTTTAAGTTAGTGGCTTACATAGGTCTGCTCAACCCAAATGTCTAGATCTTCTCAGGTTTTCTTCTTTCTCATGTGAGTGTCCATCAATGCCTCATGTTGAGTTAGTAACCTCCCAAGTTCATTTTATACAAATGAAATTAAATTAGTAATCAAGAATAATTAATAATAGTATTCTATAATATCACTTAAGAAAACATAATAGTTTTCTCCTCAAACTGTTGGTTATGAACCCCACTCATGTTTCACGCCCCAAACTCAAGGGGCACAACTGCCTCTTAATGCAACAAATTAGGCCCGAGCCGACCCTGCTGAACCATTTGGTACTAGTACATGGAAGCCACATGCAATCAAGAACACAAACTAGTATATCTCGGATTAAAACTAAATCCTCAGCCGGCAAGACCCTTGTCAATAGATCTATCAAAGAAACAGTTACTCCCAAGAGTTCATATAAGTGAATAGCCAACTAGCACGAAAGTCCTGATCAAACCGTCGAGCCAACCATGATATCTATACCAAAATTGAAAGCATGTATTTATCAAGACAATACATCAAACAACTCACAAGATTCAACAATCAACAAGCTAGGCCAGCATGGCCATAATAAGGCTATACACCCCTATACTCTAGTCTGCAAGCCTCTAAGAGTAGTCAAGATTGGCGGGAAAGGGCACATCCTACCCATTAAGATATATAAAAAAAAAACTAACAAACCTCATAACTCTGTCAATCCTGCTGCTGAGGAAGTCTACTGGGTCGTTTGTCAGGACCAGCATGCAGGAATGCAGCGCCCCCAGGCAGCGGGGCATCAGTACAAACACTACAAAAAAAGGCTAATTTGCATAGGTTTATTTTTGGGGGTTTTAAAAAACACCTCTATGAAATTATTTTGTAGTGTTCATTTAAACCCCCATGATATAATTTATTTGGTGACGATTTTATTGTGGAGGCTTGAATTAACATACGCAAATTGCACCAATTTTTGAGGTTTTGTGAACGTCGCAATTTATAATTTGTAGCGGTTTTATTGTAGATGATGGTGATAACCTCTGGAAATTACATAAAATATGGAAAGTAAAAATACAACTTATTATATGCCTTGCATGTTTAATCAGCATGAGTAGAGCAAATTAAGTTGTTAATTGAATTGCATTATCAAAGTACAAACAATTCAGATATTTAGGTTCATTCTCTAAAGAGAATGAAATAATAGATGAAAATGTTAATCCTATAATATATAATTGAATGGTTAAAATAAAACAATATTGTGGTTTTATGTGATATATATATATATATGCACACACACAATAAAGTAAAAAGTATATTTATATGTGACAATTATATGATAATGAGCACTAGGTCGGTAAAGTTTAATATATATCCATGAGATGAATATTTTAAAGAAGTGGATGTTGGATGTCCATTCATACAAGATTAGGTAAGATAAAAAATAACAACTTTCACCATAAGGTACTAGTATCACGTTTTGACTTTAAAATAAAAAATCATTTGAGAAGATTTAGGGATCATTTATTTTTAATAAGATTAAGATGTCAAAATATTAATATAATTATGTTGTGCATTTAAATTTTAATATTTGACTTTAAATACATGTTTTAAATATTTGGATGTTCTATTAAGACCCAATTACTATATACTTAATATTATTTTTACATATGAATGTATAAATTTGTCATTATTTAATAGTTAATGAATAAAAATTTATCAAAATGTGAAATTCTTCTAATACTATATCAACAAAATATTATTCTGTTATTTGAGATGAAAGAAAATGTGAAATAAAAATAATAAACTCAAATAACTATAATCAAATTACTATATTACCCTTTTACATTTGTTTGATGTGAAATCACTTGTTAAAGTTTTAAACTTTAAGTTATCAAACATAGTTACTAATTGTGCCAATTTTTCATGAATTATAATTTATGTTGTTTGTAACTTAAGTATTTTAAATGTAGTCTATGTTATAACTGGCAGAACTCAAGTTTCTTTAGGACAAGAGAAAGTTGGTCGGATGATAAGCACCCTTCACTTCCAACACAGAGGTTGCGAGTTCGAGTCACCAAGGGAGAAAAATGAGTGGGAGCTCCAAGGGAGGGTCAAAAAACTAATAAATATGGTAAAACCCTCTAAAAGAATTAAATATATTGAGACTATATTGTGTGTGTTATTAAATCCTTGTAGAGCGTTGTTATTAAAGCTCTAAAATCATATTTAAGAGGTTACAAATTACCACAAATTGATATAAAAAATCATCACAAATTGTAAATTCATATTGTGGAGGACGTAATGGAGGTTTTATTAAACCGTCACAAATATGCTCGTGACATAGGTAATTGTGGCAGTTTCTAAAACCGCCTCAATTAAGTTGTGTGGGTCAAAAACTCCCACAACTCGATAAAATACCCTCCACAAAAATGACCCTTTTTTTAAGTGAAAATAATCTACATAGTATTAAAGGCGATAGACTAAAGGATAAAGTATCATAATATACAGAAAGCAATCACGTATGGAAATCAAAATTTAGATAAGCATGCTAACCCACTACTAAATCTAAAAATACAATAATGATCAAACATCAACCTAATCAAGCAAGTATAAGCTCAATAGGTACAAACAACATAAAACCTACCTAGGCCCTCATAATCTCTGAAGGTGCCAAATGAATATACATACCCCAATCTGTAGCCTCTTGTCTTTGTATGAAGTCACATTGTCCTTTTTGCTATGATATAGCCTCGTACGAAGCGCATAGCTCTCTTACGCAACATCATAGATCTGTGGGTTGCAAAGCCTTCATTTGCATCAACATAGCCCTATAGGCAACACATAGACCTCTTTGGCGTCAAAATAGCCCCGTAAGCAATACATAACACTCTTTTGCATCAATATAACCCCATGGGAAACATATAGACCTCTTTGGCAATAACATAGTCCTATTAGACAACATCATAGCCCCATAGGTATTTCATAGCTCAAAAACTAACCACAATACTCTAAAGGGAAACAACAAATAATTGAATAGTCTAAAGGCGAGGAATTCAGCTATAAACAGTATATATGATTAATCTCCAAGTCGTTCCTAACTTAAAGTCGTTCTTAACAGATTATGAGTCCCAAAAATGAGAGTTATGACCATTCAATCAGCCAACATCTCACAATTACATCTACAAGATCACCAACGTTAACTACTCTATTGTTTCACTCCCAATCTCTAAGGAAACATGCCGAACGAACAGAATAACCTTAACATACATTTCCAATGAACGCTCAAAACACTGTAGTTCCTTCACAAAAGTTTATTTTCTAAGCTTCACATACACTATTTATACACAGCTAGTACACACCTATAAGAAGTTCATACTTAATCTCAAATCGGTAGATTTACCATATTGCCCCAACTTGTCAAAACATCTGTACAAATTCATTAAAACAATCATAAAAGAGTTGATTATCTTAGTTAAACAAGTGTAAATCTTGAATAATTACCAATAACTACAAATTTATAGCTTTAAAACCAGCTCCAAACGTAGATAATAGAACAGATAAATGATATCCACGTGTAGAGATCACGTTTCTAGGCATGGAGGCAACCTTTAATGGTAGAAATCCTAAAAACTAACCTTCATCATTCAAGAACTCCATAGGAACCCTCTCTTAAGGTTTCTTTCTTGTTTGGAAGTGGAAATAAATGCTTTCATGGCTTAAAACATTGAGTAAGCTGACATTCCACATTTTTACAAGATCGTATCAGGATTCTGCCCCAACAGTCGATAGTAAAACCCTCATAACTTTTTACTTTGATGTTGCTTGGATACGGAGTTTTGTGCATTGAAAACAAGACTCGTCAGCCATTTCTTTAATGGGTAATAGGCCTTCTAACTCTTTATATATTTGGAGAAAACATCCAAGATATTTTACCCATATTTTAGAGGAAAGTTCAAAAAAAGACTTAAGATAACTTTTGTCAACTTTTATTTTGTCACTTACCTAACTTCAAAACATGAGATAAAACCCTTGAACACTTAAAATATTACATGCCACATCATTCTTAATATATTACACACCCTCCTGTCTTTCCACGAAGATACGAGTTAATTTAGACATTTTGAAAAGTCAGGTGTTACTTCCTTTCCCCCTTAGAAATATCCATCCTCAAATGAAAAACATGAGTCACGCGGTTAAGTCCTTTGGAGTTTCCAAGATTTAGGCTGAGTAACCTTTTTAAATGTGACTATCTAGGAACATGAAACGCAAAAATTCTAACCTAGGCATGTGACGACCCTCAAAATGTAATAGAACGAACTAGTGCTTCATATGAATTTCAGGAGTTAATAACTTGCTAAATAAATGATAAATAGTATCCAAGGGCAGGTTTGAGTGGTTTTGAATTCAAACGTCAAGGGACGACCAAGACGTCCGAAAACTAGTCTTTTGTGTGCTAGTGTGCTCTTGCATATTGTATGTGTTTAGGTGTGTCGTTCGGAGTCTAATATGATGGAGGGTGACCCTAGTATTTAAATGGTAATGTTTTGGGTCGAAACGTCCGGGTAAGACTCCCCAAGGACCACCATAAGGGTCCTTGAGGAGGATCCAAATGTTTGCCAATGAGCTGTCAAAATAGCCCCATTAACGGCCATGGTTGACGCCCCTTCAACCTATCAACGCCCCATCAAAAGGGGGCGTGGCTCCAAACTTATTTGTGGGATCTTAGACAAAAAAATGTCTAGTCACGGTCAAAATTGACGTACCACCAGGACGCCCTGTCAACATATTCACAGTCCGTCAATGGGATGTCGTGGTTTGGTCTGTAATTTTCTGCAATAGTTCGACAAAGCCAATGGTGGTTTGGTAAATTTCACCCTTGGACAATTAAATATGGGGACGGTTATTTTTAGTGTCTTTAGGTATTTTAATTATATTAAAACAATTAAACCATCACTTAGACCCTAACACCTAAATCAAACTCTTCCCTCCCAAATATATTCTCTCAAGAACACCATTGGAGATCTAGGCCAAATTCAAGCTAGGCAAAGGGATTTCAAGTGATTTATTCATCAATTATCGTGGGTTTTCTACTATTGAGGTATGGTAATCCTTCATTCTTGAAAAACCTCTCATTAACCGAGTCCAATTCAAAGGTTTTCAAAAGTGAATAAATGATCAATATCCCCAATTTCTATTATGTGCATGGGTTCATTGTTAAAATATTTTCTATGACATGATATTGATGTATTAATGTTATATCGAGGTTTTTAATATGATTTTAATGGAATTCCTTGAAGAACCCATGTTTTGTCCAAAATTTGCTAAATTGGCTTACTAAGTGGGTATGATGAATGTGATTGGATATTGTTAGAATTGCATTTATATTGTGTTGGATTGTTGTTATCTACTGTTATCCATGCATGATTATGATGAATTTTTGGAGAATTGAGACAGGGTGATCATGTCTTGGATGAAGGGTATGTTGACCTAAATTGTTCTAATTCTAATTAAATTGAGCTTGTGTGGTATGATCCACTTATGGTGGCGGTGTTTAGCTAATGTATATGAATATGTATGTTTATTGTTGTTATGGCCTTGAAGGCATTGAATTCGAAGTAAAGTAATGTCGTGATGCTTATGTATAGAGATGTATTGGAAACATATTCATGTGATTCTTGAAGAAAGTATGACTTGCTAATTAAAGTATGATGTGAATATGAAGTATCATTGTGTGTCGATTATGATGAATGTAGTATGATCATGTTTAGAACACAATGTCATGAATGATGGTGGTTATATGAAAGGTCTTCTCACATATACACACACATTGAATGAATGAATGAATGAAGCTAATGAAAATGTAATGAATTTGAGTCTATTGAAAGGTTTTCAAAATAGAACACTAATGAATGAATGGGGAATTTGGGATGAACACTCTTCTTGAGTAGAGATGTAGTGTCTAGTAACAACCAAAATATTCCTAAGAGCTTTCCAATAAATGAATAATAGGTTTGGACGGTTACTCTTCATGAATTTAGATTTAGTACTTAGTAGCAATCTCTTAACCTATAGCTAATGAATGTAGTGAAATACTTAAATTCTGTGGGGATTAATGCTTAGCCCCGAGAGGATTTGAAAAGGGGTGGATACTCTCTGTTAGTAAAGGTGAAGTATCCCAAAGCAACCTCTTGAGATGGGTACTCTTCATGAGGTTATATGTAGTACTTAGAAGCAATCTTCCTATCCCTTAACTATGCGCCCGCATAAATTTAACTAGTGGTATTCCATGTAAAGGCTAAAAGAATGACCCTACCTTAGGCAAGTGGGGATCCCTCATCCGATAGGGGTTAATACCGGGATTCCATTTTAAGATCCCATGGTCTATGTCGGTTAAAGCTAGCACCCACAAATAAATGTAATGAACTAGGTCTTCCTAAGGGTGTACTACTGAGGGTAGGTGGTGCAATGAAGACGCCATCTATGCATTGTACAAGTAGGCATTTGGAGGGAGTCTTGGTGTTTCCTTGTAATGTTAATGAATGAGTGGGTTACTATATGAGGCTAATGAAGTAAGTTTACTTTATGTACAATGTTGATGAATCATGATGGTCTATAATCTAAAGTTAATGAAGGTTATGTGACTTGTTGAATGTGATGTTCCTACTCTAGGGTGGTTCCAAAGGAGCACTAAGTAGGAGTAGTATAATGGGATGCTACTTTCACATTGCACTAGTATAACATGGAGTTATCCTAGGGGATGGTCTTTAGGTGAAGTTCTTAAATGCATGAATTTTTCATCTAGTATCTCTAGTAATGAATTTTGACTTGTTGAGTTGTGATGGAAAGGATGTATTCTTATATTTGGTAGTCTTAAAGAACACTTAGGTGTGTATTGAAGAGGTTGTATGGGCCATCTCTTCATGTCTTACGTAGGTGTGTCTTAGGATAACTTTGGATAGAGGGTCTTAATGATTAATGGGTTACTTAATTAATATAGTTATATGTTGAGAGTTATGGGAGTATTACCTTGTATGTTAATGATTGACTTATATGATGTCTTTTATACTTGGTTCGCGAAGTTTTATCAAGATAGCATGAAATTAAAATCATATTGCAATTAAATTGTCCTATTTAAAGCATGTTTTTGCATGATTGCCATACTTATTGCTTAATTATACTAACTTTATATTCTTCTCTATTTCTAAAGTATAGGTGGAGGAAAGTGAGGAACTTAGATTTGAAGCTTGGGAAATAAATTGTTCTCTCAAGACTCTTGGCATGTCCTCATATGTTCGAGGACATAGATGTTCTGTCTATTTTTCTTTCATTAAATACTTTGTATAATTACTAGTATCTTTCTTTCAATGTAAGGGCTATGACCCTATAATAATAAGATGTGTCTAAGATGGCTTGTGATGAGACTTAGTTCTTCTTATGTATTATAAAAGAGTTTCCTTATTGACTATACTGTGAAAAGTTTTAATTCCGTACTACTTTTCATACCTATGTAATGAATGAAAGCTAAGGGGCTTGTAATAGACCTCAGAGATGTCAAGTATGCCAAGTGACACCTTGAGGATACTCCCGGGTCGTTACCAGGTGTCTCACAAGATGACACAAATAGCTAAGGATTATAGCTCCGTAATAACAGTGTGAGCAACAACGACAACAATAATACCAATAAGCAACAATATAAAAAAAAATCTGATTGGTATCTAACCTCACTACACTAATATAAATTGATATGCTATAACCCTAGGGGTATGAAAAAAGTTAAGATATTTTGACCTCATGTCATCCTCAGCTTCCCAGGTCACCTCGTCTATATTCTTGTTTCTCCACAATACTTTAATCTAAGCCATCTCCTTGGTCTTAAATTTACGGACATGCCGATCTAATATGGAAATAGGAGTTTTCTCGTAGGACAACTCCTCTGTGATATGAACATCCTAGACTGGGACAACCTGATAAGGGTATCCTACGCACTTCCATTTCATCAATACATGGAACAAGGGATGAACAGATTCAAGCCCCGAAGGCAATTCTAACTCAAAACTAACCTTCATCATGCAAGAATTCCATAGGAACCCTCTCTTAAGCGCTTTCTTTCTGGCTTGGAAGTGAATAGAAATATTTTCATGGCTTAAAACTTTCACTAACCCGACATAACACATTTTTTACCCAATCAAGATCCAACTCAGATTCTGCCCCGGAAGTCCGTAGTAAAACCCTCATAAGTTTTTACTCTGATGTCAGCTGGATACGGGGTTTTTTGTGTTGCAAACATGACTCGTAGGCCTTCAATTTATTGGTTAATAGTCCTTCTAACTGTTTATATATTTGGAGAAAACAGCCAAGACATTTTTGACCCAAGGTTTAGAGAAATCTTTAAAAAGAAACTTACTATAATATTACTGAACTTTTATTTTGCACTTACCTAACTTCAAAAGTTGAGATACAACCCTTGAACATTTAAAATATGATATACCATGTCATTCATAATTTATTAAAAATCCTCATTGTCTTTCAACGAAGATATGAGTTAATTTAGACGTTTTGAAAAGTCTGTGTGTTACATCATGTATTGAGAGCCATTACAATCAAATATTTGAATGATTTCATATTGTTCTTATGGAAAGTCGATCCTCCACGCCAAGCTTAGCTAAGTTCTAAATCTTGAGCAAGATTCGAAGTTTGATTTCACATATGCTTTCTCTAAATCTCCTACTGGTAAATGAATAATCCGGCTACATTTTGTAAATACAAGTCTTATTTAATCATAATTATCCTTTATATTGGTAATTAAATTGTTTTACCAAACATAGTTCTTTGAATTTTTATAGCAAGTTTCAAAAATAAATCCTAAAACCCCTTTCATTTATAATATACCATGGTTGCAACACTTCCATTCCCCTTTTTCCTCCTCTTCCTTTGCTCTTCTTTCTTACAATCACCGTGTTTCCACTAAACGAGCTATGTTCCCCTCTCATGTTTAATATTTTATTAATTCATACTTGATAAAATGTGGAAATTTCTTTTCCAATTTGAGGTCACTTTGATTTTTAGTATCGATTTGAGTTTCAACTATATTTCATAGTTGAGCCTCTTGCTTTTTGCTATTTTAAAACAAATATGTATAGTTTGGAGGTTCTATATGTTGAACAAGCTTTGGATTTTATTTAGTTATATTAGTGTATTAATAAAATTGAGGAAAAAAACAAATAAAATTGAGAAAGTCTATCTAGAAAATTTGAGTGCTTCGTTAACCCACCCCCCAAACGAATGTTTAATATGAGATAGAGAGACTACCCCTAAAATCAACATATTTGCTTAAATTATGATATTGTTGATAAAATTAAGTTGAACGACTAGATATGATGTATTAAACTAATTGAGCGAAGAAATACAATAAAATTAATGTGCTAACGGACACAACATGAGTTTCCAAAAATGCTATTAGTGCTCATGTTCAGTGATACAACGTGATTTTCACAAAAGATGTATCACTAATATGACAAATTTCAAAACTAATGCTATGTTTTCTAATAAGTGAAACGATCATTGTGTATGGTAATCATGCACTAAAGTACCAATATTTATGAAAATTTCTCTTTTTTTGTAATATATATACACGTCTTATCATTTCTAACATGAAACCTAAACAGTGGCAGGTGCAAAAAGAAATCGAGGTGTTTCAATTCTCATGCAATCTTTAAAAGCTAGGTGCATTTTAATCTTATTCTATAAAAGCTAGGGGTACATCTTAAATTTTGTCAGCTTCCTATCGTTCTAGTCTAAATCTCTCTATTTTAATTTCCTAGTCCTTTTTATTTCTACATCCAACAGACGCCATTAACGAATTCATGTTACTTCATCTACTAAAGATAAATAGTGCTTAGTCTTTACCTCTCATTAGTTGGCGAAAACAATCAGTACTGAGAAGTTATAGTAGGAACGTGAATATCATTGATTAAAGAATATGTTGCTTCTATAACAACAACAAAGTAGGACCCTTCAAAAATGTCATTGGGTGTGTGTAGGATCTTTCAACGGTAGTGCACTTTTGGAGGATCCGATGCGACTATGACAACATTTATGGAGAGTTCATGCAACTTAGGGAAAAAAGTTGAACCACTGAACATTCTATAATCACCAAACGTCCATATATAGCAATTAGGAAGTCCAACAGACACAAAAATAAAGGAAAAAGTTAAAGGGTTGAAGATTGTATTGTATACTGACCAGACGTCTATAAACAACAATTGGAAAGTCGGTGGAGATACAAATATGTACTCGTTTACCAGGCGGACGTAGGGACCTCCCGCCAACAGTTTTGAGCAGAGATGCAGGATTTACTCCACCTCTAACTTGTTTCATTAATAAATATGTAAGGACTTAAAAGTATATTATATTTTAGGTATATTTTCGTTATTGGGGGCTTAACCCTTGAGACACCTGAAATAGGGTGGAGAAACTGAGTTAATAGGAAAAGATGCTTCGAATCCTGCTTAACAAGCGATCAAATGAGAGTGGTGGAGTTGTTAAGAGGTTGCCCCCTGAAATTGTTAAAGTTTCTTGTCCTGGTCATCTTGTTTTAGCTGATCTTCTTGTAGCCAAGAGCCCTGGTTCAGTAAATCCTTCATCTCTGCTCAAAACTATTGTCCGGAGGTCCCTGCACCCGCCTGGTGAATGAGTATATATTTGTATCTGATGTGACTTTCCAATTATGGACATCTGGTCAGTATAGAATACAATCATCAACCCTTTAACTTTTGCCCTAATTTTTGTGTCTGTTGGACTTCCTAATTGCTATTTATGGACCTCTGGTGATTATAGAATGTTCAGTATTTTAAATTTTTTCCCTAAGTTACTTGGACTCTCCAAAATGTTGTCATAGCCGAATTAGATCCTCCGAAAATGCGCTACTGTTCAAAGATCTTATACACACCCGATGACATTTTTGACGGGTCCTACTTTGTTGTTATAGAGGCAACATATTCTTTGATCAATGATATTCACATTCCTACTATTACTTCTTGTTATATTCTAGATGTTTTGATGATCCTCACAAATGCGGGGACCTGGTCCCTGGCAGAGTTCTCTCGTCCAGATACAAATAGGGTACAGTCGTGAAAACTGTCATATCAGGTGGTAGGTGAAAAGTGCAGTGTCCTACACCAATAAGAAGAGCAGACGAGATTGTATGTTTCAGTATCTCATAAATGCAGGGACCTGGTACCAGTCTGCATAAAATGATATTTGCAGATGACAAAGGTTGTGATATGTGTTAAGGAGAAACAGATCAGACTATCCTTCAGGTGAAACATGCATACTTTTAATCTTCCAAAGAACTTTCGGTTGAAGTGGTAAATACTACACGTTGTGTGGCCAAAATGATGATATTGAGAAGTTTGATCTCAATATTGATGAAAGAATAATTGTGGTACACTCTTCCTCAAGTAAGGCTTATCAGGGGTATACTAAAAATGGGCATGTGTTTGTTGATGATTTTGGAAGAGTTTAGAAGTTGCAAAGAAAGAATTTTCTGAGATGGAAGGGTTGTTTGATAATAGAGAGATGGTCTTAATAGTGAGCTTGATGAAGAAAATTCTCTTCATGAATCCATCAATCTCAAGGAAGCTGATGCAGATGATGAACCTGATGAGGGACCCAGTCCTCAAGACAGCGTTGAACAAAGATGATGCAGTTCAAACTGATAATGTGAATTCTAAAGGTGAGAATGAAGAAGCTAATCAACATCAGTTTGGAAGATGCAAAGTATGACAGTTGGTTCCCAAACAAGCTGATTGGGTTGTCCAAGTTGCTCCTCAATAATGGCTTCAAGAGAGGTATACACACATGGAAAAAGGGCTGAAGAAAAGGAGAGGTTAGGACAGATCTAGGCAATCACATTCAAACTACAGAGAGGGACCTGGTCCTTTCTCGAAGGTTAGCAGTCTTAACATAGCAGTTTGAATTATGCATGAGAACCATTGCAAGTGCCACATGTTTGTCATTCAAGAATCTGACCGTTGTCTCATCTTTTGAGTATCAAAATGATACTTCTTTTCTCTTTCTTTATATTCCATATTTCTTTATATTTCCCTAGAAAAATCAATTTACCTTACAAATATCAAAGTTCGTTTTTAAATTATCTTTTCTCTTCTCTCAAAATACACTTCAAGTTGTTAAACCCTTTATTCTTATTGGAGAATTTTCTGATGAAGATGTTTTTAAGTGTGAAGAGGGACCTGGTCCTCCAAGAAAATTTAAGAAGTGGAAAAGATGATGTTCAAAAAGGGTGAAGTTGATATTTCCAGAACTCAAATCTCAAGAGAAAGGTGTCTGATTTTAAAAAAAAAACTCTTCTTGGTTCCTCAATTATTGGTCTATTCATTTCGGAGTCCTTGAGTTGTTTCTGTTTCCAATATTTCTGTCATGACAAACTCAAACTGGTGTTAGAAGCTATGAACAATTATTCATGTTAACTGGAATACTAAAATAGGTTGTCTAAAAGACCAGCTTCTGAAACAACACTATCAAAGGGACCAGGTGCTAAAAAAAAATGGTAGCCCTGAAGGTTCAACATACAAGTTGGGCTGCACAACATCGTGAATGTTAAGAGATGATTCTGAAAATGTTATGCTAAGTGATATGCTCTATTAAATCTTTTCTTTCAATCCCTTGCTTCTAAGTCATCCCTTCTCTTCCTATCGCTCTATGACAGTCCTCATTACTCTTTTTGGGCATTGCTTTGGTTTTCATTTGTAATCATATTTGCAATGCTTTGATGGCTGATCTTTTGTTTATGGATGAAAAATGTCTTGTTTCTACTCACTTGTCTCATTACTTTATGCCTTTTTAATCATGCTCAATGTTGCCCAAGTGGCCATGAATTTGCTGGAACTATATTTCTGTCAACTTTGTTTACTGCTTTAACCATTTTTTATGATGTCAAAAGGGGGAAAGTTGTTAAGGTAAGGTATGAGATCAATGGTGTTATAACTGCTTGAAGAAGACATGATAACATCGATAGGGGAAATCAATGGTAGCTACTTGAAGAGATATGGTCATGCTGACAGGGGGAATAAATGCTTTCTACATGACGAGGACCTGGTCCTGTCGATAGGGGGAAGAAGATGTTTGTCATCATCAAAAAGAGGGGGAAAATGATATGCTGATGTTTTGATGATTTGACAAACTTCGGGGATGATTAAACTCCAGTTACCCTAAGAATTCTTGTTGATAGGGGGAACTGGTGAATATGTTTATCAACGTCAAAACGAGGGAAAAAGGTATATTGATGTTTTGATGATTTGACAAACTTTGGAGATGATTCAACTCCAGTTACCCTAAGAATTCTTGTTGATAGGGAGAACTGGTGAATAAGTATGTATCATCAAAAGGGGGGAAAATGTTAGTTCAAAACTGAGTTGAGATGTTAGCTCGAACTTCATATGAAGTTTTGATGATTTAACAAACTTATCGATCTAACAAGAAACCAGATCCTTGTTATTGGAATTGCTGACATTGAGATGAATGATAAACTCCGTGTGAGGTATATTTGTGTGCCATCATCAAAAAGGGGGAAAATGTTATATTTTAGATGTTTTGATGATCCTTACAAATGTGGGGACCTGGTCCTTGGCAGAGTTCTCTCGTCCAGATACAAATGGGGTACAGTTGTAAAAGTTGTCATGTCAGGTGGTAGGTGAAAAGTGCAGTGTCCTACACCAATAAGAAGAGCAGACGAGATTGTATGTTTCAGTATCTCACAAATGCAGGGACCTGGTCCCAGGCAGAGTTTCCTTCATCAGATACATAATTGGTTACAGCTGTAAAGCTGTCACGTCAGCGGTTGGTGAGGCGTCAGTGTACTACACCAATCAGAATGGAGGAGGGTGTTTGTCCAACGGATAAAAATTCTTTATGTTTGATATTTTTAGCATAACAAAAATCATATTATATTCATTCATCCAAAGAAGGAAGTCAGTCAGCAAGCCTTTTCAAGAACTCACAAAGAAGTTTGCAAGGGTCCTGGTCCCCTCAAGCAAAGGACCTGGTCCCCTCAAGCAAGGGACCTGGTCCCCGCAAGACTGCGACATGAAAAGGTGAAAAGACAGCTGTCAGAAAAGTTGCCACCTCTGATGTGGTAGGTGCACAACTTTTCCAACAGCAGGCCTTCAGCCAATGAGATGGGTTCAACGAATTTGTGGTGAATTATATTATATCTTTCCAACAAACACAAATTCAAGACTTGGCAAACTAAACTTGGATTTTCTCTCAAAAATTCACAAGCTTGAAAAGAAGGCCATCTTCAAGGTAGACCAATACTCATACTCAACAAAAGGATCTGATAAGAGTACTGAAGCATATTTGTTGAGTTTTGAGTTTTGTGTCTATCATTTCATAGTTTTTGCAACTTGAAAACATCTCAAGAACTCTTGCAAAGGCTCACAAAAGGAGTGAAGAAGTTTTGGCAAACAAAGTTTTGGATTTCAAAAAATCCAAAAGCTCAAAAAGCAAAGGTCATCTTCAAGAAGCATCCTAAGATCAACAGGGACCGGATAGAGCTGCAAGCTATATAGTTGTCTTAGGATTATATCTTCCGTTCTTACATTATAAATCTGTTCCTAATTTATAAAGGATTCAGATATTTGGTTCGGATTTGTAAAAATCTAAATCAGTTAGGGTTAACTGATTTAGTGGGCAACATTGTTTTGTTGCTTAGTAAAATTCTAAGTCATCTAGAGTTAGGTGGTTTAATGGGCAGTGTGGTATCCGCTTAGCAAAGTCTAAGTTATCTAGGGGTGATAGCTTAGTGGGCGGTGTTGTATCCGCTTAAGCTCTTCAAGTAATAGGTAGATTACTTGATCGTGAGATTAATAACTTTTTCTCACATTGGTTGTAACCGGGTTTCACTTTTGCTTGAGAAGATTAGTGAAGACGGTTGAAAATTCTGTGCAACAGGTCGTGGTTTTACTCCCTTGAGCAAGGAGGTTTCCACGTAAAATCATTGTGCAAATTTTAGTTACAACCATTTACTTTCTGCATTTGTTTCAACTACTGTCCTTGCTGAGTCAAGGGACCTGATCCGTTGACTTATAGTAGATGTTGACCACTGTCTGTGCTTACATACTGTTTTTACTGTGTCAAAGGATCTGGTCCATTGACTGTTAGTGGAAGCACCCATTCCAACACTTCTAAATAATGATTGTTTTCCCCAACTAATGAGAGGTCAGGACTAGGCTACCTTTTGGATGCTGCTACTTAGTTCGACTTTCTTTTTAATAGATGAAGTAACAAGAATTCATTAATGCCGTCTGGTGGATGCAGAAATTAAAAGTACTAGGAAATCGAAACAGAGAGATTTAGACTAGAAGGATAGAGAGTTGACAAAATTTATGAGGTACTCCTAGATTTTACGAGATAAGTTTAAAATACACCTAGATTTTACAGAGTTTATGGGAATTGAAATACTGTTGATTCCTTTTTGGCCATTTACACCAAAATATACTTGTTGGTATAATGTGCCAGATCTTTTTGATGTTTTTGTTCGTCAACTTCCCAAAAATTACGGCTCTCTTAGGCATACCACCGTATGCCGTAACTCAAGAAAATCAAAAATTAGAGGAAAATATTCCAAATGTCAACCACTACTTGGCAGAGTAGGAAGAGGTGTTTCATGTTTGTTGGTGACCAGACATTGATGGTACATGTAAAATCTATTCACTATCTGAATGTTTATCCAGCTAACACTATACTGTGTAGGCTTCATAGATTGCTGCTTAAGGAAAAACATTTGAGTTTGGGGGTAGTTTTAAACATATCCCACATGAACCTTACAAAAAAATAATTAAAAAGAAAATCATGTATTAGCTTCCAAAGCCATTGATCAACATTCCCAATCTGAGTTATTGAAGAATTGTAGCCTACCTTCACTGTCAATACCCCCCTTTTGTGTAGCCCAACCTTATACCATAATTTGTGTGGTTCGGGAAAGTGGACTGCAATATTTGTAAGAAAATCAACAGTTCCTTTAGTTCCTTCTAATCTGTATATTCGATACGACATTATGTCTGTTCTGTGCAATGGAGAAATTAACTTTTTAGGCAATTTGAAATAAATTTGGGAAATCAAACATTAGAGGTGATTTAGGGAGAGCCATGGATCTTTCCGAATTTTGATATTATTTTCCTGAAACCCATCTTTTATGTGATATTATAAGAGAAATCATCCCATAAGTTGCTAATGGTACTTCCATAATCCAATATCACGCGAAGCCCTAGATAATTTACAGACGTTATTTTGTGAGCCATGTTTTTCTATCACCGACTACTAGCTTCCGAAGAGCATCATCACTTTTTCCATATCTTCATAGCCACTTCATGAACCTGCATTTGTTGTGTCCTACCTGTTTTGGCGTCTTGTTAGTTACCCATTTTATCAACTGAAATTTGTGCCCCTTATGTTGCTTCCCCAAAAGAATGATCTCCTGATTATGCCAAATTATTGCACCGCCATTTTTGGTATTGGAATGAGTGACATCAGATAAGTAGGAATACAAATATCATAGTGAGTGTTCCTCCCATTAAGATGTATCGCAGTTGCCAAGTAACCATTTGTTCCTCAAACTTCTCAATTACTCTACTTTATGTCTCTACAGATTTGTTTGGGCCCTAATGGGTCATTCTCAGGTAAGTTGTTCGTAAATGTCCAGTGTTGCAACGGAGAATTCCTGCCAGTTCCACTAATTTTGGAACATCATTGACATTATATAATATGATTTTGAGCATATTAAAGTGAGAGCTTCAAATATAGATTGGGTAACGTTGAGATATAATATGTGATATCTCAGCACCACAAAAGATGGGAGAATCATCAGCAAAAAGTAGCTATGATACCTCCACAGTTCCACCAGGGTTTATTCCAACTTCAAATCCTTTGATCTTCTGAAGTTCTCTGGATTATTTAGTAATATGCAGAAAAGTTGAGGGCTTGCCTTATGCCATTTCTCGGTGAGAAAATCCCTCAGGTCCCCCGTTCACAATCACTGAGTATTTGACTGCGGTGCAAAATCTAATCCATATAACCCATCTTTCTCCAAAGCCCATTTTATTATTTCACAGTCAACAAATAGGATCGATTAACTTTAACAAAAGCCCTCACATCACATTTGCACAAAAGTTCAAGAGTTTTTGTCTTTTGTTTCTAGTAAAGCACTTCATTTGAAATCAGTGTTTGCATCATTGATCTGTCTGACTTAAATGAAAGCAATATGGTGTCCAGGGACTAGTTTGCATCACACTAATCAGTTTGATGGCACTGAGTTCAATTGTACCTTCCCCTTTAGGAATAAGTTTAATGAAGGGTATGTTTCTCGGGATCAGTGACGGGTGTCTGACACGGGTACGGATCTACAGATATGATTCTTTATGATAATAATTTCTAGATTCAGGATACAAATCTAGATATGGTTACGGGGGTGGCACATAGTTTATGGGACAAGGGTAACCACCTTTGGTCCACTCAGTGCTAAGTAAATCATTAATCATATTCATATTTTAATCCATAGAAAAGTACTATTAAGTTACTAATCCAGGCTAGAAACATCGCAAAGTAGCTCGGTAAACCACGAGAGAGAAAACATACTAGTTTTCTTATCAAACCATTGGTTTTGAACCCTACTCATGTGTCATGCCCCAAACTCAAAGGGCGCAACTGCCTCTTAATGCAAAGGATTAGGCCCACGCTGACCCTGCTGAACCATTTGGTAATAGTGCATGGCAGCCACATGCAATAAAGAAAACGAACTAGTATATCTCGGCTGAAAACTAAATCCTCCGCGGGCAAGACCCTTGTCAATAGATCTATAAAAGAAACAGTTACTCCCAAGAGTTCATATAAATAAATATTCAACTAGCACAAAAGTCCTGATCAAACTGTCGAGCAAACCATGATATCTATACCAAAACTGAAAACAGGGATATATCAAGACAATACATCAGACAACTCACAATCTTCAACAAACCAACAAGCTAGGCCAGCATGGCCATAATGAAGTTATACAGCCCCAAACATTAGTCTGCAAGCCTCTATGAGTAGTAAAGATTGGCGGGAAAGGGCCCAGCCTACCCATAAATATATATAAAACAAACCTAACAAACCTTCCAACTCTAGAAGATCTAGAGAAAAGGGGATAGCGAATCGGATAGATGTAAATCCTGCTACTGAAGCAGTCTACTGGTCATTTTTCCAGACCTGCATGTAGGAATGCAGTGCCCCCAGGCGGCGGGGCATCACTACAAAATAATATACATAGTATGGAAGGCTATAGACTAAAGGAGACAGTATCATAATATACAAAAGCAATCACGTGTGGAAATCAAAATTTAGATAAGCATGCTAAACCACTACTAAATCTAAAAATACAATAATGATCAAACATCAACCTAACCAAGCCCCCATAAGCTCGGTAGGTACAAACAACATACAACCTACCTAGAACCTCATAAGCCCTGAAGGTGCCGAATCAATATATATACCCCTAGACCTTGTCTTTGTATGAAGTCACATAGCCCTTCTTGCAATGATATAGCCCGGTAGGAAGCGCATAACCCTCTTACGCAACATCATAGCTCTGTGGGCTGCACAAAGCCTTATTTTGCATCAACATAGCCCTATAGGCAACACATAGACCTCTTTGGCGTCAAAATAGCCCCGTAGGCAATACATAACACTCTTTTGCATCAATATATTCCCGTGGGAAACACATAGCCCTCCTTGGCAATAACATAGTCCTATAACACAACATCATAGCCCCCATAGGTAGTTCATAGCTCAAAAACTAACCACAATATCCCCAAGGGAGACAACAAACAATTGAATAGTCTAAAGACGAGGAATTTAGCTATAAACCATATATATGATTAATCTCCAACTCGTTCCTAACTTCAAGTCGTTCTTAACAGATTATGCGTCCCAAAAATGAGGGTTTATAACCACTCAATAAGACAACCACTCATAATTACATCTACAAGATCACCACTACCCTATTTTTTCACTCCCAAGCTCCAAGGAAACATGTTGAACGAAGAGAATAATGTTAACATACCTTTCCAATGAACGCTCGAAAGACTGTAGTTCCTTCACGAAAGTTGTTAATTTTTTTCTAAGCTTCACATACAGTATTTATACACAGCTGGTACACACCTATAAGAAATTCACCATAAATATGAAATCGGTAGATTTCCATATTGCCTCAACATGACGAAACATCCATAGAAATTCATTAAAACAATCATAAAAGAGTCCCGAGATGATTATCTTAGTTAAACAAGTGTAAATCTTGAAAAAACACCAATAACTACAAATTTATAGCTTCAAAAACCAGCTCCAAACGCTGCTAATAGAATGGATAAATGATTGCCACGTGTAGAGATCATGTTTTTAGGCACGGAGGCAACCTTTAATGGTAGAAATCCTCAAAACTAACATTCATCATTCAAGAACTCCATAGGAACCCTCTCTTAAGCTTTCTTTCTTGTTTGGAAGTGGAAATAAATGTTTTCATGGCTTAAAACGTTGAGTAAGCCGACATTCCATATTTTTTACCAGACCTTATTCGGATTCTGCCCCAACAGTCGGTAGTAAAACCCTCATAACTTTTTACTCTGATGTGGGTTGGATACAGAGTTTTGTTCATTGAAAACTAGACTCGTCAGCCCTTCTTTAATAGGTAATAGGCCTTCTAAATCATTATATATTGGAGAAAACATCCAAGATATTTTACCCAAATTTTAGAGAAAAGTATAAAAAAAGACTTAAGATAACTTTCGCCAACTTTTATTTTGTCACTTACCTAACTTCAAAACATGAGATAAAACCCTTGAAAACATAAAATATTACATGTCACATCATTCTTATTTTATTACCCACCCTCCTTCTCTTTCCACCAATATACGAGTTAATTTAGACATTTCTAAAAGTCAGGTGTTACCTCCTTTACCCCTTAGAAGCATTCGTCCTCAAATGAAAAACCTGAGTCACGCGGTTAAGTCCTTTGGAGTTTCCAAGATTTAGGCTGAGTAACCTTTGTAAATGTGACTATCTAGAAACATAAAATACAAAAATTCTAACCTAGGCGTGTAACGACCATCAAAATGAAATAGAACAAACTCGAGGTTCATATGAATTTCAGGAGTTAATAATGCTAAATAAATGATACATAGTATCCAATGGCAGGTTTGAGTGGTTTTGAAGTCAAACGTCAAGCGACGACCAAGACGTCTGGAAACTAGTCTTTTGTGTGCTAGTGTGATCTTGTATGTTGTATGTGAATAGGTGGGTCATATTTTGGGTAGAATCGTCTGGGTAAGAATCTACAATGACAACCCTAAGGGTCCTTGAGGAGGATCCAAACTTTTGCCAATGAGCCATCAAAACAGACCCATTGACAGCCACGGTTGACGCCCTTCAACCAATCGACGCCCCATTAAAAGGGGGCGTGGCTCCAAACTTATTCGTGGGAGATTGGCCCCAAAATGTCTAGTCAGAGTCAAAATTGACGTACCACTAGTACGCCCTGTCAAACCATCGAGAGTCCGTCAATAGGGTGTCGTGGTTTGGTCTTTAATTTTCTGCAATAGTTTTACCATGCCAAGGGTGGTTTGGTAAATTCCACCCTTGGACAATTAAACATGGGGAAGATTATTTTAAGTGTTTCAGGTATTTTAAGCATATCAAAAAAATTAAACCAACACTTAGACCCTAACACCTAAATCAAACTCTTCCCTCCCAAATATATCCTCTCAAGAACACCATTGGAGGTGTAGGTGAAATTCAAGCTTGGAGAAGGGATTTAAAGTGATTTATTCATCAATTTTTGTGGGCTTTCTACTAGTGAGGTATGATAATCCTTCATTCTTTAATAACCTCTCATTCAACGAGTTCAATTCAAAGGTTTTCAAAAGTGAATAAATGATCAATTTCCCCAATTTTTATTTTGTGTATGAGTTCATTGTTAAAATGTTTTCCATGACATGATATTGATGTATTAATGTTGGATCAAGGTGTTTAATATGATTTTAATGGAATTCCTTGAAGAACCTATTTTTTGTCCAAATATGCTAAATTGGCCAACTAAGTGGGTTTGATGAATGTGATTGGATATTGTTAGAATTGTGTTTATGTTGTGTTGGATTATTGTTATCTATTCTTATTCATGCCTAATTATGATGAATTGTTGGAGAATTGAGAAAGGGTGATCATGGCTTGGATTAAGGGTAAGTTGACCCTAAATTGTTCTAATTCGAGTTGAATTGATCTTGTGTGGTATGGTCCACTTATGGTGGCGGTGTGTAGCTAATGTATGTGAATATGTATGTGTATTGTTGTTATGGCCTTGAATTCATTGAATTAAAGTAAAGTAATGTCATGATGCTTATGTATAGAGATGTATTGTGAAGATATGCATGTGATTCCTGAAGATAGTATGACTAGCTAATTGAAGTATGATGTGATTGTGAACTATCATTATGTGTCGATTATGATGAATGTAGTATGAACATATTTAGAACACAATGTCATGAATGTTGGTGGTTATGTGAAAAGTCTTCTCACATATACACACACAATGAATGAATAAATGAGTGAAGCTAATGAAAATGTAATGAATGTGAGTCTATTGAAAGGTTTTTTCAGTAGAACTCTAATGAATGAATTGGTATTTGGGGTGGACACTCTTCTTGAGTAAAGATGTAGTGTCTAGTAACAACCTCAATATTCCTTATAGCTTTCCAATAAATGAATGATAGGTTCGGATGGTTACTCTTTGTGAGTTTAGATGTAGCACTTAGTAACAATCCCTTGACCTATAGCTAATGAATGTAATGAAAGACTAAGACTCAGTAGGGATTAATACTTAGCACTGAGAGGATTTAAAAAGGTGTGGATACTCTCTGTGAGTAGAGGTGCAGTATCCCAAAGCAACCTCTTGAGATGGGTAGTCTTTGTTAGTTGAGATGTAGTACTTAAAACAATCTTCATATCCCTTAACTACGCGTCTGCATAGGACTAACTAGTGGTATTCCATGTAAAGGCTAAAAGAATTACCCTAACTTAGGAAAGTGGGGATCCCTCATCCGGTAGGGTTTAATACCGAATTCCATGTTAAGATCCCATGGTCTATGTCGGTTAAATCTAGACCTCACAAATGAATGTAATGAACTAGGTCTTCCTAAGGGTGTACTACTTAGAGTAGGTGGTAGGCTTGGACGTCATCTATGCATTGCACAAGTAGGCATTTGGAAGGAGTCTTGGTGTTTTCTTGTAATGTTAATGAATGAGTGGGTTACTATATGAGGCTAATGAAGTAAGTTGACTTTATGTCCAATGTTGATGCAGCATGATGGTCTTATGTCTAAATTTAATGAAGATTATGTGACTTGTTGAATGTGATGTTCCTACTCTAGGGTGGTTCCAAAGGAGCACTAAGTAGGAGTAGTATAATGGGATGCTACTTTCACATTGCACTAGTATAACATGGAGTTATCCTAGGGGATGGTCTTTAGGTGAAGTTCTTAAATGGATGAATGTTTCATCTAGTATCTCTAGTAATGAATGTTGACTTGTTGAGTTGTGATGGAAAGGAAGTATCCTTATATTTGGTAGTCTTAAGGAACATTTAGGTGTGTATTGAAGAGGTTGTATGGGACATCTCTTCATGTCTTACCTAGGTAGGTCTTAGGATAACTTTGGATAGAGGGTCTTAATGATTAATGGGTTACTTAATTAATATAGTTATATGTTGAGAGTTATGGGAGTATTACCTTGTATGTTAATGATTGACTTGTAAGATGTCTTTTACACTTGGTTCGCGAAGTTTTATCAAGATAGCATGAAAAACATATTTTAATTAAAATATCCTCTTTAAAGCATGTTTTTGCATGATTGCCATACTTACTACTTAATTGTACTAACTCCATATTCTTCAGATTGTTCACTCAAGACTCTTGGTATGTCCTCATATGTTCGAGGAAATAGATGTTCTTTCTAGTTTTCTTTCATTAAAGACTTTGTATAATGACTAGTATCTTTCTTTCAATGTGAGGGCTATTACCCTATAATAATAAGATGTGTCTAAGATAGCTTGCGATGAGACTTAGTTCTTCTTACATTTTATAAAAGAATTTCCTTACTGACTTTATTGTGAGAGTTTTAAATTCGCACTACTTTTCATACCTATGAGATTAATGAAAGCTAAGAGTCTTTTATAAGACCTCATAGAGGTCAAATACGCCAAGTGACGCCTAGAGGGTACTCCCGGGTCGTTATGAGGCGTCTCACAGCATGAAATAATAGCTAACAATTATAGCTCCACAATAACAATGTGAGCAACTATACAACGACAACAACAATAAAGACAAGAAAATATATAAAAAAATCTGATTGGTATCTAACCTCATTACACTAATATAAATTGATATGTCATCACCCGGCGGGTATAAAAAAGTGATGATATTTGGACCTCATGCCATCCTCAGCTTCCCAGGTCACCTCATCTCTATTCTTGTTTATCCACAATACATTAATCTAAGCCACCTCTTTGATCTCAAATTTACGTACATGCCGATCTAATATGGCAATAGGAGTTTTCTCGTAGGACAACTCCTTTGTCATATCAACATCCTAAACTGGGAGAACCCGAGAAGGGTATCCTACGCACTTCCATATTATCAATACATGGAACACGGGATAAACATATTTTAGCCCCAAAGTAAATTGTTACTCATAATCCACCCATCATATCCTCCGAAGGCTCCGGTATTGCCCATTGAATCTTGGACTAAGTTTGAATTTTTTGCCAAATCTTATAACACCTTCATAGGAGAGACTTTTAAGAATACCCAATCATCGACACAAAACTCTAAGTCCTTTCATCACACATCTGAGTGTGACTTTTGTCGGCTTTGAGATCTTAGGAACTTCTCCATAATGAGCTTAACCTACTCCATTTTGTGTTGTACTAAGTCGGGTCCAATCAACTCTGACTTATCTACCTCGAACAATCCAATCGGGGACTTACATTTTCTCTCATACAAAGCCACATAAGGTGCCATCCCGATGCCGTAATGATAACTATTATAGTATGAGAACTCAATAAGAGGCAAGTGTTCATCCTAACTTCCCTTGAAGTCAAGCGCGCACGCCCGTAACAAATCCTGGAGTCTTAAAATTGTGAGTTTAGCCTAGCCATCTGTCTGTGGGTGAAAGGTTGTAGTAATTTAGATTACTTTGTGTCCCCAGTCCTTGAAGAAACACCAATAACTGTACATTTATATCTTCAAAAACAAGCTCCAAACATAGCTAATAGAAGGGGAAAACAATTTTCACATGTATAGATCACGTTTCTAAGCACGGGGTCAACCTTTAATGCTAGAAATCATAAAAACTAACCTTCATCATGCAAGAATTCCATAAGAACCCTCTCTTAAGCTTTCTTTCTATCTTGTAAGTGAAAAGAAATGTTTTCATGGCTTAAAACATTGACTAAGCCGACATAACATATTTTTTGCCCGATCCGAATCCGACTCGGATTCTGTCCTGGAAGCCGTAGTAAAAACCTCATAACTTTTTATTCCAATGTTAGATAGATACGAGGTTTTTTGTGTTGCAAGCGAGATTGGCACGCCTTCAATTTAATGGGTAATAGGCATTTTTACTTGTCACGACCCGATAGTACCCCCTAGAATTTAGGGAATTCTCGAATTGAAACACGATATACTCGACCTCTCGGAGGTCTTGTAAAATTCCTTTCGTACCATTCATTGCATACATGTATGAAAAGTAGTGCAGAATTAAAACTTTTCACACGAAATAATAATACTTCAAAATATCTCTTTTATAGAAAAATATAATGAAAGGCTAAGTCTCAAAGTCGCCGTCTTAGACAAACGAATATATTGGGACACGACCCATACTTCATCATATAGAAAATAGCTAAGTCTATTACAATACATTCAATAAGGAAATCTAAACATAATGATTTCCTCGAATCTAGTGAGGACATACCAATATTTTACTTGAATGAACACTAACCCAAGCTTCAACTTCGACACTCCTCTCAAATGTCACCTATACCCTTAGAGATAGACAAAATGTATGGAATTAGTACAAACACTTGTACTAAGTATAGTGTAATGCATAAAATCATGAGAAACGGACATTTGTACAAAACATGCTCTCTTTGAGTAAAACATCATATTATAAGTATAAGAACAACATTTAACACCTTAGAAACATATAAGATATACATAAGCATTTTATCAAGTATTGAAGAATATTACAGTGAACTAAGTGAACTAAGTTCAACTTCACAGTGACCTCTTTTAGCTTGCAACCCTCTCACCTAAGTTTATCCTAAGACTCACTTAAGTGAGACGAACACACCTAAATGATCCCTAAGAATACTGAAGATAAGATGATTCTCACTTATTTGTTAAACTCCCTACCTAGAATTACTCAAGCCTAACTAAGCAATCCTCAAAGCTACTCTAGGTAAGTACTTTCTCATTAACATTCCTTTACTAAAGTCATTATGTTAATTAAGTCATTTAGACAACATTCATCACTTATGGACATTCACATAATGGTCTTTAAGAAGACCTAGGGCACTCACACACTAACATCATCAAATCCTAATCGTGCAATGTCTAGATAGTGTCCCATTCCACTACCTAAACTTCATAGTACTTATCCAACACTAGCATGTATCCCACATGATGAGAATAGGCAATAATCGACATAGACCATACTATCTAGGCATGGAATGTAGAGTCATAAACCTACTCCGATGGAGGGTTTTCTACTTGCCAAGGGTAGAATTAGGACACATCCCATGTAGGCACATGGTTAAGGAATATTAAGGTCTTTTATGCACTCTAGTCTCATTCTCAAGTAGAGATACAATTTACTCTAGTCTCCTTCTTAATTAGAGCTATAAACCATAACATATTCACTCGGTTCTAGCCTTTTTTCTCATAGAGTAAGTTCAATAAAAAGAGAGCATATGAAAAGGTACCATCTCTTGTTCATTACCTAGTCATAATGCACCTACCAAAGATGGGTCCACTAGGGCTTCCACTCAATGGTCTATAAGGATATCTCATTCTTAACCTTCTTTCTATATAGAAGGTTCCACATAATAGTCATGCTTAGAAGGACACCATCTTAGGTCTATCGATCCTAGACTTTCACTCAACATTCATCCATACACATACAAGAAAAAGGTGCATAAGCCTACTAAGTCAAGATGTTCATATTCATAATGTACATGTATCAAGTAAGGGACACAAGTCTATCAAGACAAGACAGAACATACTTTACTTTATTACATATAGCATATCATTCTTTGAAGCACTTAGGAATGACCCTTATCATATTTATGTCATACTATACCTTACTATAACATCATCAATATAACCATTGTAGACTCATATAGTCAAGTAGGAACAATCATGCATCAACTTTAAGACTACACATACAAGGACATAGTCATAGTCTAGCATGATAACCTAACATCAATAGAATAACAAATACTATCACCTTAATCACAAATAGATAGATATGATCACACTTCATATAATTCAACTATACAACTCATCGTAATATATCAAGTAGTTGTCGACAAGGACATGAATATCATAAAACTTAAAGTAACAACGACAAGGCCACATAATTCACAAGTAATGCACATAAGACCGCAACCATAAGTGGACCGTACCAATCACTACATAATTCGAGCCCTAGATTAGCGTACCACCAATCCATTCTCACCACTTCAATCTATAGCTAACTCGTCCAATACAACCAATAGGCCCTTACCCATGGTCATGATCATCAATTCAACACAAAACTCACAATACTCTATGAATCTAAGTCAATTCAATATAGGTTTATCAATGTAAGACAGCCTATACATTAATCCAATACAATTCTTACATCATTCAATAGCTCATAGGAAACTACACTAGAATTCATAAGCATTGAGACATGATCAATTCACCCAAAAAGTAGTCAAAACTAGAATTGCATGGTTTGCATGGGTTCATAGGAATTATAGCTTTAAAACATTGCATTAACATCAATTCAATCCTAAAACATTGATTCAAAACCTTTTATGCAAGAACCCATGGATAGAATATGAAATTGGACAATTCATGTTTTTGATCATCTTTGAAAATCATTGGAATTGACTCCTTGAAGAAAGAGATTTCAAGGATGAATAACCATACCTCAATTGTGATTAAAATCCCACAATATTGATGGAGAAAAACTTGAGAAATCTATCTTCTTCCTTGGAGCTTCAAAGCTTCAACAATGGAGGTTTTGGAGAGAGTGAATGGAGAGGCTTTGTTTTTGAGTTGAGGGTTTTTCTTTCATTGGTGAGGTTAGGGGTTTGAATAGGTCCTATAACCGTCAATAATATACCCCTAAATTACCCAAAAGACCCCTACATTTATTGGACAAGGTAACCAACTCAAATTTGACTTAAAATCGACGCAACGAAATCTGGAACATTACTGCGCGTCGCGGAGGCACTTCCAAATATTATTTTTCAAAAATTCTTGGATAGAATGGTCCGTGACAGCCATGTGTTGCAGGACAAAACTTTGCCCCACTGCGTGACAGCTGCGCGACGCACAGCCACTGCATAAAACAGTCTGGCGGGCTGCTTGGAAGTCCAAGTTTGGGTCCTCTTTGGGGACCCTTTTGATGGTCCCCGTGGCGTCGTTCTCAAACGTTTCGACCCTTTGTATATCAGGATACGCGTAGGAACTCTCGGTACTGAATTTCACCTTCAAACCATCCCTCAAAATATCACTACAAAACACTACGACACACTAGTTCAACTTCGACTAGTTTACGAACGTCTTGGACGTTTGACCTCCAAACACTTCCAAACTTTATATACTGACTATGAACACTATTTTTAACCATTTTAGGACTTTAAAACATCATGACACAAGTGTTAGGATCTAGTTCAACCTACCTCATTTTGTGGGTGTAACAATACTCCCCCAGTTGGAAACATTCATCCTCGAATGACACTTGCCACATTTGAACATTTTTACGAGTTAAGACTCGAAGAAAAGAAGCTCATAACCATACCACACAACACACAATACACACATATAGTAGAAACATCAATTTCATATAACAAGAGACTCAAACACGACAAGAAGGTAGGAACTACATCTACAACTCATCATGCAATAAGACTCACATTTTCATTTCATATAGGCAGAACTTCCTTCTGCACATATTAACATGATCATATACATAAGTTCTATACACATCATAACCATTTTTCATGAAAGAACAATTTAACCAAATTTTCAAAATCTGTAAAGTGAACACCAATCTCTTTATAGTGAAACATGCTCAATTTTCCAAAAATGCAACTCTTAGGCAATTTATGATGGAAGCATAACAATATGAGAGATAAAACCATGTAAATTCAATTTAAAGCATAATCATAACTTCATGAAATGCACAATGTAAGGAATCAATGAAATTCAATTTCAACTAGACTCCTAAACAAAATGCAACATGCAACATGCTACTATGATATTCTATCTTTCAAGTTTGAATTGAATAGAAGAGATGACACAACAAATCACCATTCTACTACTCACCATACTCCCCCACTTAGAAGGAACTCATATAACTAAAGAGAGAAAACTATAACTTACCGGCATCTTCATCACCATCCGGTTTTGTTCCTTTGGCTCGGAGAGCATAGAAGCGATTCCTCTTTGGAGCACCACCATCCAAAAAATTAGGAGGAACTTGCTTGGCCTCTCTTCCTCTAGACGCAATAGTAGGACAATCTCTCAATTTGTAATCATCCTTCCCAAAACCAAAGCACCCACTAGTACCGGCTAGACACTTCCCAAAGTGTTTCTTCCTGCAAGTAGAACAAGTAGGCTTAACCACTTGGGAACCACCACCTCTCTCATAGTTGGACTTAGGAGCACTAGAACCATCTTGATTTGGAGCCCTATTCTTAAACTTAGGTTGAACTTGCTCATCAGTTCTTCCCCTCTTAGCATCTCTACTTCTCCTCCCAAGTTTAGACTCTTCAATGGATTGAACATACACCATAAGCGTAGATAGAGTCATATCACCATAAAGCATGGTTGTACGACACTCTTCCTTCACAATATCTGAAACGCCGGTCAAGAACCTACTCATCTCATCCCTAGGGTTAGACACCAAGGATGGAGCATACTTCGACAATAGGATAAACTTTAACGAATACTCCTCAACACTCATGCTACCTTGCCTAAGGTTTATAAATTCCTTAATCTTAACCTCTCTCTTCTCACGGGGAAAGTACCTTTCTAAGATGCTTCCTTAAACTCTTCCCACTCTAAGGGACCCGATTCAACCGGTCTACTATCCTTCCATTGAGTAAACCATACTTGAGCAACATCTTTCAATTGATATGAAGCTAACTCCACTTTCTCCATAGAAGTCACTCCCATAGCATGCACTATATTATACACCTCATCCAAGAAATCTTGGGGATCTTCTCCCACCTTAGAACCAAAGAAGATAGGAGGATTCATCCTGACAAAGTCCCTCAATCTAGAGGTCATAGTACTCTCCATAGGATTCACCCTAGGCCCAATGTCTCTATTAAGTTGAGTTGTCATAGCTCGGGCTAGGTTAAGGAGAGCCTCTCTAATCTCCCCATTTGCCATAACCGGGGGAACCACTGGAACCTCATTACCTCCTTCCACAATAGGGACTTGAGCACCTTGAACACCTTGAGGAACATGCTCAACTTGTGGCACATGTCCACCTCGGGGAGGAAGTCCCTCATTCACATCATTCTCCTCAACCCTCCTAGCCGGTGTCCTCCTCGTATTCATCTTCCTAGAAACACAAGGAAAACCATAAGAAAAGGAGACTCATAAATTTTAATCTCTACGACACGAAATATGAATAAAAAATAAGGTAAACTCTATCGTCTTATATCCTCTCGCACATAGATGTGTCGCGACTCACACCGATGGTCAAGACTCTACTAGACGTGGGTTTTTTGAGAAATTTTGATTCCTAAGTACTACATCATAACCTAATACTCTGATATCAAGCTTGTCACGACCCGAGAGTACCCCCTAGAAGTTAGGGAATTCTCGAATCGAAACACGGCGTACTCAACTTCTCGGAGGTCTTGTAAAGCTCTTTCGTACCATTTATTGCATACATATATGAAAAGTAGAGCGGAATTAAAAAATTTCACATGAAATAATAATACTTTGAAATATCTCTTTTATAGAAAAACATAATGAAAGGCTAAGCCTCAAAGTCGTCATCTTAGACATACGAATATATTGGGACAAGGCTCATACTTCATTATGTAGAAAATAGCTAAGTCTATCACAATACTTTCATTAAGGAAATCTAAACATAAATATGTCCTCGGATCTAGTGAGGACATACCAACTTTTTACTTGAATGAATACTAATCCAAACTTCAACTTCGAGACTCCTCTAAAATTCCACCTACACCTTTAGAGATAGACAAAATGTATGGAACTAGTACAAACACTTGTACTAAGCTGGCGTAATGCATAAAATCATGAGAAACAGACATTTGTATAAAACATGCTCTCTTTGAGTAAAACATCATAGTATAAGTATAAGAAAAACATTTAACACCTTAGAAACATATAAAATATCACATAAGCATTTTATCAAGTATTGAAGAATGTTAAATGAACTATGTCACTTTACAGTGAACTAAGTTCAACTTCACAGTGACCTCTTTTATCTTGCAACCCTCTCACAAAAGGTTATCCTAAGACTCACTAAAGTGAGACGAAGAGAGACCTCTCATACAACTTCTCTAAGCACACCTAAATGATCCTTAAGAATACCTTAGATTAGATCATTCTCACTTATTTGTTAAACTCCCAACCTAGAACTACTCTAAGACCCACCTAAGTAAGACATGAAGAGACCACCCATTCACCCTCTTCAAGCCTACCTAAGCAATCCTCAAAGCTACTCTAGATAAGTACTTTCTCATTAACATTCATTTATTAAAGTCATTATGTTCATTATGTCATTTACACAACATTCATCACTTATGGACATTCACATAATGGTCTTTAAGAAGACCTAGGGCACTCACACACTATCATCTTCAAAGACTAATCGTGCAATGTCTAGATAGCGTCTCATTACACTACCTAAGCTTTATAGTACTTATCCAACACTAGCATGCATCCCACATGATGAGAATAGGCAATAACCGGCATAGACCATACTAGCTAGGCATGGAATCCGGAGTTATAAACCTACTCCGATGGAGGGTGTTCTACTTCCCAAGGGTAGAACTAGGACACATTTCATGTAAGCACATGGTTAAGGAATATCAAGGTCTTTTATGCACTCTGGTCTTATTCTTAAGTAGAGATACAGTGTACTCTAGTCTTCTTCTTAAGTAGATTACAAACCATAACATATTCACTCGGTGCTAGCCTTTGTTCTCATAGAGTAAGTTCAATAAAAAGGAAGCATATGAAAAGGTGCCATATCTTAGTCATTACTTATTCATAATGCACCTACCAAAAATGGGTCCACTAGGGTTGCCACTCAATGGTCTATAAGGATAGCTCATTCTTAACCTTCTTTCTATATAGAAGGTTTCACATAATAGTCATGCTAAGAAGGGCACCATCTTAGGTCTACCAATCCTAGACTTTCATGCAACATTCATCCATACACATAAATGACAAAGTTACATAAGCCTACTACGTCAAGATGTTCATATTCATAATGTACATGTATCAAGTAAGGTACACAAGTCTACCAAGACAAGACACAACATACTTTACTTTATTACATATAGCATATCATTCTTTCAAGCACTTAGGAATCACCCTTATCATCTGTATGTCATCATATACCTTAGTATAACATCATCAATATAATCATTGTAGACTCATATAGTCAAGTAGAAACAATTATGCATCAACTCTAAGACTACACATACTAGGACATAGTCATAGTCTAACATGATCACCTAACATCAATAGAACAAAACATACAATCACCTTAATCACAAATAGATAGATATGATCACACTTCACATAATTCAGTTATACAACTAATCATAATATATCAATAGTTTACGACAAGGTCATGATCATCATAATACTTAAAGTAACGCCGACAAGGCCACATAATTCACAAGTAATGCACATAACGCCGCCACCATAAGTGGACCATACCAATCACTACATAATTCAAGACCTATATTACATAAAATAAAGAGAATTAGGGCAGCGTACCACCAATACATTCTCACCACTTCAATCCATAGCTAGCTCGTCCAACACAATACCAATAGGCCCTTTCCCATGGCCATGATCATCAATTCAATACAAAAATCACAATACTCTATGAATCTAAGTCAATTCAATATAGGTTTATCAATCTAAGACAACCTATACATTATTCCAATACTATTCTTACATCATTCAATAGCCTATAGAAAACTACACTAGATAGGAATTATAGCTTTAAAACATTGCATTCACATCAATTCAATCCTAAAACATTGATTCAAAACCTTTTATGCAAGAACCCATAGATAGAATATGAAATTGGAAAATTCATGTTTTTGATCATCTTTGAAAATCATTGGAATTGACTCCTTGAAGAAAGAGATTTCAAGGATGAATAACCATACCTCAAATGTGATGAAAAACCCACAAGATTGATGGATAAAAACTTGATAAATCTATCTTCTTCGTGGGAGTTGGACAGCTTCAACAATGGAGGTTTTGGAGAGAGTGAATAGAGAGGTTTTGTTTTTGAGTTTAGGGTTTTGATTTAATTGGTGAGGTTATGGGTTTAAATAGGTCCTATAACCGTCCATAATATACCCCTAAATTACCCAAAAGACCCCTACATTTAATGGGCAAATTAACCAACTCAAATTTGACTTAAAAACAACGCAACGAAATCTGGAACTTTACTGCGCGTTGTGGAGGAATATCCACATCTTATTTTTTGAAAATTCTTGGACAGAATGGTCCGTGACCGCCACGCATCGCAGGGTAAAACTTTTTCCCACAGCGTGATAGCTGCGCGACGCGCAGCCACTGACTAAAATAGGCAGGCGTGGCAGCTTGGCAGTTCAAGTTTGGGTCCTCTTTGGGGACCCTATTGATGGTCCCCGAGGCGTCGTTCTCAGACATTTCGACCCTGTGTATGTCAGGCTATGCGTAGGAACTCTCGGTACTTTATCTAACCTTCAAACCATCCCCTGAAACAACATTACAAAACACTTCCAAACACTTTATATACTACCTATTAACAATATTTTTAACCATTTTATGACCTTAAAGCATCATGAAACAAGTGTTAGGCTGTAGTTCAACCTAGCTCATTTTGAGGGTGTAACATAAAACTTTATATATTAAGAGAAAACAACCAAGACATTTTTGACCCAAGGTTCTGAGAAAACTTTATCAAGGAACTTACTATAATTTTCCTCAACTTTTATTTTTCCACTTACCTATCTTCCAAACTTGAGATACAACCCTTGAACACTTAAAATATGACATACCAAATCATTCTTAATTTATTACAAATCCTCATTGTCTTTCAATGAAGATATGAGTTAATTTAGATGTTTTGAAAAGTCGGGGTGTTACATCATGTGTTGAGAGTCATTCAAATCAAATATTTGAATGATTTCATATTGTTCTTATGGAAAGTCGATCCTCCGTGCTAGGCTTAGCTAAGTTCTAAATCTTGAACAAGATTCAAAGTGTGATTTCACATATGCTTTTTCTAAATCTCCTACTATATTTGGTAAATGAATAATCCGCATACATTTTGTAAATACAAGTCTTATTTAATCATAATTATCCTTTATATTGGTAATTAAAAAAATTTACCAAACATAGTTATACTTTGAGTTTTTATAGCAAGTTCTAAAAATAAATCCTAAAACCACTTTTATTTATAATATACCATGGTCGCAACACTTCCATTCCCCTTTTTCCTCCTCTTCCTTTGCTCTTCTTTCTCACAATTACCATGTTTCCACTAAACGAGCTTTGTTCTCCTCCATTTAATATTTTATGAATTCAGACTGGATAAAATGTGGAAATTTCATGTCCAATTTGAGGTCAATTTGATTTTTAGTATCGATTTGAGTTTCAACTAGATTTCATAGTTGAGACTCTTGTTTCTTGATATTTTAAAAAAAATTGTATAGTTTGGAGGTTCTATTTATTCAACAAGTTTTGAAGTGTATTTAGTTATTAGTGTATCTAATAAAACAAATAAAATTGAGAAAGTCTATCTAGAAAATTTGAGTGCTTCGTTAACCTACCCCCCAAACGAATACTTGATATGAGATAGAGCTACTACCCTTAAAAACAACATATTTGGCTAAATTATGATATTGGTGATAAAATTAAGTTTAACGAATAGACATGGTTGTTAGTTTTACGACCCACTCACATTAATATTATTTTGGTTTAATATTTAATTACTAACTAAATTATAATTCTAATTGGATAAATAGAGACGTGGAGAAGTGGGAAGTGGGGAAGTGGAGAAGTTACTTCAACTACCCATTAAGTCTTCCACTTTACCCATTACCTCTTCCAACTATCCATTATCTCCACCACTCACCATGATGGAAAGGTGGGAATGATGTTAAAACACACTTCATTTAAAGGGTCCTCTCTCTGCCATAAAGATATAGTCTTATCCATCAAAGCTATACATAAAGCATAAGACAAGAGAAAGAAACAACTTCTAAAGAACCAAAAGAAAAGCCTTTCGCTCAATCAAGTCAAGTATTATAATGGCAGATTTGGGTATGTATTCTTGTCTGAAATATCACAGTATTAAATATATGTGAAAATCATATAGTTCTACGATCCTGAATAATTGATAGGATTTCTAAATGTTAGATTGTTTATGTTTTCACAATCATTAAAAAATCTTTATGTTTGGTATCAAGAGCATGGTTTAAGAACTAGTGATTTTTCATAAAATTAATGTTTTCCTTATTTGAAAATGGTAATAGGTAGTATTAAGTGAAATAATTATTCTCTATCGTGATGTATTTTATTTTGAAATTATGCATATGAGATTAGTTAATCACAAAAGTGATCTAATCTTTGAAGAATTAATTCAAAATAATAATGACTAAATGTATATTCAATTATTCATTATTTTGATGCTTATAACTGATATAACTTATGGATATATTGAAGTTTTTGGTTTTAAGATATTTAGGGATCACCCAAAGGTTGATTATTTCATTTTATAACCATTGAACATTAATGAGATAATTTAGATGTGTCATTAGTTTTATTTATTTATCCAAAGATAATAAATATTATTGATTGACATATTTAAAATTATTGAATTACGTTAAATTCACATCTAAGCATCATTATGTCTAAAGTTGTATTTTGATGTTTCCCCCAAAGGAGGACATCAATATACATTTAAGAATTTATAAACTATTTCTGAATTTGATAGTAAGTTAAAATTCATAACTCAAAGTATTAACAAATGAGTATATTATATTTGCAGCATTTGCTCTTCGTTTGCACTCTGCCTCTGTTACGACATTTAACAGTCTTAATTTCTCTGATTGGTGCGAACAAATCAAATTCCATCTCGGAGTTTTAGATCTTAATGTTTCACTTTACAATGAGAAGCCAACTGCTATTACTGAAACTAGCAGTACTGAAGAAAGGTCTCATTATAAGAATTGGGATCGATCTAACAGATTAGGCATAATGTTTATGAGAATGAATATTGCGAGCAACATTAAGATTACTCTTCCCAAAACAGAAAATGCAAAAGATTTTCTGAAATTCGTGGAAGAATCCTCTCAAACTGCTGATAAGTCTCTTGCTGGGACACTAATGGGTACTTTGACCACCATGAAGTTTGATGGTTCACGTACCATGCATGAGCATGTCATAGAAATGAAAAACGTAGCAGCAAGACTTAAATCTTTGAGAATGGAAGTGGAACGAAATTTCCTTGTACAATTCATTATCAACTCACTACCGTCTGAGTGTGACCCTTTCCATTAACCTTGTAAGTCATCAAGGAGTTGGAAAGAAAGGAAAGAGACATGCTAAAGGAAAACAGAGGCACCATAATGTTAATGAGTCCTCCTCTCAAGTACATAAGAAGGAACATAAGAATGATAAGTGTCGTTTCTGTGGAAAATCTGGACACTTTAAGAGAGATTGCCTGAAATTTAAGGCATGGCTCGAGAAGAAATGTAAGCCTAGTGCTTTTACATGTCTCGAATCAAATTTAACTGAATTTCCTTATAATACTTGGTGGATTGACTGTAGTTGTACTTTTCATGTTTCTAATACAATGCAGGGATTCCTTACAACAAAAATCATAAACCAGAATGAAAGATATGTGTATATGGGGAAAAGAGTGAAGGCTCCAGTTAGAGCTATAGAAACTTATCGTTTGATCCTTGATACTGGGCTCCATGTAGATTACTTGAAACTTGTTATGTACCTTCTCTTTCGAGAAATTTAGTTTCTTTGTCTAAGTTGGATAAGTCTGGATACTCTTTTAATTTCGGTAATGAATGTTTTAGTTTGTTTAAACATAATTATATCATTGGTATTGGTACTCTTTGTGATAACTTATACAAACTGAATCTTGATAATCTATTTGTCAAAACACTCTTAACTCTGCATCATAATATTGGAACCAAATGAAGTTTGGTGAATGAACAATCTGCTTTCTTGTGGCACAAACGTTTAGGTCACATATCCAAAGAAAGATTGGAAAGATTAGTTAAGAATGAAATTCATCCAAATTTGGATTTTATAGACCTTAAAATTTGTGTGGATTGTATTAAAGGAAACAAACAAGACACACAAAGAAAGGAGCCACAAGAAGCACACAACTTCTTGAAACTATTCACACTGATATATGTGGTCCTTTTGATATTACATCTTTAAACATTTTATCACTTTTATTGATGATTTTTCACGTTATGGGTATGTCTATTTGTTGCATGAAAAATCTCAAGCGATAAATGCCTTAGAGGTCTTTATTACTTAGGTTGAAAGACAATTAGATAGAAAGGTGAAAACAATCAGGTCAGATAGAGGTGGTGAATATTATGGAAGATATGATGAAAATGGACAAGAAAAGTAACTGGATTCAAGAACAATCAGTGGTTTCTTCATTGGTTATCCAGAAAAATCAAAAGGGTATAGATTTTAATGTCCTAATCACAGTACAATAATAGTTGAAACTAGAAATGCTAGGTTCATTGAGAATGGTGAAGTTAGTGGGAGTGAAGAACCACGTAAAGTGGAAATTAAAGAAGTTAGGGTGAGGGTTTCTCTACCTTTTACTTCTTTTAAAGATGTTGTTCCTAAAGTTGTTGCACAACTAACAATCAACAAGAACAACAAATTGATGCTCCTGTTAATCTCAATGAAGTAATAATTAATGAACCTGCAGTAGATGTACCACAAGAAGTAGCATTAAGAAAATCTCAAAGACAAAAAAGACCTGCTATTTCTGATGACTATTTGGTATATTTACACGAGTCAGAAATTGGCTTCGGAATTGATAACGATCAAGTTTCATTTTCACAAGCTATTGAAAGTAATAATTTTGATAGATTGATAAATGCTATGAAAGATGAGTTGAAATTTATGGAACAAAATGAAGTATGGGACCTTGTTTAATTACCAAAAGGTTTCAAAACAGTTGGGTGTAAATGGGTCTTTAAGATCAAACGTGACTCAACTGGCAACATAGAACGTCACAAGGCTAGACTTGTTGCAAAAGGTTTCACTCAAAAAGATGGCATCCACTATAAAGAAACTTTTTCACCTGTCTCTAGAAAAGATTCACTCGGAATTATAATGCCTTTAGTAGATCATTATGACTTAGAGCTACATCAAATGGATGTGAAACGACCTTTCTAAATTGAAATTTGGAGGAAGAAGTTTATATGAATCAACCTTAAGGGTTCTCTTGTAAAGGAAAGGAACACATGGTGAGTAAACTTAAGAAGTCATTATACGAACTATAACAAGCTTCTTGACAATGGTATCTTAAGTTTAAGGAAACTATTGTCACTTTTGGATTTAAGGAAAACACTGTTGATCGGTGTATATATCTGAAGGTTAGTGGGGGTAAGTTTATTATGTTAGTCCTGTATGTTGATGACATCTTGCTTGCTACTAATGATCTTGGTTTGTTGCATGATACCAAGAGATATTTATCTAACAATTTTGAAATGAAAGATATGGGAGAGGCATCCTATGTTTTTGGAATAGAAATATTTTGATATAGATCACAAGGATTATTAGGTTTGTCTCAGAAATCCTATATTAGTAAAGTGTTAGAGAGATTAAGAATGGAAAAATGCTCATCAAGTCCCGTTCCAATTCAGAAAAGAGATAAATTTAGTCTCAATCAATATCCAAAGAATGAATTGGAATGTAAGCAAATGAATGATATTCCTTATGCATCAATAGTTGGGAGTCTAATATACGCCCAAACATGTCCTAGACCAGACATCAGTTTCGTTGTTCGAATGTTGGGTCGTTATCAAAGTAATCTAGGAATGGATCACTGGAAAGCTGCGAAGAAAGTGTTGTGATACTTTCAAGGAACTAAAGATCATATGCTCACTTATAGAAGATCTTATCATCTTGATGTGATTCTATATTCAGATTCAGATTATGCTAGTTGTGTGGATACACGAAAATCCACATTTGGGTATTTGTTCCTATTAGCTGGAGGAGCAATATCATGGAAGAGTGTGAAGCAGTCTGTTATAGTTGCATCCACTATGGAAGCGGAGTTTGTGGCATGATTTGAGGCCTCAGTTCAGGCTAATTGGTTGCAGAACTTTATTTCATGACTTGGACTAGTGGACAGTATCTCCAAGCCGTTGAAATTTTTTTGTGATAATACTGCAGCAGTCTTCTTCTCTAAAAATAATAAGTATTCTAAGGGTGCCAAACATATGGAATTGAAATACTTTTCAGTTAAGGAAGAAGTCCAAAAACATAAAATGACAATATAACATATTGGCACCAAACTTATGATTGTTGATCCTTTGACGAAAGGATCACCGCTCAAAACATTTGTTGAAGATGTTGAAAGAATGGGTCTTATTAATAGCAATGAATGACTTTATGTAAATATTATATTATGTTTATGCAATTGACACTTTGAGCTCAACTATATATATGTTTCTGTTATTACCTGTTTTCTCTTGTATACGTTATGTTGAGAATGATGATGACATGTTTTGTTTTAGATAAATATATTCTAAGCATTATGGTTGACCCATTATGCATTTGAAATGTTATGTTAGGCAATAGACTAAAATTGTAGTGCATGGAAGGGACTATGTCAAATAAAGTGGTGTACAACCGCCATGACTCATATTAGTTGATTTACTTAATAACAACAAATAATATTGAATTTAGTATATGTGCACATTGTAATTGAAATTTTTATTAAATTATTAAGTAAATGATGTTACGTGTGTCAAGTGGGAGAATGTTAGTTTTATGACCCACTCATATTAATATTATTTTGGTTTAATATTCAATTATTAACTAAATTCTAATTCTAATTGGATAAGTAGAGAAGTGGGGAAGTGGGGAAGTTGAGAAGTTACTTCAACTACCCATTAAGTCTTCTACTTTACCCATTACCTCTTCCAACTATCCATTATCTCCACTACTCACCATGATGGAAAGGTGGGAATGATGTTAAAACACACTCTCTGCCATAAAGATATAGTCTTATCCATCAAAGTTATACATAAAGTATAAGGCAAGAGAAAGAAACAACTTCTAAAGAACCAAAAGAAAAAACTTCCGCTCCATAAAGTCAAGAATTATAATGGTAGATTCGGGTATGTATTCTTGTCAGAAATACCATAGTATTAAATATATGTGAAAATCATATAGTTCTACGATCCTGAATAATTGATAGGATTTCTAAATGTCAGATTGTTTATATTTTCACAATCATTAAAAAATCTTTATAATGGTGTGTTCAACTAATTAAGCGAAGAAATACAACAAAATTAACGTGTTAACTGGCATACCATGAGTTTCGAAAAATAGTATTAGTGCTCATGTTATATCAGTGATACAACGTGATTTTCAGAAAAAATGTATCACTAATATGACAAATTTCTAAACTAATGCTATGTTTTCTAATAAGTGAAACGATCATTGTGTTTGGTAATAATGCACTAAAGTACCAATATATATGAAAATTTCTCTAATTTTGTAATATATATACACGTCTTATCCTTTCTAACATGAAACCTAAATAGTGGCAGGTCCAAAATCTTATGATCATGGTGCTCAATTCGTTTAGTATAAAGTTTCTAGGGGAAAAAAATCGAAGGTTACTAATAATTTTATTATTTAGCTAGTACTCCCTCTATTTCACAAAGAATGACCTGGTTTGACTTGACACAGAGTTTAAGAAAATAAAGAAGACTTTTGAATCTTGTAGTTTTATATTAAAGTTATGTCAAATTACAAAATTGGTCCTTATTCTCGTGGCCTTAAATATGTCACGTGGAAAACAGAAATTAAAAGCTACCAAAAAAGAAAGAGGTCATTTTTTTTTAAATAGACTAAAAAAGAAACGAGATTAAAAAAAAATGGAGGGAGTAAATGAACTACAAAAACTAGAAGTGGAAAAATATTAAAGATATATAAGAAACAATTCAGGAGTAAAAAAATATTATAAGAAGTTAAATACTATGAAGAAGTCCAACCCCTTTGTTTGACCCTTTGTTTAATAGGTGCTGAGAAATATGTTATATAACATTTTAAGTATTTTTTATATACATATATTAAATTTCATTCGAGTCAATGGGTGCTCTCGAGCACCCAAACCTCAACACGTGATACACCTTTGATCCATCGAGCGTATCAAAATCAAAATCGTAAAACATCAAAGTTCATATAAAATAACTAGAGTTTTTGGTTAAAATCACCCCTGAAGTATGACCTAAACCTAAACTACATCCTGTTGTTATGTAACAAAAAACATCGCTGAACTATCCAAAATGTTGCAAGATTCATCCTTCTATCTATCTTTTACAAAACTTCACGCCACCAACAAAAACAAAGTGTCAAATCAAATGAATATATGTACACGTGGTTAAGCTAGTCAAGTTAGGTGTTTTTTAAAATTTCTTGAAATTGAGGGCTTAAATCAAAATCAGATGCAATATATTCAAATTCTAAATATTCTAAGTAAGAATATGGTAAAATACAACTCCAATTTCAAAAATTTTAAATAAAGTAATTATTATTTTTTATTTTCATACCTAAATGCCTCCGTAATTTAACTAAAATTTAAGTATTTATGTACATTGTATAAAATGTGAATTGCATTGTAAATATACTACATACGCCCTAAATATTATATTAAAGAAAATTTCTAAATAGTTGGATGTAATATTTTTAAAATGATGTTTTTTACATAATCTTTCTAACCATCGAAACCTACTGTATAAATATTTCAAAACTTATTATTGTTGCAATTCGATTTACTTGATGTTGCAAAAAATATATATAAATTAACAACACATAAAATTTAAATCATGAGAATAAAAAGATTAATTTTCTATCCAAATCCTTATTCTTTTTAAGTAACTTTGATCTCATCCTGGCCAAGAATTGACCAAATTTAAAATATTTTTGTATTGGTTCTATCAATTTCTTAACAAAAATATACTAAAGGATGATTCCTGTTATTTTTTGGATAGTATAAGTATATTTTTTGCTCACTTACATAATATAAGGATGTACATTAGATTTGAGTCATAATTGAGGAATGAATTTGGCAAAAACTCAAAATAACTATGAAGAAGTTTCTTAAAAGTGGGTTAATAATTTAGGATATTTTTGTCCTTTAATATTCAGCGATGAACTTTGATGCTTATTAGAGTCGGACGAACTAGGGTGGAGAAACAGAATAGATCGGAAAAGATGCTTCAGATTCGTTTTAGCAAGCCAGCAAATGAAAGTGGTGGAGTTGGTAAGTGGTTGCCTCCTGAAAATTTTATAGTTGCTTGCCCTGATCATCTTGTTTTATCTGATCTTCATGTACCCAAGAGCGTTGGTACAGTAAATCCTGCATCTATGATTAAAAGGGTTGGCCAGAGGTCCCGCCGACAACTTGGTGAACGAGTACATTTTTGTGTCAGATTTGACTTTCAAATCGCCGTTTATGGATGTCTGGTGAGGGTAAAATTCAATCCTCAACCCTTAATCTTTTGCCCTAATTTTTTCTGATTTTCTAATTGTTGTTTATGGACGTTTGGTCACTCGTTAATACAAACTTCAACCCTTAAATTTTTCCCTAATTTTTGTATCTGCCTCTGATTTTTTATATATTATTTGTGAATATCTGGTGTGTATAGAAAGTTCAAACGTTTACTTTTGCCCTAAGTTGCTCACACTCTCCAAAAATGCAAGGACCCTACACATGTCTGATAACATATTTTTAGAGTCGAGCAACCTAGCTTTTTGTCTATGTTTATAGAAGCAACATGTCAAGTTTGCGTAGAAGTCCAAGAGTTTGTCTTGTGTTTCTAGTTAAGCACTTCAGTTGCGATCAGTGTTGCATCAACGATCTTTCTGACTTGAATGAAAACACTTTGATGTCCGGAGACTAATTTGTCAATCACCATTTTCAGTATCTCTGCTATGTGTTTTGCAGCTATCGTATACACACTACCAAGTTGCAATCAGGATTGGGAATTCTTTTTTACTTATATCAGTGTATCCAACTAAATTGAGAAAGTGTATCCAGCAAAATTGAGTGCTTTGTTTAAAATCTCCAAACGAATGTTGTATGTGAGACAAAGGACTTGCCCTATAATAATGTATTCAAAGTTGGGCTTTCAGGCCATCATTATCACAGAAAGAGTATTTACAGAGCCTACTTAACTCAAGAAGTCATACAGAAGAAAGGAATGCGACCAGTCCCTAGATGTTTCCTATACAATTTGACAGAAGAAACTAATAAACACCTATTCCTCTACATCACAGGCTTCAGCAGGACTATGCTAGAACACACTTCTGATCTTTCTAGTTGCTGGATCAAAAGGGAGGTTTGCAAGATTCAAAAGAAGTGGTGGAAGCTAATATCATTATGCATATTGTGGCCCGCAAGGAATGGAAAGAATTGGAGATGTTTTGAAGGTAAATCTAATTTCATTCGCAAAGTAATATGGAATTGCTTAGTATCCTACTTTTTTGGTGTAAATAACTCTGTATAGAAGTTGTAGATCAACTTATTCATAGAGAGCCTGTAATTTTCGTTAGGGCTGTAGATTTTTGAAGGCCGACAACATGCCCTTAATGTTGTAGGCTACAACTTTTCCAATGTTTAAAAAATAATAAGATATTGCTGATTCAATTAATTTGAGCGAATCGATACAATGAATATAACTAGATTTAGCGAACAAATACAACAAAATTGTCGTGTCACTGATAGAACACGACTTTTAGAATAAGTATTGAGAAGTTATAGTAGGAATGTGAATCTCATTGATTAAAGAATATGTTGCTTCTATAACAACAACGAAGTAGGCCCTTCAAAAATTTTATCGGGTATGTGTAGGATCTTTCAACAGTAGTGCACTTTTGCAGGATCCGATGGGAATATGAAAATATTTTTGGAGAGTCTGAGCAACTTAGGGAAAAAAAGTTAAACCACGAAACATTCTATAATCACCAGAGGTCCATAAATAGCAATTAGGAAGTCCAACAGACACAAAAATTAGCGAAAAGTTAAAGGGTTGAAGATTGTATTGTATACTGACCAAACGTCCATAAATAACAATTGGAAAGTCACAGTAGATACATATGTACTCGTTTACCAGGCGGGCGCAGGGAGCTCCGGCCAACAGTTTTGAGCGGAGATGCAGAATTTACTCCACCTCTAACTTGTTTCATTAATAAATATGTAAGGACTTAAAAGTTGATTGTATTTTAGGTATATTTTCTTTATTTAACATGGAACATACATGCTTTTATTATATAGATAAATAGATAGATATATATAGATTTATTGTCTATTTTCATTTGGTTGTTTTTGGGTCAGCCAACTTTGGCCCATTGAAAAAGTTATTTTTGAATTCATAATTAATAAAATAAGTGTGAGCATCCCAGAAGTTTTTTTATAAAAAAAATACAATGATGAAAAAACAGTAAAAACATTTAAGTGTATTATTCAATTACCAAATGAGACAAATTGAAATTAGAAAGTAAAATCGCGAGAAACGTGAAAAAAGACTATATTAATTTTATTACTAATTACTAATAATTTATATAAATGTAAGGTAGTTTATATTATTTGGGGGCTTAACCCTAGCCTCCTAAACTAGGGATGAGAAACAGAGTTAATCGAAAACGATGCTTCAGATCCTATTTGACAAGCGAGCAAATGAGAGTGGTGGAGTTGTTAAAAGGTTACCCCCTGAAACTGTTAAAACTCTGCTCAAAACTTTTGGCCGGAGGTCCCTGCGCCCGCCTGGTAAACGAGTACATATTTGTATCTGGTGCGACATTTCAATTGTTGTTTATGGACGTCCGCTCAGTATACAATACAATACTCAACCCTTTAGTTTTTGCTCTAATTTTTGTGTCTGTTGGACTTCCTAATTGCTATATATGGACCTCTAGTGATTATAGAATGTTCAGTGTTTTAAATTTTTATCCTAAGTTGCGGGAACTCTCAAAAAAGGTTGTCATAGGCACATTTGGATCCTCAATAAATGTGCTACTGTTGAATGATCCTACACACACCCGATAACATTTTTGAAGGGTCCTTGTTCGTTATTATCGAGGCAACATATTCTTTAATCAATGATATTCACATTCCTACTATTACTTCTCAATATTGATTGTTTGCACCAACTAATGAGAGGTCAGGACTAGGCTATCTTTTTTGTGCTGCTACTTAGTTCTACTTTTTTTAATAGATGAAGTAACAAGAATTCATTAATGGCGTCTAGTAGATGTAGAAATCAAAAGTACTAGGGAATTGAAACACAGATATTTAGACTAGAAGGATAGTAAGCTGGCAAAATTTATGAGGTACTTCTAGCTTTTATAGAATAAGTTTAAAATACACCTTGATTTCACAGAGTGCATGGGAATTGAAACACTGTAGATTCCTTTTTGGTGATTTACACCAAAATATACTAGTTGGTATAATCTGCCAGATCTTTTTGATGTTTTTGTTAATCAACTTCCCAAAATGTTCGGCTCTCTTAGGAGGAAGAAATGGAAGAAAATATTTTATTTGCTACTCAATGTGATCTTTCACTAAAAACCAATGAATGGTATATTGATAGTGATTGTAGCAATCACATGACTGGAGATGAGAAAGTTTTCCTCTCAATTAATAGTAGCATTACTACTAAAGCGGGAATGGGGAATGGAGGTTTAGTTGATGCAAAAGGTAAATGTACCATTCAATCAACATAAAAAGGGAGCGGTAAGCAAATTCATGAAGTGTTTTATGTTCCTGAATTGGAAGAAAATTTTCTTAGTGCTGGTCAATTCATTGAAAATGGTTATTCTCTTATGTTAAGAGATAATTATTGCAAGATTTATGATAAAATTGAGCCAAATCAAATCATTGTTGAAGTAGAGATGATAAAAAGAAAATTTCCTTTAAAATGCATTCAAAATGAAAATGTAATTAATTCATGGCTTTGGCAAAGAAAAATTTTGTCACTTGAATTTTCATGGTTTGAAGCTTCTCAAACAAGAAGACATGGTGCAATACCTTTCTAAGATACATACTAAGAATAAGGTAGATAATATTTCTATCATATCTTTAGATGTGTCAAATCAAGAAGAGGACGAGGAAGACGGAGATGTTCCTCAAGGAAGTAAAATATCAAATTCAGATGATGAAGAACCACTTCCAAGAGGAACAAAAATGTTGAGTGACATTTATCAAAGATGCAACTTTGCCGGTGTTAAGAAAGAAAATTATGAGGAGGCAATAATGCATGATGTTTGGAAGAAAGCCATGACTAAAAAAAATCGGAAGATTGAGAATTATATTATTTGGGAATGTGTGAGTATACCCAAAGAAAGAGAAGTTGTAAGTCTAAAGTGGATTTGCAATACAAAACTCAATGAAAAAGGAGATATTCAAAAACGTAAGAGAAAGGCAAAATTCAGTTGCAAATATTTAGTTAGACAGGAGAACAACTTGATGACATCTTCACCACAACACTTCCAAGTAAAATGTTTTGCCATCTTCGAGAAGGCATTGGAGTTTTCAAGCAAATGAATTAAAGGGGAGTGTTGGAATTAATGCATTTACACCTTGATTCTTAGTATTTCAATACTGTTATAATTTTCTAGTTATTTGTGCAAGACTTTTGAATTAAAGGGGAGTGTTGGAATCTAGTTATTTGTGCATGACTTTTGATTTATATTAGTACTAGTATAAATAAAGATGTAATTGATGATTGTAATCATCTCAAGTGGCCTTAAGTAGCCTATATAAAACTTGAGCATGGTCTAAAGATAGTATTCTCCTTTCATATTTCCTACAAAAGAGTCATCACACATTGTCTTTCCACAGCTTGCCACCAGTTTCACCTGCTCTCCCTTCTTCTCCCCTTTTTCGGTTGATTTGATTCATACATGTTCAGTGGCAATGATGATGCCATCTACACGAGTCATTCAATTCTTTATCCAGATTGCTAGGCTTAAAATTAAGACGTCTATCAATAGTTATTCTGGCTCCGAAGAAGTGAGTTCTGCTTCTCGTATCTTCATAAATGGTTATGGAATCTCCAAAGAGTTCACCTAAGTTCCGAAATATGTTGAAATTCCAACCATGGGGTGGGATGCCGTAAGCTTGATCAACATACGCTCTCTTTTTTTTTTTTTTTTTAATTCCAATCCCCCCCACCAGCTACCATCATTCCAGGGAATCTTCTTCCACTCCAAATCCAATCACTCTCTTTAACTCGCAGTGCCTCTTGTATCGAAGGATTACCTTTTATTTGGGCTTAAAGGCATTCATTGAAACGACCTTAAGAGGCACTTGGATAAGAGGTGTTCACTGCTGCTCTCTTCTCTGATTTTGATACCATTTGATAATAACTTTGTCTTTTGGATATCCTTTTGTGGCTGTTCTTCTGTTGGATTTGGAAGTCTGATTGTGAAGATAGAATCTGGGTTGAAGGAATGTCCTAGAAATTGAAATACTCTGTAGTTGTACGCTTGTATTTTCTAACCCCATCTTCTACACAAATTCCTTGTACCCAGTGAAACTTGTTTGGGTGCACCGCATACCCATCTGAGACGGTTTCATCTATTTTTACTTGTGATGTCTTGTGAAGTGCCTGCCATGATCACTAAGCATGAACCATCTATCATACTCTTCACTAGTATCAACAAATTCAAATGATTTCTCATCAGAGAGTGTAAATTATTAGCCATCACTGGACAAATAATATTAGGTCAAAAAAAGCCAAGAAAGTTATAAGCTTGAAATCGAAAGAGGAGAAGTGTGATATGGAAGAAAGAAACTAGAGAGAACTCAAACTTCTTTTTACCAAAAAAAGGCACTCCAGTTACTAACTTCAGTCACTGTTATTGGCATTCTTAGATTGACCACTACTTGATATCTCCCTCATGCCATCACTTGGTTGAGAAAATATTTCCCTTGTAAATCACCCTTTACATAATTTGTTCTATGTGATCTGTAGAACTCAAATGGCAGCAAAGATAACCCCCTTCAAAAATGGGAAACTTACATAAATATACTATAAATAAAAATATTTATCATTTATAACAATAATATTTTTTTTCACTTGATCGCTTTTAATAAATGTCTAATACACTTTTAATAAATATATAATACACTTTTAATACATATTACAAAGAGCAATTTATCATTCACATATAATACAAGTTTTATTGATAGATAATACATTTATCACACATTTTAATACATTTATAATACAATGTGTCAACTTCTTACCAAACAAGCACAATGTATTTTTAAAAATAATTATAATACACATATATTGCATACTTAATTCACTTTTAATAGAAATTACAGATTTAACATAATATTGCTATAAATGGTAATAAATTAAAAGAATCCCTAAAATCAATAATTCTTTATTAAAACACATACATCCAAGTAATTTTTCCTTCAAAAATAACTAATTCCTATTGTTTTATGTATGTCACATATTCAAAAACTTTTTTTGGTTTAAACATAATGCATTTATTGAATAAATTGTGTCCGTTTCATTCACTAAGGGTCGTTTGGTAGAGTGTATAAAAATAATGCTCATTATGGTGTATTAGTAATGTTTGCATTAATAATATTTGTATTAGTAATGTTTGCATTAGTAATGTTTGCATAACTTATGCATATATTATTTCTTATGCATTGTTTGGTTTGTTGTATTAAAAATAGTATTTATTGTATAAAAATATTTAATTTACAAAAGTATCCGCCGCAATTATGGTGGAAAAGAGGTAAAAGTACTTTTGAGGGGTAATTGGGTCTTCAACAATGATAATGCATGGTTAAAACCTAGAAATCCATGGTATTAGTAATACACTCTTCAATACACTAGAGTGTATAACTAATGCAAGTATTAGTTATACATAGCAAGGAAAAATGCACTAAACAAAGGACTACTAATGTATAAAGCTAATGCATGCATTATTTTTGCTAATAGACTCTACCAAATGACCCCTATCTGGTTAATGCTTTTCATATTATCTTGTGTGTAATGTGGCAAGTCTGGAAGAACTTTTTCTTGTTATTACGAAATGTCTGTATGTCATACACTAACTGGGCTATGCTTTTGAAAGCTGGTGTATGACTCATGTTGGATGACATTATAAGATGTTATGAACTGCTGGAACACACTATCACCTTTCTATTTACTTCTTTCAACTGCATTTCTAGTCAAAATGATCTTTACCATCTTCTTTTTGCAAAGTCAATGTGAGCATATGTTCTGTTTAGATTGTGCCAGGAGCGACTCTCTCTGCTACGTGTAAGCATATATCCTGTTTCTTAATTTTTAAGAGTGATATTATCATTCCTTTAGGATATAAAATTATCAACTATGCATCAAATATTGTTTTGGATATCCTCACATTTAAAGATGGCAAGTCAAAAGGATTGCAAACAATATAGTGATTTTATAGGGGATATGTTGCTGGTAGCAGCATGGGGTATGATAAAATGTGTGTGTCCACTACCAGTCAACAGACCAGGTCCCTTGATAGAACCTAACAGACATTGCAAAGTAAGTAACAATAATAACACAACACAAGCAGTTTACATGGAAACCTCCTTGCTCAAGGAAGTAAAACCACGACCTGTTGCACAAGATTTTCAACTACTTTACTAATCTTCCTCAAGGAAAAGTAAACATAGTTACAACCAATGTGAGAAAAACTTATTAATCTCACGATCAAGTAGTCTACCTGTTACTTGAAGAGCCTAAGCGGATACAAAACCTCTCACTAAGCTATCACCCCTAGATAACTTAGACTTTTTCAAGCGGATACAATACCTCCCACTAAAACACCTAACTCTAGATGATATAGATGTTCGTGAAAGTTTTTTCAAGTTGCAAAAACTAAGGTTGTAACTATTGAGAATTAGGTTAATGAAGAATAGTCACATCTTTCGATACCATGCCATTGGTCGAGGTCTCTGTCCTTTTTGCCACAATTGGAGACTGTGCACCAACCAACTGTACTTTTTTCAGCCTGACAGTGAGGAGTATGTCACACCAAGAACCCGGTTCCTACAAAAGGTCCCTGTTTGTCAAGTCATCAGTTGGAGACTGTGCACCAACCACTTGTACCTTTTCTAGCATGGCAGTAGAGATAATATATCACACCATGGACCAGGTCCCTTCACAATGTCCATGAGTTTGTCAAATCATCAAAACTACAAATAACTGGGTACTATAAGTTGTGTCTTTTAGATCTTGGTTGTTCGACTTAAACATGAATTTCACATTGATATTTTGTCAGGTCATGTTTCAGTGTCATGTCTCTGTTGTTACACCTGAAATTTCCTTTTTTTTGTCGAGTAGATTAGGGCATTGACATCCTAGTTTTTTAGTCTAATCTATGTCCGCTTGGGCTAGTTTTGAAATACCATTTTATTAGAAATTCTCTTCCAAGTTAGAGAGGTATTGCTCCTTTGAAGAGCTTCAACATCCCTTGTTATAGCAGATGGTTGATTTTAACTCTGACTTGAAATTTGGAATCTCATAAAAGTGCATTTAAGATTGTCATGATAAGCATCATCTGTATAATTTTCACACATCCTTATTCAACTGTATTGCTACTTAATTGTTTATGAGTAAGCTAGGTAGGTTAGTTTTGCTTTACATGTTCCATACTTGTTTCTCTGATCTAATTATATTGAATCCAAACTACATTTTTCTTATTCAGCTGTGATGACCGCATTGTTGAGAATATGTCTCAGGATACCTTTAGAATTTTAAAATTATTTTATCAGAGTCCTATGTGACTTGAATTTAGGAGTTAGTTCTTTTATTTATTATTTGAAATCTAATTTAGTAGAATATTTTTCTAATTTTAGTTATAAATTATGTCTATAAATGTAAGTCTTTGGATTATTAATAAAATAATTCTCTTTGATAATACTACAATATTTTTTTCTCTCAAAGTCTTTCTCTGTTATTTTCCTAATTTCTAAATTGAAAAATCAACAATTTGTATCTAAAGCCTTCTTCTTGAGGGACTTGTGAGTAGAAAAATGGATTCTTAAAATAGTTTTTTAAGAATGGCTCTTCCTATTTTTTATGGTGAGAATTATCAACTATGGACTGTAAGAATGGAAACTTACTTGGAGGATCTTGATCTTTGGTATGCCGTGGTAGAGTATTATGTAATCCATCCGCTGTCAAATAATCCCATCGTGGCCCAAATAAAGAGTCACAATGAAAAGAAAATTATTAAGTCAAAGGAAAAAGCAACTTTATTTGCTTCTGTTTTGACAACTGTTTTTACGAAAATCATGACTCCCACATCACCAAAAGATATTTGAAATTATCTGAATAAAGAATGTGGTGGAGATGAAAGAATACGGGAATGAAGGTATTAAATTTAATGAGGGAATTCGAATTGCAGAAAATGAAAGAGTCAGAAGAAGTCAAGGAATACTATGACAGATTGCTTGGTATTGCCAACAAGGTAAGATTACTAGGCACTGAAATTAAAGATACAAGAATTGTTGAAAAAGTTCTTGTTACAATGCCCGAAAAATATGAAGCATGAATATCTACCTTGGAAAATACATAAGATCTATCTAAAATTACCTTGACAGAAATTTTAAATTCTTTGTAGGCTCAGGAACAAAGGAGACTTATTAGGCAAGATGACATGGTTGAAGGAGCATTAGTAGCCAACCACAAAACTCAAAGTAAGGGTAAATTTTTGAAAAATTACCCACCTTGTAAGCAGTGTGGAAAAAATGGACATCCTCCATATAAATGTTGGAAAAGACCAAATCAATAGTGCAAGAACAACAAACAACTTGGTCATGAAACTATAATTTGCAAAAACAAATTTCAAAAGGATGCAACATTTTCCCAAGTCACTGCTGAAAAAGAAGAAGACCACTTATTTATCAATCCAAAAATCAGTTTTTTTGATGATTTATAGTGGTTGTACAAACCACATGACATATTAAAGAATTATATTTAAAGAGTTCATTCCTATGAAAAATAAGAAAGTCAAAATTTGGATGATGATTGTATTCCTGCAAAATGAAAATGGTCTGTTTCAATTAAAACAAATTCAGGTACAAAAATAATTCCATATTGTAACGACCTGCTTAGTCGTTTTGAGCAGCAGATTTTATTTCTGGAAAACTGTCTGAGACGACGTATCCAACGACGGACCGTCATGGGCACGACGGACCGTCGAGGGTGTCTCGTTCCAAACACTTGGAATTCTTATATTTGAGTGCTGAAATCGACTCTCTGAACTCTGTGACGGACCTGCAGGACGGACCGTCACAGACATGACGGACCGTTGTGAGGTTCCGTTTCAAAACACTTCAACTCTTGAGAATTGGGTACTGAGAGCAATTCTCTGAAGTCTGTGACGGACATGCAGGACGGACCGTCATAGGCACGACGGACCGTTGTGAGGTTCCGTTTCAAAACACTTCAACTCTTGAGAATTGGGTACTGAGAGCAATTTCTGTCCGTCGTGACGGAAGTGCAGGACGGACCGTCGTAGGCACGACGGACCGTCACAGGTTGCGTAATCCCAGTCTGGGTAAAATTTCTGGGTAAGTTTTAAAGGGGAGTTTTGGACTATTCTTGTTATAATTATAAATTTCGTGGGTCAATGTTAAAAACTCAATTTCTTGGGGGTGTGAAGGAGATAACCTTGAGTTACTTATTGGGTTATTTCCTCATCTTTTATACCTAATTATATGCTAAATTAGGGAAAAGAGAGAGAGTTTGGAAGAAGAAAAAATAGAGAGAAGAAGGAGAGAAAGAAACGATCTATAGAGAGAGACAACCAAGAGGAAACAAAAAGCTTGAGAGATTGCTTGCTTGATCAAGAATCCTTGGTGAAGGTAGGTTATGGTTTTGATACTATTCGTAGTAAACTCTTAATCGTGAATGATATGTATTGGTAGTATTGTAAACCCTTCTATATGCTTAATTGTATGCTTGCATGAATGTGATTATGTGATTGTGATAAAATAAGCTTAATGAAGCTTTGAATCCAAAATCTTGAGAGAAACCCTAATTCCACCTTGTTCTTGCTGATGCCTTGGTATAAAAGAAGGGCTTGATGACTAAAGTAATGAGATTGGTGATGCTTGGTA